>BMAU01021214.1:0-442500 GCA_019973935.1 Trichonephila clavipes | reverse complement strand
ATTCAACGTAAGGAAAAATAAATGGAAACTTGATCTCACATTATTTTTACCCATGATAAAGAGCCCTAATAATCACACGCGGTAGCTTTCATTAACATTTTCCTTAATTTTTTTTCTCGAGAGAGGTGGTGGCTTAGATTTTAATTAGAAGGGAAAAAAATAAAAGGTATGATGAATATAATAACGTCACTTATATATTAATGCATGTAATCACATGTAAGAAATTCTATATATAACCGCAATTCTTTTTATTAAAAAAATTCTATTTCAAATTTTCCTGTGCCGTTAGCGAGAATGATATGATATAAGCGACACTGCAGTTAAATGCTTGGTTTAGCACATTTACTCTCACTCTAACAACTTACAAACCATTTTTAAATCTCACCAAACGATCCATTAACCACCAAAATTTTCATTTTTTTATTCTTTCCATTCTTCTCCAGTTTTTTTTAAAGGATGGTGGATAAGAAAGAAAAAAAATGTTAAGAGTTTTTTCGCTGAACTTGACGATAAAGACTTTTAAACCAAAATCTAACTAGCTACAGTATTTGAGAAGTTATCGAAGTGGAATGAATTTTCTGCAATATCGAGTTTCAGAGAACTCGTTACCGGTACAGGTAACATATAACATCTTGTGAAAAAAATAACCCTTTTTTGTTTGTTAGGTTTCTATTAATTTGTACAAGATATACGAAAAAGGTTGCTTAAGTAGAACTGTTCATTTCTCTCTTTTTTTTGGCAGAAATAATTAACAAAGATAATTAAGATCAAGTTGACAATATACGTAGAGTACATATAGATATACGTAAAAAGTATATAAATATACACTGTTAAGCATCCAAAAAGCAAATCCTGAAGGGAGCATCCAATAAGTGTGAAATTTGCCTTATTCATAGACCTTAATAAGACCCTCAAAAAGTTAACATTGCAGTGCACATTATGCTTCTAGCACTGAAAAAAAATCTTGTTCATTTTTAACAGTTAGAACTGTATTTTCTCACTCTTTTCTGTTTTAGAAGCCTCCCTATGTCTCCTTGAAGTTCTTCAAAAGCAATTGAGTACGTTTCTGAGTTGGGTACAGGGAGTGCGGATTATCCTTCCGAGAAATAGAGTTGGACGAAATCATGCCCCAATATTGCGAATTTAGAATTGTTTGGTGCAGAAATGACAGATGGTTCCACGTGAAGGATTACATTAGTCTCGTCACACACACCACAGTACATACGGACAGGCATGCTCATGGCGATGAAGGACCACAGTGGAAAAAATTTCGAGTGCAAGAACTAGAGTTAGTTACACAACAAGCCCATGCGTTTCAGTATTGTCTATTACAGAAGGGAATTTCAGTAAAGCTTGCTTTACAGCGATTATCATTGACTAAACACCACAAGTTGCAATGCGTTAAAGTTTGGATATGGTCAAACGAAAAGCATGATATGTTTTTCAGTCTAATCGTGATTCTAACTACAACATTCACAATATTAGCGTATCTGAATCTTTAGGGGCATCGTAGAGAGAGATTTTATTATGCATCGCAATGTCGGTCCTTCATATTTTATTTCCGTGATCTCCTTATGTCGGGGAACTGATGATATACTTTATCTGTTCAAAGTTTTGGAGCCTTTTGCCATCTCTCTCATTCAGGGTTTGTCCACGGTCAAGAATTTTAATTGGATAATTCCATATCTTGGATGGAACACAACGTTAATTATAACGTTAACACAATTTAAAATGTCTAACAGGTTGTACTGCATTCTGTCTCGGATCACCCATATTCCTGATCTGTCACCCATCGGACACTTGCGGGAGATGATAAGTAAAAACGATTGAACTAGCAGCCATCATCAGCTACAATGCTAGAGGAACTTTGGCAATGCATGAAAGCAGCATGGACTGACATATCCCCATAATGCGTTTAAATCCTTTTATTCCCACGTTGAGACGTGCTATATTAGTTATTGCCAGCTATGTTGGTCATACAAAATTAAATTACTTTCATATTCCACTAGTTGAACCAGGCTGTTTTTTCAATCACTTCACCACTGTATTATATGTTACTTGCGCAATATATTGGATGTTAATCTTGCTTTTTTCGCACGATGTTTCATTTTGGATGGTTAGCTGTGTACATAAACTTTCCACAACTAATAAATAAAATAATTAAGCGAATAGTTTAATTTTTCAAGTTTAATGGTTTAATTTTAACTTTTTAATTTTAAAAATTTTTGAGAATTGGATATTTTCCGATTAAATGGCCAAGTTGCAATAGGGGAAGGTTGGCGCCATCAAACTAGTTTAACCCCACTTATCGGTCCTAAGTCCGAGGATGCACTTGGATATTTCATAAATTTTTATTTTATAATTTTTTTTAATTTTGTTTGAAAACGATGGAATTTTATCTTCTATATTCGCCATTGATATGTGGTCGCGGTATCCGAGTGGTATAGGTATCGGATCGTGGCTGGCTTTACGGATCTGGCGTGGCGAGTTCGAGCCCAGTACCACTAAAGACCCGCCGTGTAGGGCAGCGATGCACGCTAAATCTGTCGAGAGCTGAAACGTCCTCCCGTTGGTGTGGTGTGGTAGTTAGGAGAGAAGGGTGCCAGCTCAGGTGTCGTCCACGTCACTTGACCATGGTTCAAAATTACATGGTCCGTCGCCAAAAGCCCTCGTGTAGCTGAACGGTCCGACGTTAATACTCACTCACTCGTTTTATAAGATTCGTATAATTTCAATTTTTTAATTGATTATTGTGATTGATTGTTGATTATTGATTTTATATATTTAAATATAAATGTATGTATATATATATATATATATATATATATATATATATATATATATATATATAATATATATAAATGATCATATACTTATTTTGCTATTTTCGATTTCTGATGATACTTAATATTCACCACCATTACTAAAATATTTTTTTTAAAATACAATTTTATCGAACTTGGTGAAAGTTCCGAAATATTCGCTTTACATGTACGAAGTTACATTAACAGAAAATTAATCAGGTATGTAACACAGCATTAAGCAAAATGAATTGTATATTACATGTTTGTGGAATGCATTACACCAGTGCTTCTCAAACTTTCAATACTGGCGCACCCCTTTTCAATCACAATTTTTATCGCGCCCTCTTATGCATTAATAATGTACTGAATGCAACAATAATGCAATTTGACGCTAAAGCTACAATACGCGATCTTAATTATAAACCATACAAATTAATAACATAAGTATTAAGTTTTGTATACTACTTTTAAGCAAAAAAAAATTAATTAAGTAATAAGATAACTATTATGTTTTTTTTCTTTCTCTAATTTTTAAATTGAACATATTGCAAAATGCAGTGGCTGCTTAGAAGACAAAATATAGATATCTGCTAAATATAGAAAAAGAACTCAGAGGGTGAATTTCTAATCATAAGCATTCCTTGTAAAAACTATGCTTTGCAAGACGAGCCCATGGAAGTCGTTAATACTTATTAAATTTGTTCTTAATTTAATATTAATTAATTAGTTATAAAATACTCTTCGCAGCACTGATACATTAAAAGTTTATCGGCTGAAGTGCCCGATCTTTGTACGAGTTCATTTGTAAGAAAATAAAACACTATTGATATAATAGCTGAATTGTAAGGAGAGTAAAGCCAAGTGCGCGACAATGTTTACAAAAATGCAAAATGATTTTTTTTAAATGATTGCTCACATTAAAATTAGTTTTAAGCGAATCGTAATTTTAAGCCTCACAGAATTAGCATTTATAATTGATGTTAAATAATGAACAATAGCATAAAATTCTCATGAAGAATAATTGTAATTTTTTTAATATTTAAAGCGAAAAGACTTCAACATGTTTTAACCCGGGAGCAGGCGCGCACTCGATACGGTCGAGCGGGTTTATTGAGTCACCCCAATCCCTTTTTTTTATAATTATTTTATTGTACACGTGTAAAACGTTTTTCGTTATGCTTTATATGCTTGAGATTACTCATAAAAATAAGTCTTGGTCAAGTAATCCTTCAGAGTGTGTGCTCTCCGTGGTTTTCCAAATATCATAAAACTCTTTTGCATGGAAAAAAGCTCAACAGAGAAATACATTACTTACAACTTCCCTAAATGAGAAACAAACACACACATAAGAGAGGGGTCATAACTAATTGTACCAATAACTTAGAAGGTCAAAGAGATTACAGCTATAATGTGCAGTATTTCAAAAACAATGACAGTGATGAATTTTTTATGTTCCTAAATTTTTTCGATTCTGGGTCTGGGATCTGTTTTTTCTCTGAAAGAATAGTATGTTAGATTCAAAAATAAAACGTAATAAAAAATCTCTCATCATGGGATTACAGCAAATCAAATAAAAGTTTTTTTATTTGGTTATAGGATCTAAGATAGCTAATTTTTTTATTTTTGATGACTTAATATCGCCTATAAATTATATCAGAGTGAAAGAGCATTTTTTATTATGTCTGAAAGTATTTTGTTTTAATTCATTCCAGTAAATTAATAATTTTTTAAATCTTTTATTTTCGATATGCTCGCGCCCCCCAGTTTGAGAAACACTGCATTACACAATTAATTGGATATTGAAATTAAAAGGACTCTCTTAAAATGAGTAATCATTTTACAGAAATTATAATTGAGCAAATGAGTGATTATTAACATCACAGTTTGAGGCTACAGTAGAGCAACTAGTTACGGACCACATAATTTTGAGCCTCGATCAAGCCACCAAAGCTGGTACCCCATCTTCTGAATTCCACACCACACTTGTAATGGACGTCCCGTGCCGTCCATTAGTGTGACAGGGTCGGAAGGAAGATTGGACATATTTAAAACAACTTCTCTTTATTCACACTTATCAACAACAACATAAATTCGATGACCTAAGTTAAGAAATGCAGCAATTATCAAATATGTGAAGCAATAGCGAGGTAGACAAGATATTAGAAGACTAACAATAAATTGGATCCCTTACGTTAAGGTTGAGGTGGTATGATATCTATATGAACTAGTACCACCATCACGCGAAGACGATCGTTTTGGCGTGGTTGATAAAGTACTTGCGTACGGAACAGAAGGTACCCAGATCGAACCTTCCTTCCTTCATTGGTGACCCTAGCCGTGATATGAACACGCAATCTTCGCTCGCCGCAGTCGTGGCGCAATCTATCCACCACAAAAGCAACCCAAACCGTCACACGAATGACGCGATTCTCAAGCCGTCTCACACAAATGACGCAACTAAACCGTCACACGTGACGCAACTGCTTACATGCTCGCCACGAATACGGTATTGTTCGTTCGCCTATTCACCGAAACAGTGGCAGGGGAATATGTGGCGGTGTGATATCTATATGGACTAGTACCAACATCACGCGAAGACAGTCGTTTTGGCGTGATCGGTAAAGCACTCGCATTCGTTCGGAACGGAAGGTACCCAGAACGAACCTTTCTTCCTTCAAGTAATACACCTAATTCCAATCGACTTAATCCAATTTAATCACTTAATGACAAAATCGTCAATCTTAATATTACTCAAATAAGCTACGAAGTGCACACGCCTAGCTACACGTTTAATCCATCACTGATATCCTTTAGCAGTTTAACCTCCCTCTTCTCTAGTTCGAAAGTTTAATCTTTATATACGAGTCTTAATTTACATATCACATCTTCTACGGAGGAAGGTTTTTGATAGAATAATTTTTAAAGACCCATTATTCTCCAAGAGGACTATTAGTATGAAGAACTCTGATAGACCCGTTACACACTAACCGAAGAATTTAAAACTTCGACAAATTTAACATGCATCAGCCCCCTCCCCACACGAAGGGATGTATTCAAACTCATGACTCGACAACGCAGACCTCGAGTTCACGAGCATGACCACCCGGTTACCACGGCCACTAAGAATTATTGCTACTCAGCGAGTTATTATTGTGCAAGAATTTAGACAACATGAATTATATCTTTGATATCAGTTATTTGACAGCATTTTTTTGTTTTAGATAAACATTGACTAATGATATCAATTCAGTTGAAGTAGTTCGTGAAGAGTTTGCTCAAGCTTTAGAAAAGAAATTTTCATCTTAAAATTATCTGTACTGAGTAGATAACATTATGAAGAAAATAGGATGATTATCGTTGTGACTAAAATCAAGCAAAATGTATGAAATTATTTCATTAAAAGTTTTATTATTCTTTTATATAAGTAAATCATATTAATTTTGGACTTTTAAAATAAAATTAGTGCACCACACAGATTACAGTAAAAAATTTTATAGCTAGTTTTTCAGGAGCTAAATCTGGATTTTCAAATGTCCTGAGAAATTCAACTGTTTCAAAAAGTCGTACTTAAATATATGAACATTATCAAAAACTTTCATCGATTTACTCATCAAATGGAATGGAACAAATTTTGATTAAATTGATTATTATGTAGAAAAAGCAGAATGAAATAAAAAAGATCATGATGGCTATCCAATTACAATAGTCATTATAAAACAATACATATTGAAATCCAAGTTTAACTTCCATAATTAAAAATAAGAAATTTGGCAAGTCAAATAATTAATGGAATTATTACTCATATATTATAACAATGTTTAAATAATTATGTGTACATGAATATTCAAATTTCAAAATTTATAAAATAAAAATAATGAGCCTTTGAAAAATAAGGAATTTATTACCACAACAATTGTAAGAAAATGTATTCTTAGGGCAAAATATTATCAAGAATAGTTCCCCACAAGAAATATTTTTATATTTCTGCTATATACTCGTAGAATGAATGTTTTGTATGAGGGTGGGTGTATTATTTTTAACATATATTTTGTTTTCATAATCTATATGAGGGCTGCCTTAATAACATCCGTGGCTGCGGTAGCCGAGCGGTCAAGGTATCTGATCGTGGCTAGCATGTCACGAGTTTGAGACCAGTACCACTAAAGACCCGCCGTGTAGGGGAAAGATGAACGCTAAATCTGTCGAGAGCTCAAACGTCCTCCCATTGATGTGGTAATTAGGAGAAGGGGGTGCCAGATCAGGTGTCACCCACGTCACTTGACCATGATTCGAAATTACGTGGTCCATCGCCAAAAGCCCTCGTGTCGCTAAACAGTGGGGCGTTAATATTCACTCACTCACCTTAATAATATCAATCTTGAATTTTCCCACACACAATAGTGAAGTTAGGATAGCGCCTTTTTTCACTGAAACGAAACAGTTTAATGCACACACATGCATGAATTTTTTTCCCCGTTCGTCTACACTTGCAATTATTTTCTGCTCATCGAATGAGGTGCTGTTTTGAATGTTCGTAGGATTTTTGATTTTTCTTAAGACGAGTAAATGGGTTGAGTAAAGATACATTATCAAGTTCTGTAAAAAACTTGGAGATTCTCAAAGCAGAATAATTCGTAAGATTCAATCCTGTCAGGATGATGCAATATTGTCTGGTACGATCAGATAATGTTACCTTTTTGAAGCCTCCCAATCAAAGGAACGGAGATTCTTCAGACAGATTTGGGTAAAGATGGGGAAATCCCTATGAAGTACAAAATCAAGTTGATTTTTATTCTGTTGTATAGCTAATAATGCGAATACAACTTAGAAAACTTAATAACTTAGGTTTAAATATTATGCTATAATTTAACATAAAAGTTCGTAGTATAAAACTTCTTGTCTCATCTGATTAACTAATCAGGTATCGCTTAATTATAAATATATATTTTAAAAATAGTTTAATTCTTAGAACTTATTCGTATGAAAAAACAAAGTATTACATAAATGAATTGTCAAAAATTTAAAAAAAAGAAAAACAGATTATGTAACAAAAGGGAAACAGATTATATAACAGATTATGTAATAGTAATCAATTTTTTAACACTATTTTACATTTATAATAACTTTTAGAAAGGAATCTTATTAGAGATTAAACCTTAAATTATACTTAATCTTTAACTATTAAATAAAATCATAAATTATCAATTTTAGTTACATATGGGTCATATTTAAATCACAAATCGCATCCTGCTTTTTAAATACCTTTAATTTTTTTCATTTTTACTATTTTAAAATTATTTTTCAAATCCTTTTATAAAGAACAAAGCTTTAAAAAATATATAAAAAACGAAATTATGATGAATACATATCATAACATACACTTAAAAATTTAAATTTCTCACCATCCCCCCAAAAAAAAAAACATATTTAGAACATACATACCGAAACTGTCACCTTTGTGAGGTCACGTTAGAAAACATTAGTTCAAATTTGAGATTAGTATATTTAAATCGCAATTTTCCTTTACATGGAACTCTCAGATTCTGTCATAACAAAATAAGAGTTGACTTATATTAACCACCAAACTATGACTGTATAAGTGCGTAAAATTACTTGCTTATCGTAACTACGATGAGATAAATGAAATGTGTGAAAGTATCACAATAACTAACTGATAAAATATCACAACAGATAGCTAACTCTATTATTCATAAATTCGAAATAGCAGGTTCTAAAGACCTTTTTAGAGATAATTTTTTAAAATTTTTGTAAAAAAAATATGCATTTTTATATTTTGAACATATTTATTATTATTATATTTTAATTTGATTTTTGGGCGGAAATTACGTTTTTCAAAAGATTCGTAGCGAAGTTTATTTACTGATGAATAATTATGTAGAAGGTATTACTATTTTTTTTAAGTTTCTCTTTGCACAATGTTTCATAGGAAACATGTTATTAAATTTTTTAAAATTTTAGTTTGCTTAGTATACAAGTTAATATACAAATCAATAAAAATATTATTAGGAAATACAATGTGGGTAAGTAATTTTTTTTTTAATTTTGACTTTTCATTGACTATATTGTTTGTAAAACTGTGAAAGTCGGTAAAAGGCGGGGAAAGTAAGCTTTTTAATTAAGAATTGTCCCTAAATCATAATAAATCAATAATCCTTCAGAGATTATATACTAAACTGATTTTTTAAATTTTTTTTTTACATTTCTAATGGGCTGCAGATTGGAGTTCTTCCATTTCAGACCTAGTACATTCCCCGAAAGCTGGAATCTCTTTTTAGTACGGCGTCATGTAGTCGGATAACAATCGCCGCAAGTAATTATGACGTCCAGTTTCCTCCCTAGAGGGAGGCACCTGAGCTCTGACGATGGGAACCTGTACTAGGATTTAATTTTGCCTAGAGCACCCAAGCCAAACAGACACTCTAGGGATATTTTACATGCCGTAAAATCATACGACATGGCCACTGTCGATTTTCTTAAAAATGTGAAAGAGCTTTAATGAATCGTATGTTTTTCCCATTTCAAGTGATTCTGAGAAAAAAAGTGGAATAATCCAAACTATTGAGTATACAACATAAATACTCAATAGTAGTATGTACGAATCTTTTTGCATTAGTGAAAAGACTTCAAAAGTTTAGTTGTCTTAAAAAAATCGAAAAAATATATAATGAGTTATAAATATTTATAGAATACAAAATACATACAATAATAACAATAATTAAAAAAAATTAGAAGTCAAATTTGCAAAATTTGTAATGGTACTAACTGTTCGACTTATGTATATTTATCGAGTCTAGTGTTATTACAAAACTATTTCTAATGGAAAATATTCTCCCCGCCATTGAAAAACTGATTTTGATAAGCCTTTTTAGACTTTCGACAGGTGGTATTAGTCCAGCTGGCATCCAGATAGTACATCAATAAAAAAAAGCATTGATATTCGAAATGAAAAAGTGAAATGACGAACAGAAATAAAATAAGTACTAGCATTTTCTGAATTCTTTAAATGTACATGTATGCTCTTTTGACATTGTAAATATAAGATAATGTAATGGTTAGAATGACCTACATTACAATGATTTAAATTTTTTAGTTTTTATAAAATTTTCGTTTTCTCATTTTTTTGATATTATAATATGATATAGATAAAGTATTTGAAAA
Source organism: Trichonephila clavipes (assembly GCA_019973935.1). NCBI lineage: Eukaryota > Metazoa > Arthropoda > Arachnida > Araneae > Nephilidae > Trichonephila > Trichonephila clavipes. The sequence goes on along the minus strand of BMAU01021214.1, from coordinate 432,517 downwards.
TATTTTGCCTTTAGAAATATTATATAAATTATTTTATGCTTAAAAGGAAGGGAAAAATTAAGCTTCAAAGAGCTTACTCAGATGCACCCTTTGTAGATGTTTTAGAATAATAGTGTTGTATATTTATTTATTCTATTTATGAGGTTTTCCCTCACTTTTTTAAATAACTTACATAATTACAGTGTTCTTAAGAAGCTAGACTCACTAAAAGCAAATTAAGAGCTAAGATATTCTTTTATTAATGAATTTCAAGAATCTCTCAGTTTGAGCTGTAAAACAAAAAATAATTCCCATTTTGAAATACACAAAATAATTGAACACTTTAACATAAAATAATAAGATTATGTTGGTTACAATTACACATTTAAGTAGCTGTTGCCCCCAGATTTGAGTTCGCCATAATTAAGATCAAAATCTATAATGATCAATAATGATATTCCTATTTAGAAAGTAATTTAATTTAAAACTTAAGTATCTTCTTTCTGCTTATTATTCAATAAAACTATTGTTTACTGAACTAGAAAATGCTGTCCACTTTAAGAAAGTGCATATTTGCATGAAAATTTTCTAAAAAAGAATTTGTCCGAAATAAAGTATGCAGATATTATATTATTAATGGAAAATATTCATTACTAGTTGAAACTTACAAATTTTTTCTAAGAAACAAGATCTGTATATTAAATAAACTACCAAATAGTTTTTCTAAAATGAAAAGGAAAATGGAAAAAAAGGTTTTTAAATTGAATTATTCCTATAAAGTGCTAATACTTTTTAAATAATCGTGTTAAAATTGGAGAAGAAAAGTAAAAAAATATCAGATTTAAAGCCTTAAAAAGATTGTGTGAAATTAATGGAGAACAAAATTTTCTACTGCAATTTTTTCAAAATATTATTTAAGCTTAAAAAAGTGCCTCAGAGAAAAAAAAAAGTAAACCCGTTTAGGGGCGGGGGGAGTCAAGAACACTTAGAATAATAATAATAAAAAAAGCTCTTTAATTTTCTTAAGTGACTCATTGTAGCAACTTTTGCAGGGATTGTGTCAAGGGGACCAAAAAAATATCAAGGCTAAGTGCAAACCTTTTTACTTTTTTCGTTTATAGCAAGAATTAATTTGTCAAGTCTAAAATTTTAGCCAGCTGATAGTTTTAGAGTGTGCGAAATCAGCTTAGAAACTATGTGCAAATAAGTCTAAATTTCTTAACATTCTTTTAAAGGAAAAATGGAAGTTTTTTTTAATAGGCGTCAAAATTTCAATTGAATAAACACAGTTGAATATCTTTGAAACCCTTCAGTAAAATAAGAGTAAAATAAATGTTATGTGCTCCCTTTTTATTCCAAATGATTAATTTTTCGTATGATTACGTTTTCCATCCCCAAATTTCAATTAAAAGTAGAAGAACTTATCTCTATTATCTGTGGTATCTTTTGGTAACGATTAATATCTGTAAAGCAAAGGAAAATGATAGAAAGATTAAATTGAGAGATAAAGAAACAACATATCGATTTTTTTTAAAACTGAATTAAAAGAAATAAGATGGCCCTTATGCGAGAGAACGTTGCGAATTTCGCAGGCGAGTTTCTTTTTTATTTTACAAAAACGATTCGTTCGTATTTTAAAATGAAAGAAAAATATGCGCGTCACCCAATGAAAACATATTTTATCATTCCGAAAACCGATCGTGGGAAAAATGGAAGTAAAATGAAGAATATAAAAATTCTCTTCTCTTCCTTCTAAAGGCGACATTAAATTCTGTTCCTTGTCGAACACTGCGATAAAGTTTATCCAGTAAAAATGGCAACGCGAATAAAGAAATAGCGAGGGGAAGGGCATCATTTTATCCCCCATCACCACTTTACGTAAACCGTAGTCGGACTTAAGTTTATTGCAGGCCAAGCTGGCGTTCCAATCCGCCCAAGAACTACTGCTTAGAAGTCGTTGTGTGTCCGTGATAAGAGGGGCTAGAATTTATGTCCCGATCCTCAACCAGGTGTCGCCAGATCAGTTTTGAAGAGTTCAATCTTCTTCTTGTTAGGAGAGTTTTGAAAAGGGTTGCCGTGTCTGTAGAGCCAATGAGTTATCGCCAAAATTGCCCCAATGCTTTAACGGTTTCTAGAATGCTGACTAGAAGAAGGGATCGCTTTCAAATTTTGTTTAACGGTTTTGTGTCCATCATGTTTAAGATATGTCCTCTTAAAAGTTTGTTCCAAGAGAAGTGAAGTGATGGAATAGCGTCTTGCGACACGTGTCGTTTATGAAAAGTTTCTTTTTATTCATTATTTGAACTAAAGCATGCAATGTTTTCATCGATTAAGGAGAGGAATATACAGTTGAACAAGCAATTTTTTTTATTTGAATAGTTTAAGCACTGGAACACTTTTGCAGCATTTAATATATTATTTTACTGTTGTATGGTTTATGGTTTTTTTGTTTTTATAAATGGGTGATTACGTATAAAGCATATGCAGATGAGATATACAAAGACAGTAAATTTGCATAATTTTTAAAACGGCGCAGAAGTTTTTTTAATAGTAATTAGGAATCTTTTCATTCTGAAAGATTATATTAAATTGTATGTAGTTTGATAAAGTTTGTAATAGCCGGCTAGTGGTTATTGGTGTTTGGAAGTTCGAGTAAAGATCACCCACAATAAGTTCAAACTCAGATTTATTACCTCACTAACTTAAAACAACTAAAGGTAAGAAATGCGCTAGGCTACTAATTAGAAGAGCAATCACACGGCTTAGGGATACTTAACATATGAATATAATCTATTCCACTCACTCTTGGAGCACTCTAGACTTCTAAGCTAGACTTCACGGTAAATCTCTTACTTGTACGGCCTACAGTCGTAATTCTTATACTCAATCTTATAGCTTACTAGCTCAATGGCTCGGCGTTGCACGGGCTATCTCTACTTTTATAAATTTTCCCTTTCTTTCACAAAATCAGAATTTCTAATACTCATTTTCAAAATGACTTCCATCTCCCCCCCCTCCAGCGCTTAGCCCAGCATTGCTCGGGCTTTCTCTTTTCCTCATGACACCAGCATTTCTGTGTGTGTGTTTGTACGCGCAGAATGTGAGTGATTTCTAAAATTATGTCAAAAAATTTCCCTTTTCCGAAATTTGTTCTATTCCACTTATTTTTGATTTAAGACAGGTTTCTTTCCCCTCTCTATAGCCCGAACACGGTTTTTTAGTGTGTAAAATTATTGTTTTATCTTCCTCTCCTTCTCACAGATAAGATATAGCTTCAAATTTCGATGTATGACTTATAAAAAAATATTGCGTTAGAATTAAAAAAATATTAATGTGAAGCAATAAATAGAAAACGATTCTGATGCTTAGAGTAAAACAAAAAACGTTCATCATTTTTTTAATAATAGTTAGTTTCTAAGAATCTAAAATAATAAAATAGATTTCAGATTTTCATGAATCAATCAATCGTTACATATAGTTAACCTAAAATGTCTCTAAAATGTATTTTGATCCAAAATAATAGACACGATGTACTTTCTAATTAACAAAGAATTCCTTTAGTAATGAAATAATAGAAACAATCCTTTTAAAAAACATATATATATTTATAAAATTCAAATTTCTATAAGTATAAATAAAAGAAAAATTTACAGATAGCTATTGAAACGATTGCTTTTTTCTGAACGTTTGATTAAACATATAAATGTATATAAGTTAGAAAAAAAAACAGTATGAGGGAAAGACTAGATATATATATTTATATACATGTACTAAAAAACCATTAAAAAATAACCGAATTAATTTTAACATTTTTCATTCCACTAAAAAAATTTCAAAATGACCTTTCCGATGTTTTAAGGTCTTAACAGTCGTGCGTTAGAATTAAAAAATTATTAATGAGAAGCAATAAAAAGAAACTGATTCTGATACTAAGAGTAAAAAATGTCTCTAAAATGTATTTTGATCCAAAATAATAGACGATGAATTAATGCTTTCAAACTTAAATAAAATAAATTTATTTATATGCAAAGTTTCGTTGTTTTGTAAAAACAAAATTTTTTCCCGATATTCTCTGCAGATGGCGTCACGATGCATTTTAGTGCGTTTTAAGGTTTTTAATTAATATCTTTTTAACTAATTGGAATATCGGAATATAAATGGTCAAAACGGATTTTTCGGATCATTCCCAAGATTTTGATACCTTCTGCTAGTTTCTATGTCTTGTGGTTCTTGAAAAAATAGGGACGCATTCCTATATACCTACATAGATACGTTTGTTTACCTTCGGATTTTAATAGAGTAGATTCTCCAATTATTAATAATTGATCATCTAGTGACTATCCGTAGACTAACATCGGGTACCTAAATGTCTACGCTTAAAAAAATAACAACTCATTTGAATAATTCAAGTCTTCTTCGGGAGAAAGTTTTCAATTGAACTTACAGTTAAAAAGAAATAAATTTAGCCCAAGAAGATTAGCTGAAGGCTCGTAAATAGACACGTTACAATTTTTGTTAATTAGTTGACAATCTAATAAGGTGACATTCACCTATAAGACCTATTTAGCTCAAAAACAGGGGTATTCATAATTCCCTTCAAGGTTTCAAAGCACCATAGTAAAATAAAATAAACCGAAGGCAGTAAAAAAAGAGAAAAGGAACGTTTGAAATAATACAGAAACAATTCGTTGTATTTAAATTCTTTACAAATGTTGTATGTATGAAACCTTGGTTATATGGGATACATCAATGCGATGTAGTCCAGTTTCTTCTCCACTCTACTTCCCATGATACTATCAACATTATTGGCAATATGTATTATTCTTTCATGCAGCTCTTCTACGTCATGCGGCAAAAGGGCTAGGAAACTCAGTCTTATGTAAAAAGACCAAGTTTTCGGATGACACGTATAACACGAAAACACGAAAAGCATAACATGTGTTGTCCATAACGTTGATAGGACCATGTTGAATGGAGTGTGGCAGGAACTGGACTATCATCGTATTCATGTATGCCGTGTAACCAAAGTTTCACACGTAGAACACCTATAAGGTATGGAAATAAAACGAATTGTTTTTGTATTCTTGAAAATGCTCTTTTTTGCTGTATTTGTCCTATTTTTTTACAATGGCACTTCGAAAACCTGGAGGGAATTAGGAATAAGCCTGTATTGTTTAATTTAAGTGTGATAACAATGATGATTTCAATATTCTTTATCTCTTGGATGGAGTTGTTATGAAGAGATATTTATGAACACTTCCTAGATGTTTTACTAACCTTCTTTTTTCCATCTACGTAATCCTATGGTAAAGGGAAGGTTAGAAACTTCTCTTAGAGGGATTTCACACATTTGCATTTGTTCTTGAAATTTTAACATTATATATATATATAAATGCAAGGATAATTAAATTAGATTTAAAATTAAATTCCCTACATAGAACTTAGCTTTTATTTTTTATTACATCTTCAAGTATTAAATTAATCACCCAGTTATTTCTCCGAAACATATGGCCTAACCACTAAGCCTTTCTGATTCCAGATCATTATATTTAATAGCCCTATATGTCAGCATTAACTTCCAAGTACACTCATAAAATCAGAGGTACTTCTCACATCTGGGTTTAAGTGGTAAAACACTTAGATTTCACTTTGGCGTTCTTTTCTCTCTCTCTATCTTTTAGCGTCAGATGATGTCGAGAATTCATCGAATAAAGTTCCTTTTTAAAATTAAGTCTAATTCTGACTCGAAGCATGTCATATATGTATGTCATGTTGATATTGGTTTGATGGCTAGAGATTATTAATAACTATCAGATAAAACTGTTTATTTTTAACAAAAACAAAGAAAATGGGAATAACAATTATTATATTAAAACATTTAACCTCGCGTCGCTGCCTAATTGATGAAAAAGTTCGCCTTTCTGGAGAAGTACTGTTTCTCCGTCGCGGGGGTCTCTCTCGCTCTATGGTCTCTCTCTTTCTGTCTGTGTGATTGCCACCCGCCTCCTTCCGAAGCCAGTGGAGTTATGTGTCAGGGTGCATGCAGTGGCGCCCCTTTTACACACACACACATATATATAATCGAAATTTCTGAGTTAAGAAACTCTGGATTTTATTTTTCTCTATCGAAAGCTGTGAAAGTTCTTAGATTAATTATTTGTTGCAAAATAGTTTTTATTATAAAAAGTATATATCCAATAAAAGTATTCTCCAATTATCAACGTTAAAGTCTCAATGCAAATTGTAGTTAGATTAAAAGGTTGAAAACTGCTTTCTATAAATATAATTGTTTACACAAAATCATATTTTTAATATTCCACCTTAATCATTAGTTTAAAAGGAGCATTTAGTGATGAGTAAAATTAAGTATATGAGTAGAATATTAGGTGTACTAGGAAAATTTGCTTTTAAAAGTTAGTGTTTATTCCTGTTAATTGAAATTAGCCTGCCATTATTAAAAATTCGACATACATGCCCCAATTTTTTCTTCAGTTTTAATATATATATGTATAACAATCTAATAATATTATTTTAGCTTATAATCATTCTTATGTTTTCTATGTATCTTAATTATGAACACTGTTTATAAAAACACCAGTTTCATTTTTTTCCCCACGCCAAAGGATTAAAACCTGAGTTTTGATCTATTTCCTATTCCTAGGGAAAATAATAACTAACCAATGCCTTTTCCCAACGATTTTGTTGGATTTGAAAAATTGTTTCCCTGAAATCCCATAACATAGCTTATAAAAATGAGAACTATTTTCTTTCATTAACCAGGTGATTATAACATACCTATTACTTTAAACCATTGTTTATCCCTATCTTAAGATACTTCTGTCTTTTTTCTCGATTTGTATTTGATGCTAAGGGACATGTAATGGTTACTAATTAATGTTAAAAAACATATTTTTTTTTATCAAAAGTAAAGTTATTTTATTTACTATCCATAATATATAAAGCTGTATCCCAGTACTTTGTTGTAAGTTGGTTATTGTTGGTTTTAATTAGATTTAAGTAAATAGAATAAATATAGTAATTCAAGATATGAGCTCATTATTTTTACCCTCGTGTGATACTTTGTGGTGCACGGGGATTTTAAAATTGTTTTCAATAAAAAAAAAATTATTTTTACCCAAACTAATTATATCATCAAAAATTCTATGCATATAAAAACAGTCGGATTGTGTTGTTTTTACACGTGTTAGTAAAGCTTCAAACGTGTTAGTGACGATGATTGCCGATCCCGCCAACTGTGAAATACGTCCTGTAATCCGCTTTTTGAACGCAAGAAATTTTAAGGCAGTTGAAATTAATTGTCAACTTGTTGAGATTTATAGTGAAAATGTAAAGAGTGGTGGAATGATGAGAAAGTGGAATCGACAATTCAATTATGGGCATACCAATGCTCATGATGAAGCATGGAGTAGACAGCTTTCGGTTGTCAATGATGGTTTGGTTAACAAAGGGAATGAGAAAATTCATGAAAACAGGCAGTTAGTTCACAATAAGATTGCTTTGCAATGAGTATCCATAAATTTCAAAAACTATTCACTAAAGGCATCTTTCTTTAAAAATGGTATTGATAAGTGGGTTACACGTTCTCAAATGAAAAATGCGTGAACAAAGGGAGTAACTATGTAGAAAAATAGTTTTTGAAATGCTCTTTCATGTGAAAATACATTTTGTTTTAAAAAAAGATTTTTTATGCAAGTTTTTCTGGAACGGTGCTTAGTTTCCGGACATACCTTGTATCTTGGCATAATCTAGTACTACTATTCAAATTTGTAATTTTCTCATATATAATATCAACTCGCATGACAATGTTCTTTTGGAGAAATTTAATATTAAAGTAACAGCAAAAGCACACGAAGCAAAATAAAGGTAAAAAGTTTTAAATGTAACAAAACTTTTACCTGAATAGATGCAACTTTAAATAAAAACAAGCGTGACGAGGAACTGTGTGATTTCCCACAATGTTTAGGTTTGTAAAGACAACTGTAACATTTAAACGTATACAAACACTGCGAAAAAACGTCTACATTTTCCAACAAACAATGTAACAGATGTAAAAAAAATGAAAAACAGCTGGAAATGATGTATTAAATAAGGCAACCTAGGTAAAAAAAGAATGGAAAGACAAGAAGTTAAAGATGCAGCGCAGTTATTTCTCCTCATTTAACATAATGTGTAGAAAATTGTGATCTGTGTACACATAGTATTAAAAAATACTGAAGAGTAATAATACACACTATGCTCTATAAATAGAAAATTTCGATTATTTATTTTTTATATACAAATATATATCGAATATGATTGATGTAGAAGTTTATCTTTTGTTTGTAGAGAATTAGACTATATATATATTCATCTTTTTTTTCTTATAAAAATAGTCGAAAATACATTTTTTAACATTGAAATATTTACTATGCGATGTTCTCTGCTGCGAGATTTTATTAGAAACGCCTTGATCTTTGAGGAAAAAATACATAAAAATTACTTTTAATATTCTATTGTGATATGTATGATAACGCAGAAAATAAAATTTCAAACGAATAAAATTTACTTAGGATTCATGAAAGGCATACTAAGATAAAAAGAGCTTGCGGACGATATAATATAAGACACAATATCGCATAACTATAATCTCATTCAGAATATTTTCTTTAGATATTCTCGTGCCTTTTGTAAGTTCTGATTCAAATATGGTAGACTTAAAAACAATCTATATGTATTTATTGAAAGTATATATGGCTTTTTGAGGTATATAACATAGTTCCAATAATGATAATGAATTTTATTACTCATTTCTTAACTCGAATACATATTTTTCTTCGCTAAAGTACACTGGCCTCAAAAAGTTAAGGTACAACATGTTTTTCGAAGCTCATCATAAAAAAAATGGCAGTAACAATAAAATGCATAGTTTACATGAATGATAATAACGAACTTTAAAAACATTAAAGCAAAAACGATTGCTACAACTTTTATTTTATAGAAAAGAACGTATATTTATGAGTGAGAGAAAAATATGCAAATATCAAGCTTTCGAACTTTTGTGTGTAAGTTGTGTTGATTTTCAACAGTTGTTGGCAGTTTCGGTGACAATAGTCAAGAGAGTTTAGAAAATGTCTCAGAGACGTCGTTTACCCAATTCGTTAAGGTGGCGGGCAGTTGGATGAATGGAAATGGGATTGTCGCAGGCTGATGCTGCTAGACGTCTCAATGTGTCTCGTAGTGTTGTTCAGCGACTTTGGGATCAATACCAATCCGAAGATTCTGTGTCCAGAAGACCTGTTCCAGGCCGACCACGAGCTACAACACCTGCAGAAGACCGTTTTCAGCTCTTTCGGCACGAAGGAGAAGAACCACTACTGTGCCGCAGCTCGTTGCAGACCACTTTCAAGCATCAGGAAGAAGAATCTCCGCTACTACGGTGCGAAATCGTCTTCACAATGCAGGTCTGTATCCAAGAAGACCAGTTGTGTGCGTTCCCCTCAACGGACGACAGCGAAGGAACCGCTTATGCTGGGCAAGAGAACATGTTTCTTGGACGCAGCAACAATGGGCTTCTGTGCTGTTCACAGACGAGTCCAGATTTACAATGGAGAGTGATTCAGTGCGTCTACTGATCTGGAGGGAACAGCGCACTAGATACCATCAATCCAACACTGTTGAAAGACACAGTTATAGAGGTGGTGGAATCCTGGTTTGGGCAGGGATCTCGCTCGGTGGCCACACTGACCTGCATGTGTTCCATGGAGGAACCTTAACTGGTCTTAGATATCGGGATGAGACCCTTGATCCATATGTCCGCCCATATGCTGCTGCTATGGGTAACGACTTCATTCTGATGGATGATAATGCACGACCTCACCGAGCTCGGATTGTTGAGGAGTATCTGGAGGATCACGGTTTGGAACGAATGGAATGGCCAGCTCGATCTCCAGACCTGAATCCGATAGAACATCTTTGGGACTATCTTGGCAGAGGTTGCTGCTTTAAATCCTCCTCCAAAGTCGTTACATGAGCTGAAACAAGGCTTACTCTGTGTCTGGTCTTCGCTTCCTATTCCGGTGTCCGACAACTTACTAAACAGCATGGGAAATCGATGCCGCCAATGCATTCAAGTTAGGGGTGGACACATTCCTTATTAGAACCCATTTTTGTATTGTTTTTATGCCATTTTACCACATAACACTGTGATGTGCTGTTTTCTCCAAGAATGGACTTTTCCGCAGAGATTGCTTTTTTTGTTATAAATCATTTTTGCAATACACTTATACAAATTTCTATGACGCATTCAATAAAAAACTATTTAATGCACATATCCTCCAAATTTTTTGTTTCTACATTCATTCATTTGCAAATTAGACACAAAAACCCGGTTGTACCTTAACTTTTTGAGGCCAGTGTATCTCTTTATAATAATAGTAAATTTTTATAATGTACATGTAAGTTATTCTAATAGGCTGTATAATCACACATAAATATAACTTTACAATTTTTAATTCTAGAACGCTTTTTAAAAATTTAATAAAGGGTAATTACCACAAAACCACAAATGTACTTCATTTAAAAAAATTACTTAATGATTTTAAGCAAAGAGCGACAATTTAAAATTTTCTTAATTTTAGTAATCAGTTGTAACGATGATTTGAAAGAAAAAAAATTACTATTTGATAAAATAAGGAAATAAATAAGAATGCATAAAATACCTCGAAGCACAACCATGTTATGTCCATACCCTATCAAAATTGAATTATTAGCATCCTTGAATTTTTCAGACGTAGTGTGAATCAGATGAACATATCTACTACATGTGGTTGCGAATGGGACTATGACGGGCCAACGATACATTGATGAAGTTCTACTTCCTCATGTTCGTCTTTTCCGTGGTGCTGTCGGTGATAAATTTGTTTTTATGGACGACAACGCAACATGTCATCGAACACTCGCTGTTCAGGATTGTCTAGACAGCGAGGGTATTCAACGTCTCATATGGCCAGCGCGTTCTCCAGATCTAAACCCCATTGAAAATGTGTGGGATGCTTTGGGGAGGTAAGTTGCTGGTCGAAACTATCCTCCGACAAACAAGAACACCCTCATCCGTGCACTGACAGAGGAATGGGATAAATTACCTCAACAGCTACTGGATAATGGTGTGCAAAGTATGGTACGACGTGTAGAATGTTGCATCACACTCCACGGTGGACATATCCCGTACTGATACCTTTCTTTAAGGTGCCTGCTGACTTTTAGATGCATTGTTCCATTTCTCCGTACGCAGATCAAATGAACATTTTTTTTTCTTTCAGATGCTTCGCAGCTTTTGTACTTTCCAGAACAATAAATATTCTTTATTCTAATGTCTGAACAGTGTGGCAACTACATTTTATCCTACTAGGCCTCATGTCTCGCTTAATGTTATGCTACATAGCAATTTGTGATCCGTCCTTAGCAATTGTCCAGCAGTGTATAACACTTCTGTGCTTTTAGACTTCGCACACAAATCCTGAATTATTATCATTTAAATATTCTTCGAATACCAGATTGGGCTGCGACATATTTCCTTATGGTATGCATTATTTAGGATTAAAAATAATTAGAATCGAGAATTAATTGTACAGTAAATTGTGAAAAAGTATAAAATGAGATAAATTAAGTGTAGGGAAACCTCCCTTTTCTTTCTCTCTCTCTTCCCAAACTTTTCTCGCGATAAGAAACATTTGTAAAGAAAAACAATTTTTCCCATTTAGGTGAATGTAAAATACAATAACGTGTACCATGACGAACAAAATACTATTTTTGTATAGATTATTAAGAGAGAAAGAAAAGCATGGAAAATCTTTATCTTTTCTGTGTTGTTTCTAATGCCACCTGTCTGACCTAGTCAGATCGAGGCCCACGAAATTCATCGTGGCAAGGGGCTAGATGTAAGCCTGTCGTTGGCCTTGAGCACCATACAGGTGACAGTCCGAATTAGCTCGGTGAAATTCCCGAAGGGACGATAGATGGCGACACCACCGATCTCCACAGTTTAGGCATGAAACTGAAAGGGAGGGAAATATTCTCCAGTACCCTGCACTCGTGATTCAACCCACAAGACTTCAAACCCATTGATTTAACGAGCACGTACTCCATGTGTACTCGGAGGGTATTTGGTGACATCGAGCATCGAACCCAGGCCTTCCGGTCTGGAGTCCGATGCTCTAACCACTAGGCTACCCACGGCCCTTTATCTTTTGTTCATTCGCGGAATGAACTAATCAGGAATGTGAATTCGGTTAACAGAAAACAAAAAACAAATCGATATAATTAGCTTATTTGTGATATATACCTAATTTCTCTTTACAACGAAGATTCAGGACCTTTGAGACATTGTTTCATGCACAACTTTAAAAAAAATGATGAAAATGCAACATTATTATTAAATAAATTTGCCTTATTAATCTGTGTGTGTGGCTTTAGTGTGTACGATATAATAGTTTCCCATGCTTTTAGTGATTCTTTTATTGCGTCAGATTATAATAGTTATGCTGCTATCTCCTCTTCCTTTGACAAACTTATCACCGTATTTTCTTACTCTGAAAGTTCTTCAGTGGTTGACTCTTTTGGTTGAGCTGTTCTACAAACTCATAGATATGATTGTTATTCCCTGCTTTAATCTTAAGACAGTCAGCAAAACAACAGTAATGCTGCTTTTGTGGGAGCATTTGTTGAAGTCGCACTCTAGAATCGTGAGCCATTGACGAAGGAACTAATAATTTTAAGCTCACGACAGATTTAAAGTGCACCAGTTCCTCTTCAGTAGCAATAGAGTTCGAACCCTCGACTCGACAGTTCTCTGGCTATGAGTTCGTGACCATGCCCACACACACACAAACACACACACAGTAGGTATTTTGGACTACTTGCTTTGGTGACTCCACAAGTATTCTCAAACCTCTCAAAGTCACATTTGACATCACATTTTACCATTAGTTATGCGCAATGTTACTTGTTAAGTGAATTTTTTTAACAGTTTTACTCATACGAAATATTTCTTATGAGAGATACTCGCTAAGAAAGGTTCCACTTTATATTAAAAACCCTTGTATTTATTATTTTTTTCATCTGCTTGTATATACGATAAAAAAAGCGACGAAACTGAAGGGACTGAAATATTTTTTTTTGTGTTAAAAGATAATGTAAAAAAAAAAACGATTTAACAAAATTAAGTTTATATTAAATTGTTTTATTTACGCAGATGTGTATATTTGTGCATATTTAATCAAAATCAATGAAGTAAAAAAAATTCACAAGAACTATAAAAGAAATTTAATAGAACATTTTCAAATTTTCTGAAAATAAAACATGTATTGAGTTTTTAGAAAATAATCTGATATTTTTCTTTGCATTGTTTTTCTTAGCATCAAATGGTCTGATATCGTTCATTTTGTTATTCATTTCAACATTGGTGTTGTTCTATGTGAAATTACTTCCACTCAGGTATCTCCGGACTGCACATTTATTTATATACAAATACGAAAATAACAATCACAGATGCCGCACACAGCAAGTCTGACTAAAAGCACACAGCAACCGGTCAGCCAGTGAACCCCGTAGAAGGAATGAGGGGGAGTGAAGCGGGAAAACCACGCGTGGGTGGGTCACACAGTTATCCTTCCACCAGAAAAAATAGTTCACTTGCTTCACCCCAATAATTGGAATGTGCGTCTAAATAACTGCGCATAATTTTCATGACGATCTTCATTTTGGATAATGTGGGGGACAGGAGCTGCATCATTCATTTGATTTTCATCGTCAGAATCTGCACAATGATATTTTTTTAGCCGAATGATATATTTATACTTCAAAATGTCTTTGTCTGCCATAATTGGATCTGAACGCACATTATCATCATCTACTGCAATGAATTCTCCCGATAATGCAATAGGACAGTCCAATCCGGCTGGTGGTTTCCATGTTTTGTTCATTACTAGAAGGGAAGTCTTTTCGTGTTAAGCGATTTTCGTTTCGTGCTAAGAGAAAATGCATAGTAGTTTGTCGGGACCGTTGTATTATTTCTTGCTAACCGATATTTCGTCTTAAGCGTTTTCGCGTTAAATGTATTTCACAGTAAATTTAGAAATTTCATTTGATTTTTTTATGAATTGATTTATTTTTATTATATTGTTACGTAGATACTGGTTCTAGGATTTTATGCAAAAAAAAAAAAAATCACAAAGAAAATAAACAGTTCTTCTAGAGCGATGCGAATTTATTACCGAAAATCCAATCCTTTAAATACAGGATTCAGCAGCAATATTCACAGGATAAATATCCGAAGGTCTTCACACCTTCAACAGTAATCACCAGTGTTTAAAAATACACGTACGTAAAGATTATTCATAAGTACTGCCAAGCTAATCGCTAGTCAAAACAATCCTCACTACTCGCTGGCTTAATCAAGACTGATCGCCGAAACGAAAATTAGATGGCTCGGGTGCCAGCGAAATGAATCGCTAATACCCAGAATCAAGGAAAAAAAGGTGAATGGAAATGCAATAGCAGAAAACACTCCCCCACGCAGGGGGGAGGCCAGTGGAGGAAGAAGCCAAACGAGAACGAAACCGGAGTGACGTCACGAGGGCGAGAGTGGAAGAGCGTAGGAAGGGGGCGAAAAGCCCAAAAAACGCGTTCGAGGAGCACCAAAACGCAGTAGGGAGAAAGAATTGCTGCTTTTTTTTGCAGCCAGAATGAAAAGAATGGAGTCTGCAAGTAGGAACTTACAAACGTAACAGCAGGAGGAAGATGCTGGAGCCAGCTTTTTCACTGATCCCAGTTTCGACAAGTGGCAAAGGCATTTGAGTGTTGTAATATGTAGCAATTAAGTATTTATGTTGTGTTTAAGGCGGTTTCAAGGGCAAGACTGATCGTCGTACCGGCGAGCATCGTTTTATAGGCGCGACAGAAATTTCCAGAAATATAGCCGCTCGTGTCATTGAACGTACCACTAGTGGAGAGATCTACTACTTTCTAGAAGCTTCCAGAGGGTTCCGAACTCGCCAACATGTTCACCAATGACGCCAAAATGGTCGCCAAAGTCTCCAAATTGGCCGCCAACTTGGTCTCTAAAAATGATGCCAACTTGTCTCTACCGCCAAGATTTCGCCAAGTTCTCATTGAATCGCCATTATAACGTAAGGAGCGGCACATTGCTTGTGAATAATACAATTTTAACATGAAATAAATATAACATAGAGTAATATAAATGCATTAAACACTCAAATACAAATTATTTACACTATTTACACAAAAATCGTAACAATATGATTATAAGGGATTTATTTATTTTATTTAAAAGTAAAGGTTCAAATTTCTAGAAGAAAAGCGAATTATATAGGCCACAAATAAAGGAATAAGACGAAATAATCCAGAATTCATATGAACCCGTAATAGTTCAATGATCCATAAAGAATAATGAAAAAGTATTTTCATCCGAAATAAATTTAAAAAAAAATTGTCAGTCACTTTCGGAGTAACGCGTAATATCAATTACAATATTATCTGAGAGATTATTAAATCTACTTTGTTTTGATTTTTGAACATGTGATAATAGATACATATTGTTTATCGTTATTCATTGTTATCATGTTTAAAGATAGATAATATATTATTTACTGATACAAATAAAGGCTTTTTTGCTTAAGATTAGCAAACTTGATTTTCGTGATGCTCGTAATGAGAAACAGATTGTGTATGCGCTACAGGATTTATGTTTTAACAGAAACACAAACACACATTGAACTTAATGGTGTATAACGTAGTTTTAAATCAAAATTGGATAACGTTTAAACTATTTCTTGCGTAAATTAGAAAGCAAATTGATTTTATTAGTTTTGACATAAGTGATAAATTTACATGCTTTGTAATGTGAAGAGAAAGGTATTTTAACATTTTATAAATATATTTTAAGTGATTTTGAGCTTTATTATTAAAAATTAAATATATGTTTTATCGAATGAATAACTATTTTTACTACGTCCTTCTCAAATTTATAAAAATAATGGAAGCTCAAATTTTTTAGTTAGTTTACTTAAAAATCCTTACATCAAATTTTCTTTTTTTAGGTATAGTGGACGAAATTTATTTCATTTTTAAAGCATTGATCCTTAAAGTTTTTTCTGGATCTATTTCTTACTTGTAGCCTTAAATGCAGCAATGCCTCAAGATTCAATAGACTATTATGCCTCAAAATAAAATTCTCTGTATAAAGCTTTTCAGGAAGAACTTTGGATAATGATAGTTTCTATTTACATAATTTATTGAATTTTCTCAATATTAAGAAAAATATGCGATTGGTTTTCATTCACAAACAAGCAACTTATTAACATGATAACAGAAATTGTATAAAAAATAACGTCTGTGACTGGCTCACGCGTCTTTTCATTAACACGTCCTTTGGGTTCTTTATGGCCATAATTAATGGCAACTCTTTTCCAACCAAATCCAAGAAGTGAAGCGTGAAGGAAAGATGCAAATTATAAAGCTTTTAAATATCAGAACTTAGAGTAAGCTGGGCGGCAATTTGAGGAATGTAAAGATAATCCGTGGTTCAAGCGTGAAGAGGTTTTGGAAAACGTTAATTGACAGCCTACAGAAATTATACGTGATAGAGAGCACTTAGGTCAAGGTGCATACCATAATACGCAACTTCATCTAGGATTATTGTGATGGCTACTTCACACAGACTACTTCAAGGTAGGATCGACTATTTAATATTAGGATCTGTGATAGTATTGGAATTGAGTTTAGGCGAGTCAGTTATTGATAGTGGTCCGAGTTAAGTAATTTCGGTATTATATATATATTGTGTGTTTTTCCACCGTAGATTCTCTCACTTATATTATTATAATCTAATTTGAAAGGATTAAGTTAAATATCTGAATAAAGTCAGATTAAGATCATGTCTGCTTCTAAATCTTCCGTTAATCCTACACATCTAGCTCACGCTGATAATCAAGGAGAAGAGCACCTGAGGGGGCACCCTCACACGTTTTTTAGCGTTAACAGTAATGACTTATAACGATATAAAAATAATTTTTTTTTAAAAGTTGAATTAAAAAAAATTAACAGTCTTCACACAGAGCTATGTCTTTCATTTACAAAATAATTATGTTGTACTATAAATGTCAATTATAGTTAATAAGGCAGATTGCAGTGCTATTAATACATTAAAGCAGAGGAGGGCAACTTGTTTTGGCTGGCGGACCACAGTGTGCGTGTGGAGGGTACTGGAAGGCTGCACCTTTTTAAAATGATTGTATTCATTATAAAAATAATAAGTATGTTACTTAAAATATATATATATATATAGTGGCATTTTTATTCAATTAATTTATTTTGCTGATTTCGTATGGTTTATAACCGCAAGAAAATTTATTTTTAAAATCAGTTTAATGAAACAAATGTATCATATCACCTTTTTTCAATTCCTACTATAAGCTCACATTCTCTACTTATTTATTTATTTATCTTGGTGGAATTTTCAATCGTTGATAAAATACATTTTAAAGCGCTCAATTGAACTGAAACTTTATATACATGATTATTTTGGATGACAATACAATAATTTAATTTTAATTAATAAAATTTAATTACCAGTTGTGATTCTGTCCTATGTATATACATGTAAGGATAATTAAATTAGATTAAAAATTAAATTCTCTGTCTAGCACTTAACTCATACTTTTCATTTCATCTTCAAGTATCAAACTAATCACCCATTTATTTCTTCCGAGCATATGGCCTAGCCGATAAACCTATCTAATTCCAGATCGTTAGATTTAATAGCCCTATATGTCAGCATTAACTTTCAAGTAGAATCATAGAATCCGCGATACTTACCGTATCTGTGTTTTGAGTATTAACCCACCCCGCGGCGTGCTTTTTCCTCTCTGCTCTTAGCGTCAAAAGATATGTAGAAATGATTGAATAAAGTTCCTTTTTAAAATTAAGTCTGATTCTGATTCAAAACATGTCATACATATTTATATTAATTGCAACTATTTAATAAAAAGTAGCTAAAATAAAATTTTTCTTTGTTGATCTAAGTAGGAATTGACTTAATTTTTTTTATATTACTTGTTTTAAGACAAGGAGTGAGATTGCTCGTTTAAATTGTCATAACAACTTGCAAATTTATATCAGCCAGCTTGTGATGTACCTCCCCTTGGAAGTACATCCTTCGAAGCATCAGCGTGAGCTAGAGGTGTACGGTTAACGAAAAAACTCGGATCAAACATTATCTTAATATGACTTTATTAAGATATTCAACTTAAACTTTTAACAAATTTAATTACAATAATTAATATGAGAGAATCTACGATGACGCAATACGCAACACACAATATGATTCAGACCAATCTCAATAATCGAACCGCCTAATCTTCAAATATACTAATAAGTAATCAATCCTACCTTATATTATTCTGTAATAAACTTGTCTTTATCTACAATGGTATGTAGCTTGACGTTTAACTTCTAGTCGAACACCAATATGTTTATCCACGACACGTAGAACTTAAATCTTGAACCACGAACTTCAATAATCATCAACTGCCACAATGCACGTCAATTGTCTAACATTCCTTTACATTGCCATTACGCTTACTCTAAGATCCTATATTTATCCTATATTATTTGCATCTCTTCACTTCTCGTTTCTTAGATTTGGTTGGAAAAGAGTTGCCATTAATTCTGACCCAAAGAATCCAAAGGACTTGTTAAAGAAAAGACGCGTAAGACGTCACAAGCTTGCATCTATATTTACGCTTGTTGATATTCATGCAAGAAAAACTTTGCTCACAAATGTATGTCGACTAAAATATAAAGAATGACATCCCCGTCAAATTTCTTCATACAAATTTTTTTCCACTTGTAACAGTCAATGTCAGATCATTAAACATTTTCTTCACACTGTAATCTGACTTCAAGTCAACTAAGTTCAATCCTCAGGTGGTATATCAATATCAGCAGCAATGGGATAACAAAGCAAATTGAATTTAGGCTCAATTTTCTTAAAATTCTGAAATCTTCATGTGACCTCGTCCTCCAAACTGTGTGAATGATCTTTTTGTAGAAACACTTTCTGGTAATTTGTTTTCCTAATAGTGAAATATGAAAGACGAATCTATGATGGTGCATGGCAAAGATATCCGGGTTAAAAGCAGCTTTTCTGATTATCTTGGTGGGCCGCTATTTGCCCACTCATGAATTAAAGCAGTACACTTCTCAAAGTTTCAATATTCTTGACCCAATATTTAATCATAATTTTCATCGCACCCCCCTCATACAATAACAATGTATTGAATTCAATAATACTATACTTTGTGATGCTAGAGCTACAAAACTACTTTAACCTCTTAATTACCACCAGCGTATATAAAAGTCTCGTTCAGACAAAACATTAACCTCCCCGGACGTATATATACGTCGTTCCGAAGTACGATCTTTCCTGTGCAGTGCTACCCATAAAATTATTCCGAAGTCTTTGGAACGCAGTAAAAGAACCTGGACAATGTTTGCAAAGGATTTACTTATTTCGGAGAGGATTAGTTTATTTTTTTTACATTTGTTTTCTCCCCCTCCCTTCTCCCATTACATCACATGCACGCGCATGCGTGGAAAACGGTTGGTATTGGGAAACGAATCAAAAAACTTTTGACAGTTAAGGGATTAATTATAAGCCATACCAAATTATCAAAATAAGTATTTATTTATGTATATAATTTTATATATGACAATCTCATGGGGTCACTGGTAATTATTAAACTTGTTCTTATCTTAATATTGTTAAACTAATTATCAAATACATTGTGTAGCACTGGTACATTTATACGTGTAACATATCAGTGTAAATGTGCACTTTATTTTTTATTATGTCACAATGTATTTTGTTTGTATTCTTGTAGTAAATTAACAATTTTTTCAATTCTTTAGTTTTCGACTTTTCAATATGCTCGCATTCCCCTCGTAGAGTTGTCACGTCCCCCAAGGGGGCGCGCCTCACAGTTTGAAAAACGCTGCATTGTTCTCGTGTCCGATTAAAGCAAATTAATACATACATACTGCTTTATTTTTTTTAACTCTTCACAATGTTTACAAACACTAGAAAGAAAATATAATTTTTAATATATTTTCTCTTTCAAGAAGAAATAAGTTATATAATTTTTTTCTCTTTCAAAAAGAAACGCAGAAAAAATTTACTGGTTTTAATAAAAATGCTATTTTAATAATATTTAGTAATAATACAATAGCCGCTATTTGTTTTTATATAAGATAGAGCATATATTTAAAACTAGAAATATAATATATAAATATAATTATACATTTCTCCATTATTATTACCATATTATTACCAGTGAATTATCAAAATACTAATTGTGAAAATTTATTTAGAGGAATTTTCGTACTGAGAGAGATGAAAGAGAGTTCCAGCGTTAAGAAAAAGTTTGAGATAGATTGGATTGTTTGTTAACGTCGCATTTAAAACAATATGATGGTTATTAGTGACGGCCTTCGTAAATCTGAACTTTGGTCCATTGACGCGGACCCCACTTGAGTTATCCTCTCTCCAAACTTCCACTCCACCAGAACTTGAGAATTTTCAGCCTAGATATAATTGACATGCATCCATGCCTTTACATGATGGATATTAAAAAAACCTGAGGAACTTCATTTTCATTTTAAGTCATTTGATATGGCTCAATTTGGTTTTTCTTATCCTCTTCGTCTCATTGAAAACAACACGTTTTCCCCCCGTAATGGAGACAAATTGATTCGCGCAATTTAGTGTATAATGTTACTTTTGGATTATCAGCTGCCCCCCCAATTTTATAAGGTATGCGATATTTTTATAAAATTATTCTCAGAATTTAAATTGGTAAACACGGGTGTCATGACCCCGGGGTACCCTAGTGATCCTTCTCTATTTTCGACCCTCCTTGTCATTCGATTTATCCTTTCTTTTCCCCCCGTCTAGATCACAGATTATATTAACGAATGTGTGGCGCAGTATAGCCAAACTTGGCTCTTGCGCCAAAAAAAATCAACACTCACTCACTCAGAATTTAAATAACATATTAGTATTTTATGATGTTCATTTCCATAAAATTCCATTTTTCTGTTATGTTTTAGCCTAGGAAAAAAGGTTAATGCAGCAGGTATTTATTGATTTTTTTTGTACAGTGGACCACAAAAGTGTCCGTATACCTGCAATTTTCTATATGTATAAAATTTAATGCTTTCAAAAAATAATGTTTCTATAAAATTTAATGTTTAATTTAATGTTTCCGACTAATAAAAATTTATATATCATAATTGTAGTTTTTTTAAATAATATCTACAACTTGTTCTTAGTGGAATAACATGTAACCAATTTTTAAAACATTATGTAATTATTATTTAAAAAAATTTATAATAAAAAACTACTAAAAAATTACGTCACAAAAGTTTTAGTACACTTCGAAAATCTCGACATAGCTTTAAATATTATACTTTTTTCTTCATTTAATACTTAGTTGGATATATTTTAGCGTGCACAATAACTTTCAAATGATAT
Source organism: Trichonephila clavipes (assembly GCA_019973935.1). Taxonomy (NCBI): domain Eukaryota; kingdom Metazoa; phylum Arthropoda; class Arachnida; order Araneae; family Nephilidae; genus Trichonephila; species Trichonephila clavipes. The sequence goes on along the minus strand of BMAU01021214.1, from coordinate 410,931 downwards.
AGATTTCATCAGTTTCTTTTCAATTTCTGCATCGATGTTCTTCCACGCTTCTGTGATTGTTCTTTTTACTTCGCATTTTGTTATTATATGTCATGTTTACTTTTTTTTAAAATCAATTTATCATCAAATATATTCTACTAGGCTTTAATCAGGTGATTTAGGATTTAAAAAAATTTTTTTTTGGACAGTTATAGAGACACCAGCAGCGTATATTGAGAGCAGTGCGCTTAGTGTACTTATCTTGTTAAGAAATGAAGTCATCTACAATACCGAAATTTTGGGCGGATAATTTCAAATTGTTCTTTAAGATATTTAAATAGATCTCATGAGATTCCCAATAACATAAAAAAATGTGAAATTACTTAAACCTGAAGCCAATTTACACCCTCACACAAGAACACCTCCACCTCCATGCTTCAGCATGGAGGTGGACGTGTTCTTGTTCCAACTATATTCTTAGGATTAAGTTTCTGATTTCTGCTTCTGCAAACTATTTTATATCCGTTGGAATAAAAAATGGCGAGTTTTCTCGCATCCCAGCCAATTTGCTTTTAACGTTGAATTTTCTGAAACTTAATCCCAAGAATCTAGTTGGATCAGTGAACCATGGAGATGAAAGTGTTCTTACGTGGGGGCGTAACTCGGCTTCAGGTTTGGGTAATTTGGAAATTTTTTGATAATATTGTGAATTATGGACTCTATTTAAATATTTTGAAGAACAATTTGAAATCATCCGCCCAAAATTTCGGTATTGCAGAGGACTTCATTTCTTAACAAGAAAAAGACACCAAGCGCATTGCTCTTAATAAAGAGTGTTTTTTCGAGGTATAGAAGTTTAAGTTGGGATTACTTTTCAAGATGGTGACCGATTTAACAGCTGTCAAGTGATTTATTCTCAGTTTGGTTTGGCAATTCATCAAAACGATCATCAAGCAAGGCGTAGATTCGTCGAATGGGCCCAAAACGAGATTGCCGTTGTTCCCGATTTTCATAAGCGAATTTTGTTTAGCGATGAAGCGCACTTCTGGCTGAATGGCTACGTCAACAAACAAAACTGCCGCATTTGGAGTGAAGCTAATCCACAAGTGTATGTCGAAACACCGTTACATCCAGAAAAACTGACTGTTTGGTGCGCTTTATGGGCTGGTGGAATCCTTCTTCAAAAACGATGAAGGCCACAACGTTACAGTCAATGGTGATCGGTATAGAGCCCTGATTACTAATTTTTTCATTCCTGAATTGAACAATCATGATGTCCAGGAGCTGTGGTTCCAACAAGACGGCGCAACATGTCACACAGCTCGTGCCACAATCGATTTATTGAAAGACACGTTTGGTGACCGCCTAATTTCACGTTTTGGACCTGTGAATTGGCCTCCAAGATCTTGTGATTTAACACCGCTAGACTATTTTCTGTGGGGCTATGTAAAGTCATTGGTCTATGCGGATGAGCCACAAACGCTTGACCATTTGGAAGACAACATTCGCCGTGTTATTGCCGATATACGGCCACAAATGTTGGAAAAAGTCATCGTAAATTGGACGTCCAGATTGGACTACATCCGAGCCAGTCTTGGCAGTCATATGCCAGAAATTACTTTTAAAATGTAATGCCACAAGATTACCTTTCGAATAAAAAAAAATTCATATCAATCGAATAATACATCGTTGTTTTATTGCAATTTAAAGTTCTATACCTCTAAGAAAACACCCTTTATAAGTGGCTGGTGTCTCTATAACTACCAAAAAAACTATGATCTAAATCAGGGGTGTCCAACACGTGGCCCGCGGGCCGCATGTGGCTCACCAGTACGTAAGTTGCGGCCCGCCAACTCTTTTCAAAAAAGTTTTTAAATATCAGGTTTTAAAGTTTTTTCATTTTGAAATTTATTTGAGGGGAAATTTATATATATATGTACATTGTATTTGCCTGTTACTTGTTCTTGTTTTAAAAGAAATTCTTTTTGATAGTAGAAATGTCCTTTAAACTAAAATAGATTTATATCTTATCAAACAGTTACATTTGATTTTACTGTATTAAATTACTTTTTTAATAGATTTCGAATTGCATTATGCATATCCTTTACTATGGATGGCACATGATTCTCTGTGTGTGCGACTTTCGTTTCTCCTCCTCCTTTTCTGTTTGGAGTGTTGAAAAAGCAAGATGCAGTCTCACACACACAGAGAGATGTTTTTTAAAGTTTAAAAAAATATTCAGGATGGTTAAGGTAAAGGACAATGTATACTTAATCGTTTGCGAATGACAGCACTACCAAATTTCAACAAGGAGTATCGAAAGATGAATTCAATAGAACACCGTAATTTTCAAGAAAATGGCAACTGTAATATTTCAAACATTATTTGATCATTGCATTATTATATTACATAAACATTATTATATTATCTATGTCTAGGTATACGTGAAAAATGATGAAAACAATAATAATAATTCATTCTGTTTAAAATCTTCACTCCTCTAATATTTTTTTCATTTCCAAATCTGATATAAAAGTACTTATTTTTATGTGTGGCCCGAGAGATTATAATGTTTTTCCGAAGTGGCCCACAAGGTTATTTGGGTTGGACACCCCTGATCTAAATCACACGATTTAAACCTAGTAGAACCTATTTGATGATAATTTGAATTTAAAAAAAGGAAACACATGACATATGAAAGCAAAATATGAAGTTAAAACAATAACCACAGAAGCATGGAGGAAAACCAATGCAGAAATTACGAAAAAAAAAAGAACTGATTAAATCTATACATAGACGTTTAAAAGTAATTGTGGACGCTAAAATATATCCTACTAAGTATTAAATAAAGAAAAAATACAATATTTAAAGCTATGTTGAGATTTTTTTGAAGTGTACGAAGACTTTTGTGGCGTAATTTTTTAGTAGCTTTTTTATTATTAATTTTTTAAAATAATAGTTACATTATGTTTTAAAAATTGATTATGTTATTCCATTAAGAAGAAGTTGCGAATATTATAAAAAAATTACAATTCTGATGTATTAATTTTTATTAGTCGAAATCATTAAATTTTATAGAAAATTGCAAGTGAACGAACACTTTTGTGGTTCACTGTGAGTTTTTGAGCAAAGCAATATAACTCGTAATTTTGATCAACGGTGACGGGACGAGGACGACGCTTGAGCTGGAACGCCCTTCTCTAAGCTTCCCCACTACGCTAAATGAAGACTGAGCTTCGACAGATTGAAGGTGCATCAGACTTTCTCTATAAATTAGACCCTCAGCGGCACCGGGACTCCATGTAAACAACACCAGTCACAAGTTCGCGATACCGACCACTAGGCTATCGTGGTCACTATTAACACTCATTATTGTTACTCAATTTTAGTGTATGAGGAGAGAAGATTAAATAATTTATAAAGCTGCCTAATTAATCCCAAAGAGAAAATAACTTTAATAATTCTAAATACCCTTCTTTCTTTAAATATAATTTTTGTTGCTTTCATTCAGGCATAATTACTCTAACCACCAGTATCATGTTTCGAAAATGGTTTGTCACTCCCATTGTCACACCTGACTTCGGAATGGGTGTCGGCATCACCATTTCTCCATTTTCGTCGTTTTCCATGCCATGCAATGCATTTGTTATGCAGCATTATTTTAAAAGAATGTTTTTGTGAAGAATCTAAGAGAATTATGAAAGAGTCTGCATCATCTTTTCCCCATACGGTATCGTTTTCCGTGTCATGCAATGCATTTGTTATGCAGAATTATTTTAAAAGAATGTTTTTGTGAAGAATCTAAGAGAATTATGAAAGAGTCTGCACCACCATTTTCCCATACGGTGTCATTTTTCGTGCCATACAATGCCTTTGTTATGCAGCATTATTTTAAAAGAATGTTTTTGTGAAGAATCTAAGAGAATTATGAAAGAGTCTGCATCACCTTTTTCCCATACGGTATCGTTTTCCGTGCCATGCAATGCATTTGTTATGCAGCATTATTTTAAAAGAATGTTTTTGTGAAGAATCTAACAGAATTATTAAAGAGTGCTGGACATTCCCTGATGCTGAGTGGTAGTGAATCGCTCTTCCACGCCACAGGTCCGGAGTGCAAATCCTGGGCTGGACAAGATCAACGCAGCCTTCCCTCCTTTCAGTGGGTCGATAAATGAGTGCCAAACTTACTTGGGAACTGAACACTGAGGGATTTACGTCAGACTGATCACATGACCGAAACATCTGCACATGCACCCCAGCGTCTGAGGTCACGTAAACTGAAATAGACACAGTAGGCCTTGGCCCTCATGGGATGTTGTGCAACTGAGTTTAGTTCAATTGAACATTTACAAGCAAAAATGATATGATTTTGCTTATGCTATCGACGTGTATTTCTTTCACCCGTGTCAAATTTTCAGTGGTCGCTGCTCTGTTTCCGGTTTTTTTTCTGCATATAAAGTCGCCTCTTTTTTTCATACTTGCATCATAGTAAACTCGTCATAATGCTATTACAGATATCTTTGGTGTTTAAATGATTAAAAGAAAACGTATACAAAAAAAATTCCTAAATACGAGCAGACTACGATGTTTAGGATACACTGATTAAGTCATTAATGCAAGTGGCCGGATTGGACGGTTACATTTTTCCTTTTCAAAAAGAGATGGAAATTCAATTTCACCCATCAAACAAATGTTTGCCTTCGATTCTAAGTCACACCCGATTTTCAGTAGCTTTAACGCTGCGGCTTAGATTAAAGTAAATACAGTAGTTACGCTAAAATTTAAATTAACCTAAAAATATCTAAATTTTATTTGTAAGTACGATTTTATGCTTAACATCAATCAATCCAACGTATCAATATTAATAAACATTTAATTTAAATGCTATTATGTTCTTTTGTTCTGTTTGCAGTATTTTCGTATTAGTAAAAAAGACTTTTTTTTTCTCTTTTGTCATTGACAGAAACTCTTATTTACATTGATTATTCAATTTTAAATATTACAAGAAAATAATATACGATGGTTTTTAATTTTTATCAATCAGTAATTAAAGATTATTTCTAATAATCATGCATTTAACAATGAAAAGTCAGGAAAGTATTCTAGCGAAATTTTCAATTTAGAATTAATAAGTCGTTTGAAATACCAAACGATTTTCAAACGCATTTATTTTCAAAAAGTGTTATGCGAATTGTTAGTTTGATGGACTAATTCAAAACAAGGTTAAGTTATTAGGGTTTTGTTAGTATATAATTATCTTGCATTTTTTTATCTTGAAAACATACTTTTATATCTCAGTTGGAACTGTACGTCACAATTTCCTGTAAGAATATCAGATATGTATTCATTTTAAATGACGATAAAAAATACAGAGAACATATAAATATTTTATACGACATTTAAATTTGAAAATAATTGAAGGCCTTTTATAGAATTAAAATAAAATGTTATTTAAAAAGAAAATGCAACATTTTATACGATTTTATTTATCGATAATTTAAATAATCAAAGTTCAAAACTTGAATGAAATCTCTCATGTTGACGCGAAGAATTCTAAAAACAATATTTACCTATTTCCACTCAAGAAAAGCGATAAGTTACTAAAAATGGTAAGCATCTATATAGAGACAGATTCATTGATCATTAGAAACACTCGTAAATTCTAAGCTCTTCGCATATTCGCAGCTGGCAGCACGTGTAAATTGCTCTGTCGGCCACAAAATTCTGCTAACATCCCGGAGGTTTTAAAATGTATAAGGCCATTTGTCGAAAACCAAGAAACATGAGAGCGGAAGGGAGAAAAGGGAAAAGAAAAGGCTTCCAAAAAGGGAAAAAGTCTCGTAAATTTTACCGAATTCCTTGAAATGTCGTCCACTTTTATTCTCTCTTTCCGTTCTCGAGCGACCGTAAAGATATGTAAATAAACTGCAACTGTGTTTCCATGGTCCTGACAAGCACAACTGATGGGTTTTACTTTTGTTCCTTTTTATTTATTTATTTGAAATTTTTTTAGCATTTTTCTGCACTTTTTTTCTTTTCTTTTGCGCTATTCATTGATTTTATCTTTAGAGTTTCTTACGGAGAATTCAGGTGTCAAATGATTAATCTTTGAACAATTTTACTTATAAATTTTTTGAAGAAATTGCTTGATTTGTGGTCTTTGGCATAAGTAAATAGTTTTGAAAATATTATTCATATTTTCTTTTTGAGATTTTTTTTTATAAATATATATATAATGGATTAATATATATATAATATTCAAATCACAGCATGCGTTTTTTTCATAAAATTCCATTTTTGTAATCAAATTTGTTATAACTAAATGAATTTGAAGTGTATTTAAGCAATTAGTGAGCTCTTTTTCTAACTTTATTTACTAATAACTTTAAAGAACTAAACTTGATATCTTGAAATACTATGAACAATTTATTCTAAATCTGACAAATTAAACTTACATAATAGTTTCATAACGAAGTTTGTATGTTATTTCTTCATTTTGGTAATATTTCTGAATGATTGGGAAGTAAAGTATGACAATATATTGATAAATTTACTTTTGCACGATTAATATTAAAATAATTGTGCGATATTTTCATTCCAATTTTTTCTTTTTGTTTAAGAAAGCTGTAGTTATGTATTGTCTGTCTTACTTTTCACAGCATCATGTGTGACACACACGCACACATGCTCCCCCCCCAACACACACATTCTGTCCATCTAAGAGAACTTTTCCTTACATCCATCAAGTGCATTAAATTTGCTTGAATAAATTAAAAAAAAATTGCTGCAACAGTGCTTAAATGGTTTTATTTAAATTCTTGCTTGATTTGTCAACTTCTTTCCTAAATTGTTTGTGCTTCTTTTCATTTTTTTATGGTAAAACAATTTCTTATTCTGGTGAATATATCATTCTGTCATTCAATTTTATTTCTCTAAAAAATACCCACTTTGAATTGACAAAAACGAACGTTTTATCATCACCTTCCCGTAATTTTTTTAATGCAGTATATAAATTCAAATTAAAAAAGAAATTAAAATTTTTATATGATCTATATTTGAATACATATTTTGCTAGTGTTTCAAAACTCCGCTAAATTTAAATTTCCGTTTAAATTTGATTAGACGTGACTCGTTGGTATCAGATACGATGCTCGAATTTTTCTTAACTTTCAGGAAAAATATGAATAAACATGGAAAAAAATAATAAGTGTATAAATTGAGGAAGATATTTTTAAATTCCTAAATTTTGAATTTTATATGGTAGATATACAGTTATGTCATTAAGAATAAAAAATACATTTATGTGATAAAAGCGGAGATAAAGACTGAGTAGTCTAGACTTTAATTAAAAATATTCTTATTGATTCCAAATTTCATTCAAAAGTTTAAGAGTGTTTCATAAATTTACAAAAATATTTATGTCTTTCATTTGTAAATTCTTTATTTAATTTCAAAATAATGCTCAATTTTGAAAATTTTGAATAGTTCCTTTGATGGATCTCAAAGAAATTTTTTCCATACAACATAAATACATAATTTGAGTTTCTCCTATAGAATGTGTCTCATTCGATTAGTCGTTAACTCCTTGGGTACCATGTAACCACTAGTGGATACACTCCATGCATTGGACAAAATCGCATTGTAATCTCATGTAGATACATTCTATGTATAGGACAAAATCCCATTGTAATCTCATGTGTATAGGACAAAATCCCATTGTAATCTCATGTGGATACATTCTATGTATAGGGAAAAATCCCATTGTAATATCATGTAGTTACATTCTATGTATAGGACAAAATCCCATTGTAATCTCATGTGGATACATTCTATGTATAGGGCAAAATCCCATTGTAATATCATGTGGATACATTCTATGTATAGGGCAAAATCTCATTTTAATCTCATGTGGATACATTCTATGTATAGGACAAAATCTCATTGTAATATCATGTGGATACATTCTATGTATAGGGCAAAATCCCATTGTAATATCATGTGGATACATTCTATGTATAGGGCAAAATCCCATTGTAATATCATGTGGATACATTCTATGTATAGGGCAAAATCTCATTTTAATCTCATGTGGATACATTCTATGTATAGGACAAAATCTCATTTTAATCTCATGTGGATACATTCTATGTATAGGGCAAAATCCCATTGTAATATCATGTGGATACATTCTATGTATAGGGAAAAATCTCATTGTAATCTCATGTGGATACGTTCTATGTGTAGGGAAAATCCCATTGTAATCTCATGTGGATATATTCTATGTATAGGGCAAAATCCCATTGTAATCTCATGTGGATACGTTCTATGTATAGGACAAATTCCCATTGTAATCTCATGTGGATACATGGCTTATTTAAGTGTACATTCAATATAACCAGAACAGGAAACTTTATAAGGTAGATTTTCTTTCCATTGGGATTATATAAAATTACAAAAGTTAATTTACAAAATATTTGGGTTACCAAAATTTGAAAAAAATAGGAAACTTAGAACTAAAATTACAATTTGTTGTAGAATTGCTCCAAATATTTCTTGGAACAAAAAGCTTTTCGACATGCGTTACAGAAGTGTATTGTCATTTTTGTTCCATTTCTGCATCTTCATCATATAAATATATAAATCCATTACAGAATGACTGTAGTATTCATCTTTTGTCCGGCAAATATTCTCGTTCAGTATCACTTCCGTTGAAATCCAACGACGATGCCATATTGGCAAGAAAAAGCAAAAATAAACAACAAAGATGGTTATACGGCGTAATGTCAAGGACAGTATCCCCAGAAATCCCAGATTTCTGAGGATACTAGAAAGAGCAGAGGTAAATATAAAAATATTGCTAGAATAAATAAACAAATTCATAATCAGAAAATAATTTAACAGCTGTTGTTGCAACATATGTTCAACTACTGACTCCCGCAATGGTGACAATCTGGTGCTTGTTAAAACTCAGTTTAAGAAGATGCACAATTATTCATTTTTTTATTATGAATCGTTATGATAAAAATAATATTTAGCTTCAATAAAAAACATTATACTACCCTGTAAAGGAAAAAGGTATATAAATGAAATTAGTTTCCAGGGACCAAACAGATAAATAATACTACCACATAACATTAAAAATACAGATTTCTGAGTTTTCAAACACATCTGTATTAAAATGCGAAACGAGGAAGGATAAAATTTGTTCACAATTATTTCATGAAAAATCTCGTAAGACATTACCAAAAATTGACTGGATAATGACAAAGCTGAAACTTTCAAAATATTTTTATTTTCAGATTCCAACAAAACCAGCTTTACACACCTCATATATGTAAACAAATCCAATGTTATTGAAAACAAAGAACACACTGTTGCCAGAATTCTTCCAAAAGTGTTAACGGAAGCCCATTGTATCACAACCTTACCACCTCGTGTGTACAAACAGAGCCAATAGAACTACAGAACTTCCGCGCCAGCAATTGAAATTATTCGAAACAACTGAACTCGCCAAGACTTAAGTTTTGTTTCAAGCAAATTAATCTTGCTAAGTAAATTCCCCTTCCTATTTCAACACGCTTTAACTTTCACCTGCTTCTACCCTTTGTTTGTTATACCACGTTTGCTTTAAGATTCCAAACAGTTCGCTCTCTGGAGATTGTACTTTCTGGAAGGAGAGAGACCGATTTTACTTTACGCATTTTCTGTGTACTCACGATAACAATTCATCGGAGATCGAATTGTTAACGAATGAAACGAGTTTTCTCTAAGAATTTTGCGGAAGGTCCGAGAAAGAAATTACTATTTGATGAATAATAATTTGCTTCACGGGCCTATTAAGTAATGCTTTCGTTATTGCTTCGTTTCGTGTAAAATATAAGGATGAGTATTGTTATTATATCAGAACAAAGAATTTGGTATATTTTTTAAGTGGTTTTTATTTTACTTAAACTGAAATTTTTTGTTTATTTAATTACTAGAGCTGAGAAAAATTTATTTTTGAGATGGAAAGAATGAAGAAAAACTTTTTTTCCGTTGAGTTTGCTTTAATTTTTTAAAGAGAGTTTTGATAATGATCTTCTTATACATAAATAAATAATTTAAATAAAAGTAAGACAATTAAGTTAATATGTACTGAGTATTAAAAAAGTTACCAACTAGAAGTATAAATATTTATTTCATGTAATGATCTTTTGGAGCAATTTGAGGTTTTCAAATCTTCTAATTTCTTAGATATATTATATAACATCTATTTGTTTACCTATTATATTAATTACATATCCTTAAAGTTTAATATTTATTAATCTTAAAGTGATTAGCTACACAATTATTCCTTTATTTCAGGAAACGGAAATAATTTAAATTGAATCTAATATCTTACACGGAGACATTTTGCTAGCTATCGCAGGTATTTCTTTCTGAGTAATTTTTAAGCACTGATATAATGGCAATGCAAAATACAATCTATAAAATTCTCAGAATCACTTATTTGGAATGCTTTCATTCGAATGTTTGAGGAGGAAGATCCTTCACAGCCTGTTACCAACTGCATTTTTTTCTTGCTTTTATCCATATACTTTGAAAATATCAAGTATCACAGATTGCGTTCGCCAACAAACCATTTTTACACAAAGTCTTCCAAAAAGTTATAATGCATTATAAAGTATTCTATGATTCGAAAATTCTCAATGCAAAGTCTTTGTACAGAATGTCCATTCCTATTTGCTTTTCTGAACTTCAAACTCCCGTACTCGATTGATTTGCTGGAACAGATTCCGTATTTGTGAATTCTGTTTAGATGCTATATTACCAAAGGGAAAATGAAATGATTTCTCATGATCAACTCCTTCCTTTGACCTAATTTGAATTTTTCTTATTTTATCCATTGGCTATTCACTTTTATCATTAATGATATCTATGTAATAATGTCCTTGGAGGTTTCTCTGAGTAAATATTTTCCTCCTGGAATTAACTCATTATCTGTTAAGTTTCTATCTTTTCTCTGCTAAACAATCTGTTTCACTGTAGTACTAAATTGATTTCTTTCCAGACTTTTATTGTAAAAATTGATAGTCTTGACATATACTCTTTTTCTACTTGACATCTTTATTTTATTATCCTACAAGATACGTTATGTTTAGATTTTTAATATGAATTCTTTAAAAAAAATTCACTTTCTAGTCTTATAAAATTTAAATATATATATATATATATATATATATATATATATATACACTGGTGTGCAATAATTAAGGACGAGACGGTTTTTTCAGTATAACTTTGTACAAAAGCTTTCCAAATCAACACATTTAATACCGTAAGATCCCCAATACGTAAGGACATGTGTAATATGTAAGCAACACTTACTAAAAGAGAAATCAGAGGGATAAAAAGAAGCTTGATTGAAAAAGTAGCATGGAGCGCAATGCGACTGAAGGCCGAAACATCCCTGTGATGGGTGTCCAGCAAGAAACATCCAGTCTTTAGTAGGGGATATGATCTCCCCTGACTGCTAGGCAGGTTTCACAGCGTCTGTCCATGCTGAGAATGAGGGTGTCAATGAGTTGTTGAGGCATTGCTGCCCATTCGTCTTGCAGCGCCAATCGAAGCTCTCGAATCGTTACTGGTGGTAAGGTACGAGCTGCCAAGCGTCTGCCTAGAAAATCCCATACATGCTCGATGGGATTGAGATCCGGAGATCATGCCGGCCAATCCATACTTTCAATATCCTCACTCTCTAAGAGCTGTTCGGCAGCTACTGTGCGATGACATGGTGCATTGTCGTCCATGAAAAGCAACTGCAGACCCATAGCGCCTCTAAAAAGACGCACATATGGAAGAAGAATCTCGTTACAATAACGGGTCCCGTTGACTAAACCTGCGTCGAAGATGTGAAGGTCTGTATGACTACCAAGCATGATGCCTCTCCAAACGAGAACACCGCGACCTCCATACCTGTCCCTTTCAATGATGTTCGAGGGATGATTGCGGCTTCCCCGCTCTCTCCAGATGAGTATGCGATGAGAATCGCTACTCAAACTGAATCTGCTCTCATCTGTAAAGAGTACTCGTCCGCATTCATTGTCTCTCCAATTCCGGTGCTCCCGGCACCACAGAGAACGCCTTCTCCAATGGGCAGGCGTTAAAGGTACACACCGTACAGGGCGTCGTGCAAACAGACTACCACCGTGCAGTCTTCTGGCCACGGTAAAACGGAATATCGGTCGTCCAGTCGCCTGTGTCGTGTGTCTAGCGATTTTTCCCGCTGTCTGCCGCCTGTTTCTTCTGGCCTGTAAGACAATGTACCGGCCATCTGCGGGTGTGGTTCCTCGTGGACGACCACTACTGACCCCCGGATAGCTGTTCCTGTAGTTTGAAATTGTCTCCAAAGTCGTGAAACGATGCTGTGAGCAATTCCGAACTCTGCAGCCACACTTGTCACACTGCGGCCTTCCTCCAACTTCCCAATGATTCGACCTCGGATAAAAGCATCCAGATGTCGTCTAACAGATTGATTATTCGCCATTTCTCGCTGAGGCAGCAACTCGGTGTGATTTTAACTGCTATACGGCGTGCAATCTCTTTGCCAGAAATACTGATCTTACACCGACAACATGCTTTATACTACTCAGACACTCCCCCATTACGTCTACCTGCATATCTGCGCATGTGCTACCGTACATCCCCTTACTTAATCTCCTGATTGGTCTTTCTGTCCGCTCTGCCTCTTCGTTCAGCTGATATGCTAATTTTTCGACTTCGTCCTTAATTTTTGCACACCAGTATATATATATATATATATATATATATATATATATATATATATATATATATATATATATATAAATATATAGATTTAATACTTTAAAAAACTGGAAAGGGGATTCAAGGGTGATAAAAGCTAAATATAAAAACAAGCATATTAACTCTAAAAGAAATTTTTTGTCATTCAATACTAGCCTTTACCCACCCCCTTCGCGCTGTGTGTTTTATAATGTTGTATGAATATATGCATACATATATAAATATATATATATATATATATATATATATATATATATATATATATATAAATTACCTAAATAACTGATCATTAACCGTCTGATTGTTTTAAAAAACTTAATTATAGCTCCCACCTCTTGATTTAATAAAATGGACAGGACTTCTAAATAATAATATCTATTTTTATCAATACGCCCCAGTAATTCCCCATTTTTCCCTCATTGGAGTCGATTTTAGTAGAACTCATTCATAGCAGATCTTCAGAAAGCAAAAGAAAAATGCTTAGAAAATTTTAAGTATATGCGTTTAACAGTTGAAAAATCTGTATTCTTTATCTATAGCACCCTTTTACACCTCTCAATACCCCCTTTTGGGGGGTGATTTTCGCAAAATCCATTCTTGGAGGAACTCTAGTCCATGAAATATATAATTTATCGGCGAATATATTTACCTCCAACGCCTCTCAACCCCTCGCAACCCTCTTTATGGTTCAATTGTCACAAAACCTCTTTTGTAGCGTATCTTTACTGTATGAAAAGAACCTGTCTACCAAAATTCAAGTTTGTAGGTCTAATAGTTCAAATACGGGATTACTTATGTATAACGCCCTTTAATTTCTCGTAGCACCACTTGGGGGGTGGTTAATTTTCGTAAAAACCATTTTGTAGCGGATCTCTACTCCATGAAAGGAATCTGTTTACAAAAATTCAAGACTGTACGTCTAGTAGTTTAAAAATGGAAATAACTAACTATAAAACCCCTTAATTCCCTGCAATGACCCTTGGGGTCGATTTTCGTGAAACCATGCTCGCATGATTAAGCTACTATGACCTTGTACTTTTTCAACCTGGCATGCAGGATCTATGGCTTCATGAGCCTGACGCCATACTCTCAGTCTCCAGTTGGCGTTAAGGAGTCGGAATCGAGACTCATCACTCTATGCTACTAATTTCCAGTGCTGTATACTCCAGTCTTTGTGCTCTCTTGCCCAGGCAAGACGTGCAGCTCGATGACGAGCATTGAGCAATGGTACTCTCGTCGACGGTTCCCCAAACCCATACGGCGAAACAAGCGTTGCACAGTCCGTTTACTAACTGTACGACTGGCACCGTCATTCAACTGGAAAGTAATCTGAGCTAATGTTTGGCTTCACTGACTACGTACAATACGCCTAAGCCGTCTCTCACAACGCATTGTAAAAGCTAATTGTCCTTCGCAGTTTGACGATCACTAGTTTTTTGTCCACCATCCATGTATTCTTGGTATACTCTTGACACTGTCGACCTTGAAAATCCTAGCTGGCAAGGAGTCTAAATCAGGTAGTTTACCCATGTTAGAAATTACAACAACTAATTCAGAACAACCACAGTTCGCGCTATATATGCAGTTACTACAACGTCCTCACTTGCGCAAAAATGATGCGCAGCGCTACACAATTTGCATAGCCCTTTCTATTCCTAATTCAGTAGCACATCAGCGTACTTCCCTATTTGAATCGGATATTGTTCACTATTTTATGGGTTTAAATTATGTTTTCACAGAACCCTAATTTTTTTTCTAAAATAAAAGTAGCCTAAGTTACTCCTTGTAACATCAGCGTTTTGCCAGTGAAAGTCCCGTCAAAATCAATCCAGCCGTTTCTGAAACTAGACGGAACAGAAAGACAGACAGGACAGACAGACAGAACAGGCAGGAATAACAGGACAGGACAGGACATGATATGACTGGACAGGACAAGACAGACATTTAAAAAATTGATATTTTGGTATAAGTACCGTATATACTTCTAAATGCATTTAGTAAAATGCTGTTAATTTGAAATTGCAAACAGACACTTCAATTTTATTTATTTGTATAGATATCTTGTATAGTTCGAGCCATAGTTTTGATTACTCTATTCCGCTCTTACTTTGTCTTGAAATCACTCTTATTTTTTGTTTCGCATAAGAAGGACTTTACAAGCTTGTTTATAAATTTTACAGTTTTTTAATCAACATTAAGTTTTTAACTCACATGAACAAGATTATCTTGGGCAGGGCACTAATGTTCCAAAATGTTACACCTGAGTAGTATAAGGAGTAATTTTCATTTTGAGACCATCTTATTGTTATACCCGAATACATATCGGGATAAGTTTA
The DNA here is from genome assembly GCA_019973935.1 of Trichonephila clavipes. Taxonomy (NCBI): domain Eukaryota; kingdom Metazoa; phylum Arthropoda; class Arachnida; order Araneae; family Nephilidae; genus Trichonephila; species Trichonephila clavipes. The sequence continues at coordinate 395,812 of BMAU01021214.1, read as the reverse complement.
CTTCATCCCTTTATCAAACCCAAATTTGTATCGGGAAAAATTAATTTGGACCCACAAAACTGAATAACTGAACTTTTATTAGGTATTTATTTTTATTTATTAATTATTTTTTTTAGGAAATAGGGCTTCACTAGAAGCGAACTTTACCACTGTCACGCTGTATGCAGCCATCTCAAGCAAATATGCAGTTGCTACTAAACCTTAAATTTTTTTTATGCAAGTAATTCAAAAAAATCAGTTTTATTTTGTAGTCAACATTTGATTTTTGCAATAAAAAAAATTTAACAATTTAAGTACCCAAATCATCTGAATAACTTGACAGTTAAAGGATTAAATGTTCTAAGCTGTATTTGTCAACAGGTAAAATTTCTTAATATTGGTACTTATGTTTGCTAAATGATTTTATACATCTATAACCCTGCCCGTAAAGTTGCTTTAAATAAACAAAAGGCTGTTCAAACACTTATGTTCTGTTTGAAAACAACTTCAAAATACCAAAATTCGAATGAGAATCGAACCATTTTTAGGTTATTTAGACAGTCTATTTATGTTAAGAAGGCATAAAACTCGAAACAAATTGCCCGCAACATCTATTCGCAAAAACGAAATGCCCAGCATTGTACTAGTCCATGTAGTGCATCCTTCTTCCCATCGACAGCAAACAACTAAAAATATACAGAAAAAAAGCAACGTCTTCCGAAAAGTAAGAAAAGAAAAGAACAATGATAAAAAATAAATAAAAAGAGTTAAAGAAAAGAAAAAAGTTCTCGATAAATTGCAGAAGAGTTCATTTCGGCACAGTATGGCCGTCTTCTTATTTGCAGGATATCTGCATAATGAAAGCGAATTCTGCGACGGGTAGGAGTGGCGTCCAATTCATCACGTCGTAGCGTGGGAACAGCCTCACGTGAACGTGATCCTAAAAGAAAGTCTTCGCGTCGGTGGCAACATTGAAGACGCAGACGATTCCAGCTTGTTTAAAGATGGATGTTTTTACCTTTTTTATTTTATTTATTCGAAGAGTTTTGTTCCTTTTGTTTGTATCCATGCAGCGAAAAGACTTAAACGAAAAAAGAAAAGCGGAATAAAAAATGAACTAGAATTGAGTCTGGGGAAGTTTTTCCTGTTTGCGAGTAATAGGCAATTTATCTAGTTCCTTCTATTTTTATCACGCTCTCGACAGGCGAGTGATGAAAGAAGCGCTTTTCCAACGAACCGACGATCTATTTTCGGAATTTCTTCATTCTTCCGACTGGGGTTCTTTCGAGATTTGGTCAAATTGGAATGAGTGGTTTTGGAAGGGAGGAATCCCTCGTCGTTTTTTCACTCATGGGTCAATTTTGGATTGAAAATAAAAAAATATATGAAAGTTTGGGAAAGTGGATAAATTATGCACTTAAGAAAAAACGTTTTTTTTAGTTCAAATATTTACTCGAAGTAATTCTCTTTTATACTTGTTTAATGTTAATGCAAGATATATCAAAGTTTCTACATAAAAATAATACTTATTAGACCAAAAAAATTTAAAAATATTATTATAAATTAAATTACTTCCTTAAAATTGTCTTTGACAAATATGAGGTGAAATAATTCTCAAATTAGGAATAATTTTACTGAACGAAAAAATATACCAGTATTAACATCTTGTTCTGTCTTCATGAACAAAACGCAAGGATGTTTTTTTTTCAGGGTGATTGTTATTAAAAAGCCCCACTTTCAAAATACTGTAAAAAAAAGAACCATTGCTTAGAGTGACTTCAAATTTGAAGTGAATATACTTGAAGATGGGGTATGGCATAAAAATAACTCGTTGGTGTTTTCATTGTTGCTTTTTATGTAGTTTTTTGGTCCAAGGATAGTTAAATACCGATTTTCCTCATCCAAAGGGGTACGATCTTGCTGTTTTTACTTACAGTGCAACAATTGTTGAACGAATTGGAAGTCATTTTCCCGTCAAAAAACCGAAATAATTATACACATTGAACAGTACAGTTGGTTTAATGAGCAACTCCTGCCAAACTCGTCATTATTCGATTCGAAGGGCTATTTATAGCCAAATCCACTTTCGTTATGCCGCTTACAGGGCTATCTAATTTTTTATATACTTCAGAACTTTTTTCTTATGCCACACCGTTTCTGCCATTTTCAAGTATATTCAGCTCAAGTTTGAAGTATATTTGACCAGAGGTTTTCTTTTAGTACCACATTTTGAAAAAGTGGACTTTAATTATAAACACCTTGTGTTATGCCTTTTCTCACGAATCTTACGAATTTAACCTTGTTCTTGTATTCGAATTGTAACCTTTTTCTTCCTTTTCTTTTCTTTAACACAAGATGTGTTTCGGATTTTACCTTTTTTATTGTAGCACAACGCTAACAATAAATTTTTTGTATTGAAATTAAACAGTTTATAAATTAAGGATTATTCTTAATTTTGACGATTTAATGAGTATACCTTTTATATAAGTAAATTTATATTAATATCTGAGCACCTGTTTTAAAAATTGTATAAGTACCAACATTTCTCGCTGAGATAGTATTTTTACGTTTGCAAACAGTTTGAAGAAACTAGATCATCGTTTTTCTCACTTCGTTTTCACAGAAAATAATAATACTATATAATTTCAATGTGAAATTTTTTTTTTACAATTTTTAATTACTTCAATAACTTTTATTGTTGAATTTTACTAATAAAATCTCTTCAAAAGTTTTCAGTACAGTTAATATAAATGTGTTTTATGTATTTATAAAAGTTCATATGTTAATTAAAATTCTTATGAGTTATGATTCATACATATACATAAAACACATGCACGCTATTTCATTTTCAAAGGTGTGTTATATATTTTTTTAAGGACCGCCTATTTACTCTTTTGTTTTGTTTACCCTTAAAATCTTTTTATATCAATTTAAATTCATGATTAAAGTTATTTAGAGTTTAAAAATATTTTATATTGCTGTTTGATTATAATTATTTTCCAAGAAAGTATTTAGCAACTACTTCAAAGTTTTATTACTTTCAAAATCTCTTAGCTTCTTTTGAGCATTGGCTTGATAGTTAAACTTAGTTTTAAAAATAAATCCTTCTTTCACCATTTAAAATAAGGTTAAACTATATATAATAAAAGAGAGAGAGAGCATAGCTTACATAACTTCAAAATTAATAATTCTCCAGTAGTTCTGCATCACAACAGAATAAAAAGCCTGACATGGATTCGAAGCCGCTTATTTCTTTTTCTGAAAATTTAAATAGCATACATTCATACGATTTTTGTTTTGTCGTTCACTGCCTCTCAGGAAAAGAATGTTTAAGATCAAATGCGTCTGAAATTTAATAAATTTTCTTATGATGCTTTTCGACATTCTTTTCAAAAATCGTAACATACCTTTCCAACGTGAAGTCACCGCACATCCTAAGAGAAATCAAGAGAAAATGCTTTTGCTAAACTCCTTCAACTGTTGGGCATGTAGAAAAAACCCGACAAAAGGTTTATGCCAGACGAAAAATATTTTGGCGGGAAAAGAACGGAATGTAATCCGAGATTACTTAGTGAAAAGGAGAATTCTTTTTTTTTTGCCCCCCTTCTCCATCCAGTTTTCTTCTGCGTGGCAGAGTTAAGATTTGATAAACGGGGAAAAGGACGAAAAGACTTCCCAATGCCAATTCTGAAAAAGAACTCGGCAAGGCGAAATTTTTCACGCAGTCGAGATGACAGCCTGGAGAAAAGAAAATTGTTTCCTGGTTTGGTTGAAGCTCCCAACTTCGTTTTCAAACTTATTTCCTGCGCAACTTACGGAACTAATTTACGAAGTCGTCTGCGCTCTGGAAGAATTCTAGTGTTCCATCTCTCTCTCTCTTTTTCCAGGTTATTTTTTCCCGCCCTTTTCTTCCGAATCCTTTGTTTCCGTCCCCTTTCCCCTCCACGTTCACTTTAAAAGAGGAAATGTGGAAGTAAAAAAAAATTCCATTTCGCCTCTCACTTTCTCCTCTAGGTTTTCAATTCGTACTTTACAACGGATTAAATTAAAGTTCTTTTGGAAGATGGAACAACTGTCAATATACAGAATATAAACGGAATTGTTTCCGCGAACACTTTGACAGGTGTATCAGCACAAGTGTGATCAGAATTCAGACAAAACTTATTTTGGATCGAGAGTTATGATTTTTAATTTTATTCTGAGCCTTAGGACAAGACGTATACCTAGATTTTTTTTCACTCTGACTGGATTTTTAAAGGAATTTTTTTTTTCCATTTGTGCCTTACTATTCATTTCGATGAAACACAATTCATTGAAAAAATTTGAATTTACTTTGAGAGAGTCTCGATATTTTCATACCATTAAGTGAATCTATATCTTTTGTTATGATCATTATTTCATATAAAAACGATTGTAATTTTATTTCTGCACCTTTTTAATTAATTGTAGATGTATTTTTAATAAACCAGGGGCTCAGGGTTATAAAATTTTTTATGTTCATTGGTCTGGTTTAAAATAGATTTCTTTAGTTTTTGTTAAGGGGTTAAGAACTTAATTAAACTTTTTGTAAAAATTTTAAGGGATTAGCAATTAAGGGGTGTTGGAAAGCTAAAATCTTATTTTTTTGACAATTTGAGATTTTTACATTTTCAAATTGTATAGATTTTAACCTTTCTAAAAATGCCTTACTTTAACCTCTAGGGTATTTAGAAGCCATTAAAACGTATTTTTAAATAATCGTTGAATTTGGGCCACGCCCATTTTAATGGCGAAAATTGTAAACAAATTACTTTGTTTTTGCTTAAAAATGTTACGACTGATATAAACCAAAACATGTATCTTTTATTTGAAATTGAGCCTTTTATTTTTTTATTTCCTAGCCGATCAGAAGTCTCACTGTATACATTAAAATCAATTTATCTCAAAATGTAAATTTAATGTGCGATGTACCTTTTCTGAGAAACTACTGTTCAGAGGTATGTAAATTTTTTATGAATTATTTATAATGAGAGAGAGAGAGAGAGAGAGAGAGAGAGAGATGTCTAATATATTCTAAAATGAGCGTTTTGTAAAAAACTCAAAAATTTAATTTTTACAAATTTTTTAATTACAAAATGGGTCAAATTTCGCAATGTTTCATAAAATATTTCATAATTTATTAAAAAATTCAAAATTAGCTAAAAGCTCATTTTAGTATAATGAGAGAGTTGTACTTAAATAGTATGAAAAATTTCAAGCATACACATAAAACAGATTTTGAGATAAGGTACATCGAAAACAGCCAATTTAACATTGTCAGTATAGAGAGGAAGAGAGAGGTTTCCAACTCCTCTTAATTTCCCTTTTCATTATCTGTAGATGTATCTAGCTGTATGCCATAATATATATTCCCCGTAAAATTAAACAGTTTACAAGTAAATGTCTTTAAAATTGGAATATGAGACGAGAGGAACATTTACAGAGTCAAAATAGAGTAGTATCAGTTACAAAAGCTTTTAATTTAAGCCGATAAAGCAAATTTCTGAGGTACATGGAGGAGTTTGTAGAGGAAAGTGTTATTTTCTCAGTGACATTTGATGTCTTCTTGAGGCCTTGGGTCCCTATGCAAATGTAGCCCCCCCTCTTATGACTCTTTTAAGTAGACAATATACACTGGTGTGCAAAAATTAAGGACGAAGTCGAAAAATTAGCATATCAGCTGAACGAAGAGGCAGAGCGGACAGAAAGACCAATCAGGAGATTAAGTAAGGGGATGTACGGTAGCACATGCGCAGATATGCAGGTAGACGTAATGGGGGAGTGTCTGAGTAGTATAAAGCATGTTGTCGGTGTAAGATCAGTATTTCTGGCAAAGAGATTGCACGCCGTATAGCAGTTAAAATCACACCGAGTTGCTGCCTCAGCGAGAAATGGCGAATAATCAATCTGTTAGACGACATCTGGATGCTTTTATCCGAGGTCGAATCATTGGGAAGTTGGAGGAAGGCCGCAGTGTGACAAGTGTGGCTGCAGAGTTCGGAATTGCTCACAGCATCGTTTCACGACTTTGGAGACAATTTCAAACTACAGGAACAGCTATCCGGGGGTTCAGTAGTGGTCGTCCACGAGGAACCACACCCGCAGATGGCCGGTACATTGTCTTACAGGCCAGAAGAAACAGGCGGCAGACAGCGGGAGAAATCGCTAGACACACGACACAGGCGACTGGACAACCGATATCCCGTTTTACCGTGGCCAGAAGACTGCACGGTGGTGGTCTGTTTGCACGACGCCCTGTACGGTGTGTACCTTTAACGCCTGCCCATTGGAGAAGGTGTTCTCTGTGGTGCCGGGAACACCGGAATTGGACAGACAATGAATGGGGACGAGTACTCTTTGCAGATGAGAGCAGATTCAGTTTGAGTAGCGATTCTCATCGCATACTCATCTGGAGAGAGCGGGGAAGCCGCAATCATACCTCGAATATCATTGAAAGGGACAGGTATGGAGGTCGCGGTGTTCTCGTTTGGGGAGGCATCATGCTTGGTAGTCGTACAGACCTTCACATCTTCGACGCAGGTTCAGTCAACGGGACCCGTTATTGTAACGAGATTCTTCTTCCATATGTGCGTCTTTTTAGAAGCGCTATGGGTCTGCAGTTTCTTTTCATGGACGACAATGCACCATGTCATCGCACAGTAGCTGCCGAACAGCTCTTAGAGAATGAGGATATTGAACGTATGGATTGGCCGGCACGATCTCCGGATCTCAATCCCATCGAGCATGTATGGGATTTTCTAGGCAGACGCTTGGCAGCTTGTACCTTACCACCAGTAACGATTCGGGAGCTTCGATTGGCGCTGCAAGATGAATGGGCAGCAATGCCTCAACAACTCATTGACACCCTCATTCTCAGCATGGGCAGACGCTGTGAAACCTGCCTAGCAGTCAAGGGAGATCATATCCCCTACTAAAGATTGGATGTTTCTTGCTGGACACCCATCACAGGGATGTTTCGGCCTTCAGTCGCATTGCGCTCCATGCTACTTTTTCAATCAAGCTTCTTTTTATCCCTCTGATTTCTCTTTTAGTAAGTGTTGCTTACATATTACACATGTCCTTACGTATTGGGGATCTTACGGTATTAAATGTGTTGATTTGGAAAGCTTTTGTACAAAGTTATATTGAAAAAGCCGTCTCGTCCTTAATTTTTGCACACCAGTGTATAGCAGAGGTGGGGAACCTACGACCTCCGTGAGTTTCTTCTGCGACCTTCATAAAAGCTAGCACTTATATTGGTTACAACAATTCGCAAATCTATGGAATTAAATAGCGAACGGAATTAATGTATATATATATATATATATATATATATATATATATATATATATTATATATATATGATTCGATGACTACTTGTGGGAATAACCCATAATACATTTCGAATGTTAGAATGCCAATTAATGCAGTACGGCAACACTACCAGACATGTTACATGATCTCAACATAAAACTATTTTGTTACTGTTATTGTTTCTTATTATATTGTTACCTCACGGTATCAATGTTTGAAGAATGAGTTAGGCACCAACTAGTGGCCATATCGGAAACGTTTTACCATGCTGCAATAAAGTTTGAATTATTTAAAGATGATTGGTGTATTCTTTCCATGCAAGCTCGGAGACCGTCATATATATATATATATATATATATATATATATATATATATATATATATATATATATATATATATATATATATACATGTATATGTATATATACATGTAAGGATAATTAAATTAGATTAAAAATTAAATTCCCTATCTAGTACTTAACTCATCTTTCTCATTTCACATCTTCAGGTATCAAACTAATCACCCATTTATTTCTTCCGAACATATGGCCTAGCCAATAAGCATGTCTAATTTCAGATCGTTAGATTTAATAGTCCCCATATGTCAGCATTAACTTTCAAGTACAATCATAAAATCCGCGATACTTACCGCATTTGTTTTTCAAGTGTTATTCACTTGAAACCAACACCGTGGTGTCGTTTTTCCTCCCTGCTCTCAACGTCAGAAGAGATGTAGAAATGATTGAATAAAGATCTTCATTTTTAAAATTTAATTTGATTCTGTCTCGAAGTATGACAGAATTAAAGCCGGCAGGATTTTTTTAAATCTGCAAATGGATTTCAAATCTTAACGTAAAAAACTAATCTTTTTTATAAAATAATTTTAGTATAAAAACGAATGCCGACGACCATAATAACTGATATGGAGAATTTAATGGAACACTGATTGCGCCATATACCTCTTTGCTGAATACGTCAGGTTGCCGGAATTAAAAGGAATGGTACGGAAAAAGAAGAAAAGCGTTAGTAACCCCCGGAAGAACATCGCTCTTAACACCGAGAAGAAACCGTTTTTTCCACCGAACGATATTTCTGTCTTTGCTGAAGAAGTCAACCAGTTTGCCATGAATGAAAGAAACAGCTTTCGAATGGTGAAGAAAAAAAAAGGAAGCGTGAATCCCTTATCCTCGTGAAGACAGACGTCACTTTCTTCCGCCAGAAAAAAATATTCTTCTTCTCCGAATAGTTCTGTGAATTAATTCCAATAATACGGTGATTTGACCAACATCGAAAAAGAATAATGTATGATATGATATGATATTTAATTTTTATAATATAGTTGTGTTAACTGAGATATTTTCTTTATATTTTATAAAGCTAAGTGTATAGGTTTTGTCATCCAAAATTTTGAGAAATTTTAAAAAATCTTCTTATAATTTTATCTTAAGATGTCGAATGAGTTAACAGTTATGATAGAAATTGGTGTTTTAAAGTTGAAAGATATAAATTAAGTTTTTAGAAAAATGACTAATGTATTAATACTAGTGATATTGATTCTTATGAGAAACAAAGATAAAGTCACGTTGTATTCTTTTTTCTCCACTGAATTTTATTATTTGTTAATTATTTTGTTCAGTAGTAATCTTGGTGCATGTCATTTAGTTTTTTTTTTGAAATTGTGTGTTTTGATATACCGGCTATATATCATAATTCACTATTTCTCGAAATTTTCCTTATCTAAATTTAAAATTAATTTAATAACTTGGAGCTTATTTTTGGATATTATACAGTGGATACGGGAGAATACACAATTATTATAATTTTGTATATGTCTTGAAACATTAAGAGGACAAACTTGTTTAGTTTGATATGTACACCTCTTATGTTTCTTATCAGCATCCCTGAACATCTGTGAGTTGTGATCATGCAGATTTCTCAGAGAGATGTGTTCAAAATTAAGTAGTGTGATACAGTTTATATTAGTGAATGTGTGATGTAAGAGAAACTCAAGAATTTTTGTTTATGAAACGAATTTTTAGAAGGTTACGGAGAGATTCAAAATATTGTGTATGCGATATTGTTAAGTTACAGTGAATATTGAAAAAATTTTCATAAATTCTAAAGCTGATTATATTGAAGTGAGTCCACTTTTCCGACTCAAAAATAATAAAAAAAGAGCTCTTATATTCTTATAACTCTTATATTCTATTATTCCTATATTCTTATAATTTTTATATTTTTATATTTTATAACGCATATGAAATAAAATATCGTTTATTGTGTTGAATAGTGCATATATAAGTTGTGTGTTGTACACTGTTTTCATATTATTAATAATTTCATTTCATTAGTATCTATATTTTTTTATCTTTTTAAAATATGTATTTCATATATGCAAAATTTGTGTAACAATATAAGGTATTACTAAGATGGCGCCAGAGTAGATTTTTATCCAAAATTATTATTTTAACATTTGTATGATATCATGTATTTTTATATTTACTATCTTATTGTTTGATATGATACTATTTTCCAATATAAATTTTTTTTAAAAACATTATCTATTAGCTATAATACGAATCAATTATTATGAGGGAATAGGAGGAAACGCGTGCTCTTATTCTGGATGTCGAATAGATTTGAACAAGCTAATCTTCAATTATATGTAGGGAAATTCATTTTTATCAATTAATATTTTGGAAGTGTCATTACTGTGTTTGTTGTTATAGTTTCGTTTATTGTATTGCATTTTGATTTTAGTATTCCTATTGCTTAAATATTTCTACTGTGTGTAATATGTCTTTCTAAATGATGTTATGTATTGTTTTGTGTTTGTTGAAAATTGATTAAGTTTGTAAAGAGAGAAAAAACCATGCCATGACTACCTTTTAAAATTGGGGGGCAAATGTAAGGATAATTAAATTAGATTAAAAATTAAGTTCCCTATCTAGCACTTAACTCATATTTCTCAGTTCACATCTTCAAGTACAAACTAATCACCCATTTATTTCTTCCGAACATATGGCCTAGCCAATAAACACGTCTAATTCCAGATCGTTAGATTTAATAGTCCCCATATGTCAGCATTAACTTTCAAGTACAATCATAAAATCCGCGATACTTACCGCATTTGTTTTTCAAGTGTTATTCACTTGAAACCAACACCGTGGTGTCGTTTTTCCTCCCTGCTCTCAGCGTCAGAAGAGATGTAGAAATGATTGAATAAAGATCTTCCTTTTTTAAAATTTTATTTGATTCTGTCTCGACATATGACATATATATACATAATATATGTGTATATGTATATACATGTATATATATGCATATATATATATATGTATAGATATATACATATATATATGTATATATGTATATATATACATACATACATATATATATATATATATATATATATATATATATATATATATATATATATATATATATATATATATATATATACTAGCTGTCCGACAGACGTCGTCCTGTACACACGTCTTAAATCTGAAAATTTAAAATTTTTTTGAAACCAATCTGGACCGTTTTGATGAAAATTTTTTAAAAAAAGTTATTACAATACCTGTGACGTCATCACATGCACAGTTATCACAATTCGACCTAACGATTGCGTGTGGGTAAGTGTATACTATGAACAAAGTTGAATATAGTAGAAACTATTCTGAATAGAAACTTAAACTTGTTTTAAATAAATGATAAAAAAGATACAATTTGAGCTAATGTCATAACAGGAATATTTTTTAATGCACAAAAAATAAATTTATCGTAATGCCATTGAATGCACAATATTTTTGGTTAATCCTTGAGGGGTATAAGCAAACAAATGCGATGGTTTGCCAATCCTCGGACACGCAACATACAATTGGCCGTGCGAAAAACAAAATTTTCCGCTCTTATTTCTTTTTTCCTCTTGCCACGCATTAGCGGAATAAGCAACACATAGGATAAAACCATTATGCGTTTTAAGGTTTTTAATTAATATCTTTTTAACTAATTGCTATATCGAACCAAATTGTGAATCTAAACCATTCTCGAATCCACTTGAACCAACCCATAAAATGTCATCAAAATCGGTGTAACCATTTAAGAGAAGTTTAGTCACATACACACGCACAGAAGATTTATATATATAAAGATATGTGTGTGTTTACATGAATAAAAGTACCAACAGTGAGATATAACAAATTGCTACGGTATCTATGCATTTAATACTTTTATAAAAAATAATAATTAATGATTAATGTTATAACAAGTTTTTACCCTTATGTGAATACAAAAATGTTTTACATTGTAGCGTTTTATGTCAAATAATAAATAAATAAGAATTTTATTAAAAAAAATTTTTTTTGTAATATTTTTATATAATGCTTCAGATTGTTAAAACTATACAAAAACCATAATAACATCATAAAAATTGCATTAATAGGTTCATAAACTTATGTGGCTTCCTTTATTGCTAATGGTAAAAAGGTTCCCTCCTTTGCTATGTAGCATACTTTGTCAAACACTCCTGCGAACGGTGACCCGTAACAAATAAATGTGCGTGATTCACAAACTTACAAACTTGGGTTCAAACCGATTCGACAGACTGTCTCCTTTCCATTAAATAAATAATTATGGTATATGGTGGTTTGCCTAGACCTAGACTCGAACGACGAATATAATATAATGATTCAATCTTGCAATTGTTGCCAGTTGGAATATAGTATGAAATTCTCAGTGTTTTGTAGAATATGTTAGGGAAAATTATTCGGATCAGGATTTTACCGAAGTCGAAGCTGTGAGCTTAGATCCAACTGACATATGCCTTAAAATATCCTTGCATACGCTATTATGAAATATAACGAGTAATATAATTTTTTTAAGTCAATTCCTACTAAGACCAACAAAGAAAAATTTTATTTTAGCTACTTTTTATTAAATAGTTACAATCAACATAAATATGTGTATACATATGACAGAATTACAATATTAAGAATTAATTTTTATTAATTATCATTAAAGTATCGTATTGTCATCCAAAACAATCGTTTACAGAAAATTTCAGTTCAACTGAATGCTTTAAAACGTGAGAAAAAAACCTTTTCATGGTTTGACACAGGTCGCCAAAATGGTCGCTAAGTCGCCAGAAATAATGCCAACGTGGCTGTATATGTAATTCTTTAAATAATTAGTTTTAATAAATTAATTTTTATTAATTATAATTAAATTATTGTATTGTCATGCAAAATAAAATCATGTATATAAAATTTTAGCTCAATTGAGTGGTTTAAAACGTATTTTATTAACGATTGAAAATTCTACCAAGATAAATAAATAAATAAATATATAGAGAGTATGAGCTAATAGTAGGAATTGAAAAAGAAAATGGATGAATAGGAAGAATAGTTTTCAAGAGATTGAAAAAATTTAAAGATTTCATAGAAAATTCTTATCATATCCATGACTGCTAAAATAAATGAAAGGAGAGGTAGAAAAAATTAAAATAGCTTGCACATTTTGACTTAAGATATAAGATATCTATTCCAAGAATATATGTAGATAAATTTTTATGTTCTTCCCAAAAGAATTCTAAAAACACCTCAATAAAGTTTAGAAGAAAATATGTTCAAATAAAAATTTTCTTTAAGAGGATTTCACGCTTCCCATTGCAAAATGTTGCAAGATTATAAGACAGATTCAAAATAAGTAATTCATATATATTATACGGGAAAGAGGAAAAATGTTTATTGCCTTTTATTGCACAGCATTTTGTGATTGTTATCGTAAAATTTTAATTTGAGATTTATCTTTTCATGAAGGATCTGTTTCTGTACGTACCAGATTAAAGTTTTTTTTTTAGCATTTTGTTTTCCTGAATTTCTTTGATTGTATTTTTTGTGCTCTCAATTTTTTAAATTTAATTACCTTTTAATAATAATTTGAGAATTTTGTGTAAGAGAACAGATTTTTTCTAAAAGAAAAATTTTGCTTTTAAAAATATATCTTAATTTGAGTTTAGAATTTATTTCCTTGATATATATAAATTTGCTTGCAAATAATATTAGTCCTAGGTATTTTTTATATTATTTTGGAGGCTCTTTTTGGGAATATTTAGATCATTGATTTGTGAGTTCTCTTGTTAAACACGCACACACAAATATATATTTTTTTGGATTATTAATCTTTTTAGTTAACGCTGAATTTACCCTAAACAGTCTCTTTTCACGCTAGAACGAAATAAAAAAATAAACCGCCAAAGAAAAAAGAAATCAAAAGCTCTCTCATCTTTTCACGTTCTTTAAGATAATTTATATCGATTAAGAGAAATCGATTATAAAGGAAAGGATGGAAAAACAATTCAAGAGAGGACCGCAAAAGATGCCGAACGTTTGATGAAAAATTCTACTAGTTGAAGTGCAATTTCGGTCTGAAAATTTTATCTCAAATCATCAGTTTTCAGGAAAAAGGGAAAACACTCAAAAGCGGAATTAAATTAACGGAAATGTTTTATTCGATAAAGGTGTTTAGCTGACGCAGCTATTTCGAAGGAGCAAAAAATATTTAGGAAAGTGTTTCCCTTTTTTTATTAGTATTTTAATTCATGAAAAGATTTTATTTATATGGGTAGAAGTGTTGATAGAACTGATAAGAAACGATTATGTTTTTTCTTCTTTCTTGATTTTTAAAATTTTTTTCTAACAGATTTTCTGGAAGGAACGATGTGTTTTTCCTAGTTAGAATTGGTAGAATTCTTTTTGATTCGAAGTTAAAGTTATTTTCAAGAAATGGAAATTGCTTTTGTCCGTATCAATAATCGTCTTTTAAAAGTTCTGAATAATATATTTTTTTTGGAATATTCAACACAATTCTTAGAATATTTATATTCATTAGTTTAAAGAGCGGTTTTATGAAAGCTATTTTTCAGAAAGTTTGAACGCTGTTCTAAGAAAAGTAGTTTAATAAAAAAAGTTTTAGGTAAAATATTTTTATTTACTACGACAATCCCCCCACTTATTATTGATCTGTTTGAATAATTAAAATGGATCAGTAGTAATTATAATATATTTCAAACTAATAATAAACTCGTCAAAATTAAAAAAATAATCATTCTGTGGTTTTCTTTAATCTGTTCAGTAATTTTATAATAAAGTTGCTTTTAATTTAGCTGAAGAACTAATCACAAGTATCACCAACACGTATGTTCTATGCCATCCTGGTAAGAGAGACGTTATTTTTGTGCATTTAAAATCTTTGTTTTCATTAGTTGATAATACCTTTATACTTATTTCATGGTTTTCCTTTTCTGGAATTCTATTATTACAACTTTTTAAGTATTATATAATCCTTTGATATTTTTTAAGCCTTCACTGGGTCTCATTATTCATTTATTTTGAAGTTTTGCTTGTTGTAGTCTTTTCTTTTTAGCTATTTCTGTAATAGTCAACCTTTTAGAAAATGTAAGAGTTGGTGCTATCAAACTAGTGTAACTCCAATTATTCAGTGCTGTGTACGAAATTGTTATTTGACGAGTAAGACAGCAGTTTTGTTTTGTTTAATTGTACTCTTTTGCTTTCTTTAGTATTTTTTTCGTTGTTTTGTCGTATTTTTACGTAATTCTTCACATTCTTATAAAAATAATTCTTTATATTTCCTCTCTCTCACTATATATATATATATATATATATATATATAATTTCTTTTAATTTAATTTTAAACTACTGTTAATTTGTAATGGTTCTGACCCTTCAGGACTCTCGCGTAAATAGTTATTAGCCACCCACCTAACGAGAATAACCGAAACTTTATCTCTTAAAAATTAAAACCTCAGCTTATTTAAAGTAAACTTACATATGACATTTTAGTATGATATCTTTATACCAATCACAAGCTCCGTCCATGGAAGTCGTGTGGAATTTAGAACTTCCGGTTGCCGCTTCATATAAAAGCTCGAGTTTCCAAGGAAAATTACTTCTTGTTTTCACCATGTGACGCCATTGTTGATTATTGCAACTGCTATGTGACTGTGTTAATCGCTGTTTTCTATTTGTGGGTGTTTGCGGTTAATCATATAAATGTCCCCATGTATAATAAATTGGCTTACTATCTAAAACGGATGTCTCATCAATGAAATTATAACAACATCAATAATTCCATATGATCTAGATCAGGAATGTCCAACTCAAATGACATTGCGGGTCACTTCAGAAAAACATTATAGTCTCGAGGGGTCGCAGATAAAAATATGTACCTTTATATCAGATTTGGAAACAAAAAAAGCATTTATTGGAGTGAAAATTTAATACAGAATAAATTATTATTATTGTTTTCGTCATTTTTCATGTATGCAGACATAGGTAATATAATAATGTTTACATAATATAATAAAAAAATGATCAAATAATGTATAAAATATTACAGTTGCCACATTTTCTTGAAAATTACGGTGTTCCTATTGAATTTATCCTTCGTTACTCGTTGTTGAAATATGATAGTACTGGCATTCGCAAACGGTTAAGTATACATTGCCCTTTATCTTAACCGTCCTGAATATTTTTTTTAAAACTTTAAAAAACATATATCTCTGACTGCCTCTTGCTTTTTGGGCACTCTAAACGAAAAAGGAGGAGGAGAAACGAAAGTCGCACACACAGAGAATCATGGGCCATCCATAGTAAAGGATATGCATAATGCAAGTCGAAATTTATTAAAAAAGTAATTTAATACAGTAAAATAAAATGTAACTGTTTGATAAAATATAAATCTATTATAATCTAAAGGACATTTCTATTATCAAAAAGGATTTATTTTAAAACAAGAACAGGTAACAGGCAAATGCATTGTATATATATATATATATATATATATATATATATATATATATATATATATATATATATATATATATATATATATGTAAATTTCCGCAATATTCCAACGTCTTGGAAGAGAGTCGTACAGGCTCTTTATGAAGTTATGTGGCTGTCCACCCATTTCATGTAACTTGGATTTTAATGCACGGCTCCTAGAGATTATGTGTAAGGTGAAGTGTTGAACCCTCGTCCCATGGTATCCCAAACATTCTCGATCAGAGATGATCTGATGAAAATGCCGTACAAGGCAAAATATAAACAAGTCGCAGATGCATTATAGATGAGACATCAATTTGTGGTAGATGATTGTCTTGCTAGAAAAGTGGTTGAGAGAAACTGGATATTCAGGAATGGGACTACAGCTGCTTTTGCTGATTGTCTTAAACGTAACATTTGTCAGTCGCAAAATCCTTATCAATAGCCAAAGTTAATTTAGTATCCCACACACCTGTACCCCAAACCTTGACACCAAGCCATCTGGACGGGTGACTTTCTCAACGAACCACAGATTTTGGCGCTGACCGTGTAGATTATACGTAGATTCAATTTTTGTCTCCACCAAGAAAGAGCAAGAACTCACCTCTGAAGGTAATTAATTGGACCTTTCGGCAACTCCTGTTCGCTTAGTACGACAGAAACCATTCCAATCTTTGACGATGATGCAATACTGTTAAAGATAGTCGTTACAATGGTCTATTGAGTTTAGTCCCACATCATCAAACCGTAGACACAAGTGGAGTGATAACTTATGGAACACTTGTTGGTAGCTTATAGTTACTAGCAAGTTTCTGTTTTATACACCTTCAAAAAGTAAAATTACCCAAGATAATATTTGTCCCTGTAAAGCAATAGAATCTCAAGGCACCTCCTATTTAAAAGTATATGTACTGTCTATTTTTATTCGTAAATCTACGTATTTCTTTAACTGAAAATGTTTTCGATATATTTCCTAATAATCCAGAATACACTTAAATGTTTGTAAGAAATGCAAAAAGCTAAGAAAAAATTGTAACACGGTAAATTATAACCGAAATTTAAGGACTGAAAAATATATAGAATTTAGTGATTAAATAATATTTTTGAGATCCAAACTAATTTTTTTTTAAAACTAAAGGTTAGAAAATATTCTAAACTAAAAACCCCATTTCATCGTTTTCAGTAAAGAATAAAAAATGTGTTACAAATTGTTCAAAATTTAGTTTTCAATTATTATTTAAAGAAATGAAAAATATAACTATTCTTATTTAATTAACATTTGTATTAAAATAAAATTACAAAAAGAAAAAGGACCAAGAAAGAAATAAACTTCTTTGAATATTAAATACTTAACCATAATGATTAAATTTTTTATTTTCTTAACGACATTCAAAAAATGTTTTAAAAATTAATAGCAACAATTATTCTAAGGTAATTACAACTATTTCAACCATATATTTTTTGTACAAGGAAATAAGAAAAATTTGAGAAAAAATATTCCTTAGCCCTATAAACGCTTTACTTTTTTATATATCAAAAAATATTATGATGATCAAAATTTTCAACGAATAATCCAGTTTTATCTATTATTTTCCACTCTATCAGAAATTCAATTAACTTAAACTACCGATATTTCCATCAAAGAAATTGCTTCGATATGCGAAACAATTCCATACCCTGTTTCTTCGAAGATGAAATAAAAGAGAATAAAAAAAAGAAGTAAAAGAAAAATTTGAGCTGACAACAACACCCCTTTCAAAACAAACCCCCCAGAATAAATGGAATCTATATCAGGTTGTTACAGAGGAAACCTGGTATGCATAGTGACCTAAATTTCCCTCAAGAGATTACAGTTTCTTCGCACATGTAATGAAAAACTTCGAAAGAACAATCAATTTTATACTTTTCCTCCGATCCGGGAAACAAAAGTAAACATATTACTCAATTACCCGTTGATGGTAAGAAGAATATTATTATTCCTGAGGTAGAGAGTGCAAAAGGGGAAAAAAAGAGAGAAATTTGAGACCGAGAGTTTGTTTATTCTTTTGGAACGATAAGCAGGTTTGGAATAAAAAAAAAAGAAAACGAATGACTTAAAATAATAATAATAAAGCGGGGGAAAAATCATTATCTTAACGTGATGAATGTAGACACAACAAACATAGAACCAAGCACAGTCGGTTGCAGATGCTAGACAAGATTCATGCAGGTGAATTAGCATAATATTCCTTCTTCCAAACGCATGTCGTAGGATGATACATAGAGCTTTCATTAGATGGTGTTTCGTTTCAAGTAGGTTGAAGATTCCGTGTTTTAGTCTGTGACAGTTTTTCTATATGCTCTTAAGAATTCTTCAATATTTATTCATGTACTGTCTGCTATTACGACGACAGCATGGTATTAATCAAAAGCATTGGTTGTGTTAAGCCTTTTTTTCATTCTTTTTCTTCTAAAGCTATAACTTAAATTACAGTTTTCAGAATATTTTGGTGTCTTTTAACATGAGAAGAGTTTAGTATTTCGAAGTAGTGCGTTAATCAAATGTGGGCATAGAAACGAAGTGAATTTTTATTGTAATATTTTTACCTTATGCATCAAAGTCATCTGCAATTTATTAGCTCTATTTTTTTTATTTATGCATGCTATTTAATATCTGAAAATGCAAATAACTCGGAGAAAAATAATTTTATTATTTTTTGCTTTTTTTATAATGTATCGTCTTTATATTTCTCGTAAATCATGCATTGTTTAATGTCCTGATTAAAATTCTATAACTTTTTTGTGATGCCTTTGAATTTTTGTAATTTAACTTTTCATACGTGTATAATTCCTCTTTATGTAGTATATTATTTCTCATACAGAGATAAAAGGAAAATGAAATAAGAAAAAATCAATGTTAACTTGAATTATAGAGTCAGTTACATAATACTACAGAGTAAGTGATGAAGTAGTGTGTAGAAGAGATGTAGTTTATATATATTTTTTTATAATATTGAAAAAGTGCTCTGTGTTCGTTTTTGATATTTCAAAAGCTAAATTAATAATTAGAAAACTTTAAGCTCATGAAATAGATAAATCTAAGTAATTTATAATAGCAGACGATGAAAAATGTTAGTGAATAATGTTGAGATAATTAATTCGTAAAAGCTGTATTGTTTATTTTCGTTGTGATCAATTATTTTTTAAATGTGTTGTCATCCTTTTCAAAATAAGTATGGATATAAAATGAAATTATAACTGTATAGTTTTGTCTTTTATGTTGTTAAAATTTTAAAATTTAAATGTTGTTAAATTATTTCGCCTATTTTTTCCAAGAAAAAAAATCTGAGCTTATTTTTTTTCTAAAATATTAAATCACACACTACACAAATTTCAAAAATGGATTAAAAATTACAAAAAGTTGTAGAAAATAAGTAATTAAACATTAAAAAAGTCTTTAAAATGACTGAAGAATTAATTTTATTGAATGGAAGAAAATTTCATTTATATGTATATATGTAGAGATTTAAAATAAATTTTTTTTACAATTTTCCAACCTGGAGTATTTTAAGATAGTTTTCCGAGCATGTTGAGCAAGTATATTGTATTTTTACCTAATTTCGTAAATATATATAAATAATGTCAAAAAATATTATATGTTTTTTAATGGGATGTCAAATTCTTCATAAGTGTAAGTGCATAAATTATGAAGTATTTTGATAAATTTTTCAAAACAAAAAAAAAAAAAGAAAATAATGATTGCTCTTTTTGAAGTTTCATGGATTTTATTTTATTCTTATTTACGATGAAAAGTTCTTTCTTTGCTACGTACTCGATACAAAAATGTAGATTCTAGAAATATTTTCTTTTTATGATATTTTCATAAAATTTGCGTATAAATAGTTTGTAGCTCAATTTTTTACACTTCTTGGTGTAAATCTGTCCTTTAAAAGAAATGTTTCGGTATTTTTCTGCTGAGTGTGCTCTATCACTCTTTTTTGATCTCTTCAATATGAAATCCGGTGTATTTTGAGATTTACCTCTAATCGTAATAACAAAAGCAATTTGAATATTTCTTGAATTTTTTGGTTGTACATCATAAATAAACTGTAGCAACTTAAGATGCATTTCATACATTATTCACACAAATAAATGAAGCTCATATTTTTTGGAGAGGAATATGTAATAGTTAGTTTAATGAAAAAAAGTTTAGGGGGAATATTTCAGATTTAAATGAGTAAATATGAATGAAACTTCCATAGAAGAAAGTAGTTCTCACTTTTATAAAAATTTTATATTAATTTTATCGAATGAAAATTTATGAATTATTATAAATTTTCCATCAAAATATTTTTAAATTGAGCTCTATATGCATAAGAAATGCATATATTTATAAATTATAGAAAAACTAAGAAATAAGGCGAGGGTGTGCTGGGTTAAATTACTTTAATTTAAAGGTACAAACACGGAATAAAATTATTCTTAATTTTTTTATTTTCTCAAAAATTCTGAATTGTGAGTGATTATTTTTTCTTTACAACGTCAATTTATTGAAATTATTAAGGTCTTTGACTACGTGCGAATTTTTTTTATAAACTGAGCTGTGAGGATTTTTTTGTGTTTCCTAGATTTGTTTAGTAAATTATATGAGGAAAAAGATACAGTTGTATATAGAAAAAAATTAATATTAAAATGAGAAAAAACTGTTCAAAATTTAAATACATAAACACGACATTTTCTGAACGAAGTGTTTATGTAAATTGAAAGGATAATTGTCATTGTGTGTGTTAAAAAAATAGTGAAAGGAAAAATGCTATGTTTGAAAAGTAACCTATAAAATATGATTTTTTGAGTTTATTTTGTTTCTCTTTTAAAACGAAATTACGTATTTCTACAGTATTATATACGTTAATTTTTCCTTTAGTTATAGTTTCCTTTATATAAGTTTTGAGAACACAGTATACATTTATTTGGATATTATCTTCATTTTTCACTATCTGTTGTTTGGTATCTCCAAACCACGTACTTCTCTCGCGTAGCTTAGGGCTTACTTTTGTGGTATTTGCATTTTGCGGGGCAGGGTTCATTGTGTATGGGAATATGTGGTTTACAGATTTTGGAACCAATTTCAAGAGACCGGAACTATATCCAGAAGAGCCGTTACAAGCTAGGATACCACTATTTAACTTTAATCGCAAGATACAATAGGGAGTTTCTCAACTGAGCTTTCTGCTGTTTTTGATATCACAGTTTCGGGATATACTGTTCTTTGAAGGATTTGAAGAAGCCCGGGTTTATGCCAGACGATTTATGGTCTGGATGCATGCAACCCATTACATTTCACAGGAGATCCCACATGACATAGTACTGGTATTACTTTTGGAAGTGTGAGCATGGGGCCTATGTTCTCATCACTGATAAGTCGAGATTCAATAGGAATGCTAATTCTGGACGTGTGTTCACTTGTGGAGAGAGTAAGGGAACCAGTACCCTCCCTTCTACATTACGGAAGTGGAGCACTTTGGAGGTGGTGATGTTAGGGCTTGGGCCGGCATGATATTGGATGGACCCACGAAACTGCACGTCTTTCAGATATAAAATGATTAACTAAGATATAAAATGTGACTTTGAGTTAGTTTTGTACGAAACTTTTCAAAAGGGCATCCAGTTCATTTTTATGGACAATAATAACTATCTCTCTCCTCACAGGGCTCGTCTGGTCAACGAATACCAGGAGACTGAGTATATTGAAAGAACGGATTAGTCAGCCAACTCTCCATGTCTGAATATCATAGATCAGGGGTGCCAAACCTTTATGGATCAACGTGCCATTTTTTCCCTAAGTGTATAATGAGGTATAGAGAGAAGTGCCGTCAAAAAAGTTTGACTTGTGATAATTGGAAAAATAATAAAACTAAATACTAACAACTCAAAACTCTTTATTAACTACGAAAACATACTTTTTGCACTGTATAGTTGTAAATGTTTTAGTAATACGTGAAATTCAAA
This sequence comes from Trichonephila clavipes, assembly GCA_019973935.1. Taxonomy (NCBI): domain Eukaryota; kingdom Metazoa; phylum Arthropoda; class Arachnida; order Araneae; family Nephilidae; genus Trichonephila; species Trichonephila clavipes. The sequence goes on along the minus strand of BMAU01021214.1, from coordinate 373,668 downwards.
TTAAAGTAACATTAGTGTGACTTCTGTTGTTGCAGATTGGATGGCAAATAACTTATATTAGGATTGTATATATAAGATGTTACTTTTAGTAGAATGCATGCTGAATTGGAATCATCTGCTAAATGGTTTCTATGCAAATAATTGTTAATCACAAGATGATTTGTGATTTTTTTAGAATGCCGAATTACTGACGATGTTCTGCATACTTCTGTTCCAGAACATAAAACACGCATCCCTTTGTAGCCTTTACTAATAATGCCATATTTCTAGATTCTCCAAGTTTGAAATTCTGTTACACTTTTTGTTCTTATGCTGAACTAGCCATATTAATAACAGTTAAAAACCTTAAATGTAACACAAATAAACTTTAAAATACAGTTGTGTCAAAGAAATTGACTATGCTATGCGTGGACAAATTTTGCATCATAAGCAAATGTAGTCCACGATGTAACTAAGATATGACAATAAATGAGTGTGCTCCTCGCTGCCCTGTGACCGATCACTCGCGTTTGTTCGTAATTCTTCTTAGTGAACTCTGTTATTTTGAAATAACAGGCAAATCATTTTGAAAACGGGCGTGCCCAAAATATTTTGCCGCTTGCCATTAATGGCACGCGTGCCACTGGTTCGTCATCCCTGTCATTGAGCATATCAGAGATACTTTTGGGAAAAATTATTGCAGCTTGCAAGTCCCCTCTCAGAATGCTTCCCTAGCTAAGATGTGTCTTGATAGAGGTATGAGATTTATTTTGATCTTATAAATAGTCTTGTAAACAGTGCGAGCATTCATTGGGGGAGCTGAAATACTGTCAGGGCCGATCATACCTTATAATTTTTTTTTTTTTAATCTCTTCACAAATGCCATTTTGCCACACCATTAATGATTGTCATGCTTTTATGAATATAAATGATGTTCATGAGTAGGTATTGGTTATTTGTTTCACTGTTTTAACGTCACTTTTAAGTGTTTCATTCCGAATTTCGCTTGAATTGGTTTAGTGTTTGAAATGTGTTTGTTTCACAGATTTTTTTTGTTAGTATATTAAGACATTTAATTCTGTGAAATTAAAGTTTATGTATGTATATTTATACTTGTTTTTTTGTTACAGATGCTTTTAAATTAGTTATTTTTAGATTGTAAGGAAGGTATACATTTATGATGTAATTTTTTTGAGGAAATAATCGTAACTTCATTGTACAGAATAACACTTTTATTCACAATAATACATTTTTGTATATTAATCATATAATACATATCTGTATTTTATTAAATAATGATCACTCTAATTTTATTTCAATTAAATTATGCTCTTCCAAATAGAAAAAAGAGCATTTTACAGTTTCGGGGATTACAGATTGATTTTGGTAATGAGTTCATACGAAAAAAATTAATCATATTCTATTGATGAATATTGAAGTTATAATTTGTCTTTTAATAAATTGATTAGTTACATCTTTTAAAAAAATTTGTGATGTAACAAAAGTTGAGAAATTGCAAGTGTACAAAAATCACATATAAATACATAAAAGTTATTATTTTCTTGAGGAAGATTAAAAAAAGAAGCAAATATTGATGTTATCAGCCTAGATATTTTTCATATTTATAAATAAACAAGAAAAAGTTTATGATTATTTTTGAACGAATTTTTTGAATTAATCGAGCGAGAAATATCTTATTCATAGTCCGAAGAAGATAAACTCTGTAAAATTTATTGGGGAAATTGAGCATCTAAAAATAAAAACATCCGGCAAACAATGATACAATAAAAATCTAAGCTTATATTTCATTTTAATTCACTTAAATTATTTATTTAATATACGTTTTTTTTTAAATTTTAGGTAATAAAAAGTTAGAAACAATAACGTTTTCTTAGAGATTTTACAAATTTAAGATATATTAAGCAGCCTACCTAGTTGTGTTTAAAATACACTGGTGTTCAAAACTAAGAGAATTTTTCAGATTTGGTCGATTATCTATAGAGCTACTCGACAGATTTTAATGAAATTTAGTATGGCATAGACATGATATAATGCAAAAAAATAACCGTTTAAAAATTATAACACACACGCATGATCGTGCGTAACACTCATTGGAGTTGGAAGGCATGAAACAGCAGTTGTAGAATGTAACAACAACAAAAACACGGTTAATATTATGGTCTCATTTTTCAGGTAAACACGCCCCACACCGTGGTTTTATACGGGAAATAAGGGAATTAATCAGTTCACGTGGAAATTAATCCCACTCTTTCAGCAACTGTGTTTTCAAGCCTTGAATGGTTCTCTGAGGAGAGTTGCGAGGTGCAATTGCCCTCCCCAGAGTGTTCAAGGCATACTCTATAGAGATGAGGTGTGGAGATCTGACTAGCCAATCTGTGACGAATCTATACGGAACTTTATCACTAACCTTCTGAGTCGACCTTTTTAGGGAAATTTAATTCCCTACCTATTTCCAATCAACTCCAAAAAGCGGACAGGATTCCTTGTTATGCAGATTAGATTCAGTATTTAAGTCAAACGAAATAGTAAAGTTAGAGCAGTAGGAGATAGATATTGAAACATAAAGTTATAGTGAATTTGAATTGAAGTTTTATTGTTGGAGATAATTTAATCTCATAAAGAATTGAGATTCCGAGCGGTAAATATAGATTTGTATTTAAAGTCTCATTAAAGTTTTAAGAGTGAGATTAAAGTTAAATGTTCAATAAGAACATTATTAAATATAATTCTGGGATCTCTTATCGTGGTAATTTCTGCGTGATAGTTATTTAATAAATTAATTAATTAGATCATTAATTAATTAAGTTAATTTAAAGGATATTATCTTTAAAACCTCATAATATTAGTAGAAATAATTGTTAATAAGTCTTTGATTCTATTTGGGAAAGATAACCAAATAAAGAAAGTTATTTATAAAAATGGCTACTGGTTCTTTTGTGACTCAAAATTATTCTCGTTCTCAAAGTGAGGTCCCAAGGGATCTTCACAAATCTATCCTGCGAATACCCTAATTTCTAGAAATTCGTCGACCAGATGAGCTCTAAGTAGTATCGCATTGTCATTTGTAAAATAAAAATCAGGGCAAACTGCATTCAGGAAAAGGCGAACGTAGAGATTCAAGACCTCATCTCTACGTTCGTCGCAGTCACAGTATCTTTTTCAAAGACATGGAGGTATGTGCAGCCATTCAACACTATGCCTGCCCAGACTATCAAGCCTCTGCTGCCGTAATAGTCTATTCCTTGGACATTGGAAAGCAGGTAGTGGGGTCCTATTTCTCTTCATATGAAAGTACGGCGCGAACCACTGGTTAGGCAGAACCAGGACTCATCAGTGAAGAGAACGGTTGCCCATTGATCCAAGTTCCAATTTCTATGATATCCTTACTATTGTAAGCGGATTTTCTTGTTCTCAGAACTGTGCGAGATGCAAACATGTCTACTTTACAAGCAGCTCTCTCTCTCATGAAGTCTTCCGAACACAGTTCCCCTTGAAACTCGGGTTCCTATGGCTGCATACAATTCATGAGAGGTTGAAAAAGCTGCAATATCCCTTGCTATAATGGCCAAATGGCGATCTTCACTGGTTGACATGGTTCTTGGAGGACCTTGTCCAGGCTTTCTCTCGAGGAATCTAGTATCATGAAACTGTTTACACGACGTGGTTCAATGGGTGTTACATTGAATTTTCTACAGATCTAAATTTGTGACTGGCCTGCTTCCTGCCAACCCACAATTCCCCATCTCCATTCTATCATCTAGATATTGGTTTTTACTTACTTTTACAGTTTAAATTTAATTTTAACCGATTGCTGCAAAATAAAAATAGCGAGATGTGATGTGGAGTTTGGCACACGCGCTTATAAATCCTGAAACTCGACTAGTTCTGCTCCTACACGCAGTATACGTTTATGTATTCGACACACAAGATATGCATCTTTGTTTCGACGCAGTATTCTTCCTTTTCTCGTTTAAATCTGCTTAAGAAGTTCAGCAAAACATGCAATTTCTCTGAATTTTGAGCACCTGTATCTTCATATGCATATGTTTTAGCTTATGTGTTTTTAATCCGACAAATGAAATTAAAAAATTCAGCTTAACACTGCTGCACGATCCAAAAACAAATGTAGTAAAATGTATCGTTACTACTATTATTAGTATTTGCTTTTCATAAACAGGGAATTCTAAATGTGGAGAAAAATTCTGCAGTTATATAATAGGTTAGAATTATTTTATCCTTACAAAAATAATAGATACTCCAGGTAGGTTAATTGTGCAAAAAAAGTAATAACAATTATAGATCTCTTGATACAGGAAACTAGCATTGAAATACATGGATATAAAGAATTTTATAAATTAAAAAAAAAAGCAAATTCCGTAAAATCTTAAAATTTAAAAATTGAACTTCCTTAGCTTGCTTGAAATTAATTAAGGTAAAAATCTTCGAATTTACAGAAAACTTTGATTATTAACAAACACACAGTGATAAACAACAAAATAGCGTTCCCAATCTGTTTTACTTGCAATCCATCAAAAAATTTCGATGTATTCATAAGTGAATAATTCAAGGAGATACAAATTTATCTGAGTCATATATTACAAGATAATACATTAAGTTTTGATTAATGAAACTATTTTTTTCATTATAATTTTGTGATTTAGTATTTTAATATATTATTATTAATATATTCATTATATTGTAATGTATAAATAAATATTGGCATTTATATAAATATTGTCTCTTATATTGAGTTTTGATTAATGTTGTTTCTGGAGTTACATATTATAAGTAAATAGAGGAAGTTTGTTACTTTTTATTATGTATTTTAGAGATGTTTATGTGTGTGTGTGATGTTCGGCCAAACTATTTTGAGTCTTTATATATATTTTAAGGTACATAAAAGAGTTTTTAATAATAATTAAGGAACGCGAGTAAAAGTTTGAAAGTCATTGCTTAAAAATGAGGATTTGATCAATTGCTTACTAGTGTCCCTTTCCGATACTGTACGAGAGATTTGACAACAAATTTCACAACTCTAAGCCATGGTCAAGAAACTAGAGCAACATTTGAACCAGTGCATCCTTTAGCAAATTTCCTAACCACTTCAATATGACAAATTTAACGTAAGATCTGGACACGGCGAATTTTCAGTGTTTCAAGGACTCGAAGCCACAATTCAACAAAAGCAGTTTCGGCCATGAGTATTTGTGACCATGACCACTTGGCTAACAAAGTTATTTAAAATAGAGAAATGAGTACATATTTTTTACAGAGATGATCATGTATATTAATAAGGAACAGTACTTTTCAAATATATCCACACCTTCCGAAAAGGTTGCTGTTTACAGTTTGAGAAGTTTTGCGACACAAGGGACTACTCATATAATCTATGTGTTGAGGAAGACATTCGATTTTAATGCTTTCAAACTTCTGTTTTCTTTCTTGATAACACTTAAATAGAACATCGAAGCAACATCGAAACTTTTGTTGAAAGAAGACAAAAATGTACGTCAAAAGCATCTAAGACAGAGATCCTTTGCTAAACAGAAAATTTCTGATTTTCATTTGAGAAATAATATACGTGTGTTAGAAATCTCGGTGAGTTACTTTTAAATACTTTACAAATGTACATGAACATGGTCCATAAAAAGCTTATTTTAAATGCATATACAGATACAAAATATACAGATACGAAAAAACAGATGTTATTACGTTGGTGCGTATGAGATGTGTCGGATTTTTAAGTAAATACATAAAACTGTGTATCTTTTTTAGAATCTGTTTATTCAATCAAAATATGTTCCATTCGCTTCAATGCCCCTTCTCCAATGAGAATTTAAGGCACAGACGTCTGTCTTAAAGATATTTTCATCTTTACAGTTAAAAAAAAATTCAGACTGTCTTCATCTTTAAACTTTTTATCCCGTAAAAACTCTTCTAAATGTTTAAAAAAATTAAATTTGGTTGGCGAAAGGTCCACTGAATAAGCTGAGTAATGCAAATTTTCATATTTAATTCATTAAACTGCACAGTTACTACGGCATATGTGGCCTAGCATGTTGTCGTGGAGTATTGGGTGAGTATTAACAGGTGATGGGGGGGGGGTATAATTTTAGTTTTTTCTCGCATGTTATCAATGTACAAATAGTATAATAGATACTTTTGGATTCATTTTCACCAACGCTTTCAAAGTATAATTTTTCAAAAATATTTTCGGTATTCCACGTGGTTCATTTTGAGGAGAAAAATCACCAGACTGAAATTTTTCAAACTAGCGCTATACTTTTCGATCGTTAACAATATGCTCTCTAAATGCCTGGTTTATATTGTGTGCAGATTTTGCAGCATTGTTACCAAGTTTATATTTACATAAAAAATTACATGAACATCGGTTGAATTCATATCTTAACGAAATTCAAAGCAAATAATAAAACTGAACACTTTTGTGAGAAAATCTTTCTTGAAAAGTAACTCTGGCAGTGGACAATATGACTATAAACGAGATTATATTAAAAACAGAAGCATAACCTAAACATTGAGACAAACGTTTCCATGTAAAGAAAATACGACATTTCATATGCACCAACCTAAAACTTCGCTTTAAAAAACTTATTTTGAATTATTATGTACAGCCGGTTTCTGCCACCTTACAACCAGTTCACAAAGCTGTAATATTTCCAATTTATTGGTACATTTCTATTGTTTACTATAAGGATGATGAAAGAACGTTATTGTTTATCTATTCAAATACGGCAGCAGATTTATTACATGTTTTAGAATTTGGAATCCAATTAACGACGTTTTGTGTTAAAAAAAAATCCATTTCTGTTATTTGACTATTGATTAAAGATTACATTGCTTCTTTTACTTGCTGATAGTTTTTACATAAATAGAATTAAAATTTTATTATATTATTGCTTCTTATTTTAATAGTAGTCTTTACACATATATGAAAATAATAGGACTCTTTTTAAGTTACTTAGAATTTTAGACTGAATGTTTCAAATACTTCTTCGCCGGCTGTACAGATTCGTTTTTTGAAATGCTAAGAAGTATTTCTAACATTGACTAGAAAAATATCAAGCTCATTTATAAGCTAAACTTGCTTCAGACATTTAAAAACAAGAATTGACTTCAAGGAAAATTCCGTGAATACAATTAAATGTCTTATCATATCAACATCAAAGTATATACATATACTTATATATATAGCTTTGTTTAAACTATGTATACAATGTTTTATGCGCAGAAATTGCTCGTCTCAACAAACTGCCGTATTGTACAGGTTTATTATCTACGATAAACTAAGCCTTTGTTTATATTTTAAAATTATAGAACTCTTCTTTTTTTGCATTGTCAATCAAGGTGTGAGAGATAAAATGTGATAAAGATATAATCAGCTTTCAAAAATGACAAATATAGATAACATTCCATCATTCAAAACGAGGTTGAAGTATTACATGATGTGATTGTTTAAAATTTTGAAAACGAAACTTTAGTGAAAGAATTTTAAGAAAAAGGAAATAATAACTTAGCAATTCCAAAGAATGCATTGCAAGGATTGTTAACTTTATATATTGGTAAGATTCCAATAATCCATCAACCATTCTCTACTTAAGTGTTCGTTTTAACTAAAAAACAAACAAACAATTCATTTTAAAAATAAACCTGATTACAAGTGCTATTTTAATGACCGATATTTATCAAACTAAAAATGCGTTGTTTATTGTTCATACTAACCGGTTTGAACCGCCTAAATTCTGCTATTTGACTGAATTGTACGCAAGAATTTTAGAGATTAAACAAGCAAAAACAAGAACTAATAACTTTTTGACTGTCAGCACTGTTAAGTATGATAAAGATATTTATTTTTATGTTAATATTATTGTTTCAAAGAGAAAAAAATGGCATTCATTAGATAGTTCGAACTGTGGTGTTGAATCGATATCATGGTTTTTATTAGATTATTCAGCACGTTCTTACCAAGAATATTAAATACTACAAATTTTTGTTCCTTTATCTGAGAATTTGGTATTGTCACTTCAGAATAGGGTATTTAACTTTTTATTACATTAAAGTAATTTTGTCTTTTATTTAAACTTTACAACTAGAAATACTAAATTAAAAAAAAATTAAGAACATGTAGATTGACAATTATACATAAAGAAAATGGCTCTGAGAATACTGTATCTAAAATTTATTGTTGTGAAATTTTCGCAAATTGAAGCCTAAATATATCAAAGGTACTTACATATTATACCGTCAACCAATTTCACCAATTAAAAAAGTCGCCAATTCAAAAGATCTCGTCAAATGCGTTATTATTGTTTGAAACGCGCGTTTTCCCCAATGGGCTCAATTCATGTGGCGTCATAGTCACATGATAGTAAAAGCCGCGTGATTTTAGCCAATCAGTTCAAAAACTCATGCGAAGTCATAGTCACATGATAAAAGCTATCTAGTGTTTCCAGCTAACCAGTTCATGCGCTCTGGTGTTGCCAAGTTTTGCTCTTTGCAGAAACTTTCTTTTAAAAAGTATGTTGCATACAAAATGCATGTTATTTAAAAGTATAAACATAAAATTTAATCTTTTTTAATTAAAAAAATCTTTTTGAAGAATTTTTTTTCCCTAACATTTAAACAACTTTACCCAAATATGAAATTTTATCTGAGTTTTACAAAAATAGAACAACAAGTACAATTAGTTTAATGCTCCTTTTGAATCCAATGGAGAACACGTTTTTGTCTTTATCATGTGACGTCATGAATTGAGCCCATTGGATGTATATCGAAAAATTTTGCAACATTTTTTGATTTGAAGAAATTAGTTGATGGTATGATGCCTAAGTACGATGTTAAGTTCATAAAAATTGTATTTTAATGGCTTTCCTTGTGAATCGTTAAATTATAAATCCTTAGAAAATCGATACAAAAATTTTCTTTTGGAATTTTAAACACAATAAAACTTTCCAAAACTCTTACTATCCTAGAAAATAAATAGATTACGCATTAATTTATTTGATAGAATCCTGCTTTTGAATTATAAAGTTAATTCTCGCGTTTTGAGCTATTTGGTAAAACGAGCATGTTCTGCTAATATTTTTCACTGTCCCTTTAACTCAAACGCAATTTGCATGCTTAGGAATGAATGTCTCAGCGCTGAACACTTTCAGACATTGATGAAGATGGTATCGATTTTAGATTTCAACCATCAGCTCTTGACTTGTGCATTATGAGGTTCAGACAACTAATTATTCTTTCAACTTCAACGGCTCAGCAGGATGCTGCATTCAGGAATGTTTGGAACGACTTTCGCGCATTCTGTATCTGTCCTGACCAGAATCTCTGCAGACAGATTCTTGGATTTGGCAATGGCCTTCTCTGTGAGCTAGGAATAAGCGACCGTTGTCACACATGCACACCTGGTACACTTCTTGTCCTTTCTTGTCTTTTGTGTGTCGAGATGTTTTCAGATTTTTCATTTCTAATCTGCTGCTATCAACTACAACCTAGATTAATTATAATGAAATTAATAGATGTTTGAAAAACATATTATTTAAAATTATAGATGGATTATAATTTATCTAAAATTCTGTGATGAAAAGAATATTGTTTCAGTGAAAAAGTTCATGGATAATTTATTTCCATTATTACAAGCTAGAACTGAAAAAAAGAAATGAAATGAAAATTTACCATTAGCCAGCTATTTGTAAATTGAGACGGAAGAATCACAAGTGGTTTGGAACTAGAGATGAAAATTATAATTTCTTAAAGATTATTACTTTTGATTTCTCAAACGTTATTCAACTATTTGGATTAAAATTAAAATTATGATAATTATTATATAAGACAATGATAGTGTAAATTCTATTTGGGTGGCACTTTTAAAGTATAATATTAAACGCCTTTTCATACAAAATTCAAATTTTAACTATTTTTCGAAACCGTGATTTTGCTAAAGAGTATAAATGAATAATTTTGTTGATATTTAATGTCACTTGAATTAGAATAAACATACAAAAAGCTTTTAAGCATATTATTACAGTAAAAATTTTTTTTAAAGGAAATTATTTGGTAAAAATAAAAAAAATAAAAATGAAGGAACAAGTAATATGAAAACTTATTTTAAAGTCAATTCCAAGTTTGGTGGCACCATCTGTTGCAGCTAGCTCTAACATCTTCAGAAATAACGCAGAATAAACTTAAAATTAAAAAAAATTTAATTAATGAATTAATATTTGGAAAAACTGTATTAACATCAAGTGTCATCCACTACAATTTTAAAAAATGTATCCGAACTTAAGTAGATGAATAGAAAGTATTTTTCTAAAGATTGAAAATTTGAACAAGATATATAGAGAGTGTGAGCTAATAGTATGAATTGAAAAGTGATCAAAAAACGTTTTCTCCTTTTATGGAAGATACTTCTATAATAATTTACCTTTTTATACTTATAACTTCTGCATAAAAAATGCCTGAGCTAGGATTTTTAAAATATAAAATTTAGAAGTGAGTTTATTCATAATTTAAAATATCAGAATAGAGAAATTTTAATAAAAGACACTGGTTATGTTATTTAAATAGGCAGTAACTCTAAAAATAAGGCGAATTTTTCAAAAATACTAGTTCGGGCTCTGCAGATTGATGTTTGTTGTGAAAAAGAAACATATTATATATATTATTACACGGAAGTATTTTCCATAAAAGCGTGCTTTGAAAATATACCATTTTTTTTACCAAAAAAATTGCATTTAAATATTTTTTTATTATTGGAATATTCTTAAGACAAATTTATATGTGTATTCGGATTCAAGCGACTCAAAACTTAAAAAAATTCATATATGCGCTTTTGCAAATTAACGGTTCTGAACGTGTAATCAGTTACTATAAATACTGCAAAATATTCCGAAATGAAAAAGAAGAAAAAAGAATGTTAATTGAAAATAGATGGAATAATTTGACAAAGTGGAAAAAAAATTTGATTTCTATATCTGATATTCACAAATTCAAATTTATTTGTAATGTATTCCAGCACATTTGCTAAATTTCAATCATAAATTAATAAAAATAAAAATTTCTCATATGTACTTTAGAAAACAAACTCAGATGATATTCATTACTAAGAACTATCAGTGGATGAGTATTAATCACTCCTTTTATAAATGATATGGAAAACAAAGTTTTCTTGGCTAATTTTTATTAAAAAGGACATTCTAATGGAAACTAATTTCTAATTATACTTAAGTGCATTTTGTAATTTATATTATAAATAGTTATGACATAAAATTTACGTTCTTATCTTTGGTTCATTCTGAAAACAAATTTCAAGAAAAATGTGTGTAAAGTTTCATATGGTTCTGAGGTTTATTTGACATTTTAATTAAACAAATTTATTGATAGTAAGAAATAAAACGGATGAATTAAAATAAAAATTAGATGTACGGTTCATTTTTTTAAAGAATTTTTCCCCTTACTTCGTCTTTCCTGGCATTTAGCTTTATATAAAAATAAAAGACTGAATCCATTTAATAAAATTTGGAAAAAATTTGAGAAAAAATAAATTCCAGATGAAAAGGATTCCTAAATAAAGGAAAAATTGTGGTAGGGAACACACTCCAAGGTGTTACAGAATTAATATTATTCTATTTATACATTGCATTTTTGGTTTCTAGACGAAAAAGTTTTAGAGAATTCATTTATTTCATGAAATAAAGAATGGAGTTTGATGCCATGATACTGAACATAATTTTATCACTAGAATAATTTCCGAATTATTTGAAAATAATCTTAAAAATATTTGCAGAAAAAATTACATTATTCAAAAATTAAATTTTCTTTTTTTTAAATTGATGATTTGAACTTTTCGAGTATCTCCAAATTATTGAAATAACACACACACAGAAACCACAATTAAATAAGAAGAACAATATTTGTAGATGTTATTTAACTGTATCATACCTCCCACTGTAAACAACAAACATTTAGCATACTTTCAATCACAATATTTTTTCTTTATTATTTTTCAATTCCTACACACTGTTATATATATATATATATATATATATATATAGAGAGAGAGAGAGAGAGAGAGAGAGAGCTCACACTCTCTATATAATTATTTATTTATCTTGCTGGAATTTTCAATCGTTGATAAAATACATTTCAAAGCGCTCAATTGAGCTGAAATTTTATATACATGATTATTTTGGATGGCAATGCAGTAATTTAATTAGAATTAATAAAAATTAATTGATTTAAACGAATTATTTAAAGAATTACGAATACAACCACGTATACGTCATTTTTGGTGATTTAACCATTTTGGCGACTTGTGTCAAAACTTGAAAAAGTTTTTTTCTCACGTTTTAAAGCATTCAGTTGAACTGAAATTTTATATACACGATTGTTTTGGATGACAGTACGATACGTTAATGATAATTAATAAAAATTAATTACCACTTAATGTTGTGATTTTGTCATATATATATATACATATTTATATTAATTGTAACTATTGAATAAAAAGTACTTAAAATAAAATTTTTATTTGCTTGTCTAAGTAGAAATTGACTTAACATTTTTTTTATATTATTTTTTTTAAAAGAAAATTACATACAAGGTGTCCCAAAAAATGCACCCAAACTTTGTATAGCGAGATTTTTCATGGGGTGAACATAAGAAAAAGCCCACATATCTGTACCTGTACGATTTATAGTTTACAAGAAAAATACGGTAAAGGATAATGAATGATTGATGATGTAGGATGGGGCTCCGGCAGATTTCTGTGCTTATGTGTGCCATTGTCTGGATATGGCATACCCCAGCTACTGAATCAATGGCCGCCATGATCACCAGATCTCACACCATTGGATTATTTCCCTATGAGGTCACCTCCAGGAAATGGTGTTTAGAGGCGCAGTGACTACACAAATGGACTTCGTTTCTCATCTGCATGATGTTTGTAAAGAGTGTATTTTTTCCAGGTATAGAAGTTTAAGTTGGCATTACTTTCCAAGATGGCGACCGATTTAATAGCTGTCAAGTGATTTATTCTCAGTTTGGTTTGGTAATTCATCAAAACGATCATCAAGCCAGGCGTAGATTCGTCGAATGGGCCCAAAACGAGATTGCCGTTGTTCCCGATTTTCATAAGCGAATTTTGTTTAGCGATGAAGCGCACTTCTGGTTGAATGGCTACGTCAACAAACAAAACTGCCGCATTTGAAATGAAGCTAATCCACAAGTGCATGTCGAAACACCGTTACATCCAGAAAAACTGACTGTTTGGTGCGCTTTATGGGCTGGTGGAATCCTTCTTCAAAAACGATGAAGGCCACAACGTTGCAGTCAATGGTGATCGGTATAGAGCCATGATTACTAACTTTTTCATTCCTGAATTGAACAATCATGATGTCCAGGAGCTGTGGTTCCAACAAGACGGCGTAACATGTCACACAGCTCGTGCCACAATCGATTTATTGAAAGACACGTTTGGTGACCGCCTAATTTCACGTTTTGGACCTGTGAATTGGCCTCCAAGATCTTGCGATTTAACACCGATAGACTATTTTCTGTGGGGCTATGTAAAGGCATTGGTCTACGCGGATAAGCCACAAACGCTTGACCATTTGGAAGACAACATTCGCCGTGTTATTGCCGATATACGGCCACAAATGTTGGAAAGAGTCATCGAAAATTGGACGTCCAGATTGGTTTACATCCGAGCCGGCCGTGGCAGTCCTATGCCAGAAATCATTTTTAAAATGTAATGCCACAAGGTCATCTTTCGAATAAAAAAAAATTCATGTCAATCGAATAATACATCGTTGTTTTATTGCAATTTAAAGTTCTATACCTCTAAAAAAACACCCTTTACTTCGGTAGAATAGTCTCTGGTGCGACGTGTGGCCGCATCCATTCCATAATCCGTTCAAGCCTGGTTCGATATGCACGGCGGACATCCGCTTATAGAAAAACATCTTATTATAAACATGCGCTTTTGTAAATATTTGAAAATATTGCAATTAATGTGTCCAATACAGTTGTGACGTCATACTTTCTTTTATATATTTTTCTCGTTAATTATGCAACGTATAGATACAGTTCTTGGGACATTTTTTCATGTAACCCTAACGAGGAATCTGCCTGGGCTGAGTTTGGGTGCTATTTTTGTGACACCTTGCACATCTTGTTAATATTTTAATGAAAAATAAAAAAAGAAAGAATTCAGTTTTATATATTTCAGTAGAAATATATTTGTGCATTCCCGTCTGATTTAATTCCAGTCGGACCTCTATATAACGAAGTCGCTAAATCCCGGGAAAAAGTTCGTTATTCTTCATGATTTATACCATTTTTTCCCTTTCTTGTTTTTCCTTATCGAATTTTTCTTTGTTCGTTGAATGACGTTATTGTTATCGAGTATAGTAAGAAAAAATTAGCTGTGATATATTATATGTCACTGTACTATATTACTTTAGATTACTTCAGAGCAACAATTTCTTGTTGCTCTAGTGTAATATATAATACTTTAAAATTTAGATGTACATTTGGACCTCTATATAATTATAAGTCGCTAAATCTCGGAAAAAAGTTCGTTATATGCAAAATTCGTTATACTGAGGTTCATCTTTTAATATGTTTTATAAGCCACATAAAACAAATTTTAAATTCATAAACACACCATATATTAAAAAAAGTAATTATTCACACCTTTTTTAAAATTAATATTATATATATGTTTATTTTATATATCTTACCCATCAAAAACGAAAGAAAGAAAAACTGAAGGAAAACAAGAAAAAAAAATGTCTTCAATATTAAGAGAATAATTTTATTCTGAAATTAATGAATTTTAAGGACATTTTATAATTTAAAGCATACAAATAATATTAAACGGAAAACATCAGTGGCGCACACAAGGGGTGTGTTCTTGGAATCCGGATCCTCCCCCCTAAAGTTCTCGATTTTTTCCCCGATTGTAAGTATATAGTGCGTAAAATTTAATGAAGTGTTTGTTTTTAATGAGATTCATTTTGTTAATTATTGCTAATTGTTTATTCAATAATTATTTTTCTACTGTTTTTTGTTTCCGAAAATTGACAAAATCAAAAGGGTGCATGATATAAAAATGGTGGACTTTCGACCCTAGACACCCCCCTTGAAAAATTCCTGTGTGCGCTACTGTTAAACATACATTATTTTATAATTAGAAGACGGGACAACTCCATTCAGAGTGAAAAACTATATCAAAGATGTTTCTAGTGAACTGAACAATGGGGGAGGGGTTAAAGATTACACTTCATAGATGAAACGTCCAGAACTCTATTGCTCTCGGCGAGTTAGGATTTAATAAAACAATTTCATGATTTAAGACCACCGTAAAATGCGTTAAAGAGAGAATAACTTGAAATTTTTTCAGATATACTTGAAAAAAAAGGGAGAACAAAAATTGAATCTCAAGAGAAAAAGTTCGTTATATAGAAAAGGTACTTCACTATAGAGAGGTTATTTTACGAAGAAAATCGTGAAATGCTTAAGGTCCCAGGAAAAGTTCGCTATGTAGAAAAATTCACAATATAGAAGTTTATATATATATATATATATATATATATATATATATAGAGAGAGAGAGAGAGAGAGAGAGAGGTTCGACTGTATTTCATTAATTTTAACTTTTAAATGTAATTGCTGCAATTTTTATTTATCTTAAAATTAATACTCCTCGCTCTTAATGTCTTCTGTTTCTTTTTTTTTTGCTTTGGTAGCTCTAGCTATGACAGTGATGGTAAATCGATGCTGTTCTTTTTAGAGTTATTTTTGTTTTCGTTACTTCATATTCTTACTACACGTTTAAATGATGAATGCTATTTATATTCACATTTGACTTATTTTTTCCAGTTTTCCAGTTGATACGAAATGGTGTAATTTATTTTCAATAATGATATTTATCTTTGTATTATTTTTAGTTCTTCAGAAACTATATGCTTGGGAAATTTCAGCGAAATGTTATGAAAGAAATTTGCAAATACTCACTCTTCCTCCTGTTGATCTGAGGTTCATGTCCCGCAGCCCTTGTACGTGAATACCTCCTGCTGGAGAATCCACGTGCATAGCTCCATCACTGCGAACTTTTACTTTTTTCAACATCGATTCCAATCTAAAAAATACAATAAAAGCAATCATGTTTTTTTTAATTCCGTAATATATTCTGATATGAAAGCAAGTGTGAAATATTTTATAATTTCGTAATAAACAAGCTTCTTCGGAGGAGATATATAAAAATGTATAATTTTGAAATGGTTTGGTTTTAATAATTTTATGCAAAAATTTGAAGCTAAAACAGTGCTTCTCAAACTTTCAATACACGCGACCCACTATTCAATCATCAGTTTTACAATAACAATGTATCGAATTCAATAATACTATACTTTGACAATAAAGGTACAATATATATATATATATATATATATATATACACGACTTTAATCTCTTATGTGCTACTGACGTGTATAAACGTCTCGCTCAGCCAAATCATTAATTTTCTGGACGTATATATACGTCTTTCCGAAGTAGATCTTTTCTTTGCAGGGATATCCATAAAATTATTCCGAGGGCTTTGGAATGCAATAAAAGGACTTTGACAGTGTTTTGCGAAGGATTTACTCATTTCAGAGGACTTTTGCTTATTTATTTCTTTTCTCCTCCCTCTCAAAAAACATCAAAATACGCTCGTCTACGTGGCAAACGGTGGCATTGGGTAGCGAATCGTGTAACTTTTAATCGGCAGTTAAAGGATTAATTATAAACCGTACGAATTATCAAGATAAGTGCTAATACAAGCCCATGGGGGGGGTCACTGATAATTATCTCAAACTCGTTCTTAACTTAGTATTGTTAAATTAATAATGAAATATACATTGTACAGTACTAATATATTTATAAGTGCATTATATCATTGTAAATGTGTTTTGTATATTTTATTATATCAGGAAGTATTTTTTTTAGTTTACTTTCAGTAAATGAATAATTTTTTAAATAACCTTTTGTTTCCGACTTTTCAATATGCTCGCACCCCCTTTTAGAGTTATCACGCTCCCAAGGGGGCGCGCCCCACAGTTTGAGAAATGTTGAGCTAAAATATTAAACATAATTTAGTATGAGCAAAAAAAAAAAAAAAAAACTAGATTTTTTAATAAGACGACTTGTCTAATATTTGGTTTTAAATTAAGAACAGTGGAACGTTTTTAAGGTATCCGACTACCCTAAAATTGTGAATTTTGCCAAAGGTTGACATATTTTTTATGATTTTATTTTACAGGCCATCTTATTATCTATATAAAAATACCAAGCTTATTATTTTTCATTCACTAGAACAAAAACTATAAGTATTTTAGTAAAAGCATATGCCACTACTTTAAGCAAGATGTCAAACTTTAAAATGTGTTTTACTCGACATGTGTGCTTTTATTTAAATACTAAAACGGGGACATTGAATGTTCAAATAGTTTTGAAAACAATTAGCTGACATTTTTTGTGTATGTTCTGTATAATAGTAGAAGTATTTAAACCTTTAGGTTTATCAATCATTGTTTTATTACAAAATTTACAGACCCTTACCTGAATATAATCTTTGGTTTTGTAAGCAATTTCATGTAATAACTAAGATAAAGTGTTGTAGTTTTTGTAAAAATTAAAATATCTGTTACCTTGAAGGTCATTTCAAAAATAAATAGCCAAGCAACACTTTGAAATAAGAAATATGTTCATAAACTTTTTGTGCAGAATGGGCCCCATTTATGTAATTACATGATGTAATTTATTAATATATCAAATCATTCTTATTTAAAGTATTAATAATTTTACCTATAAAACATTTTTGTCTACATGTTTCAACACAAAGAATTACCGTAAAATCCGCGCACCCTTACTTTAGAGGTGCAATTTTTAATTTTAAGATACATTCGCCGTATAACGTGCACATCCCCTTCTTTACGAAGAAACTTGAAATGTATGTATGCAATTCTCTTATGTTTTGAAGCCATTTATTTGAGATATTATCCCAGACTTTTGAAAAAATAGCATACATCTAGAAATACAACCCTTTAAGTTCATAAGAAATGTCGTTCTTTCAAAAAACAGTATTTTGATGTATGTAGAGAGAGAGAAGCCTAATTTTTTTTCTATGCCAATTTTTTTTCATTTTTCAAGCTCTCATTTTTATACCTGGTATATACACGCACCCGTAAATTTCGATAGTTTTTGTGGTAAAAGTGCAAGTTATACGCTGGATTTTACGGTATTTAAAAAATGTAATGTGTAATGAAATCTATGTGAAAATAACACTAAAATAATAAGCAACAGAAAAGTATCCACCGACTTTACCTTCGGAATAGCAGTGATGGTGGGCGGAGAAGCTGTCGGTATTTTGAAATTTAAGATTATGATAACTCTAAATCAAGTAATGTTGTTTGTTTCGTAGTCACGATAGAGAAATACAATAAACTGTAAGTGATTTATATCTTCAATGCCGAAGCATAGCAGGTGGCTGTAATAACTCATGAATTACGTTTTATTTACAACACTTTTGTACTATGTCACTTGATCAGTTTGATGCTCAATTTGATTTATCTGCGCAGCTGTACTCATTGGCTTGTGGCATTGGTTTTGATAGAACACGGTTTCCAGGTATGATTTGATAGTCTTGAAACTCATGAACTTACTACAAGAGCAATCGTGGTTTTATAAGGATCAGATTAAAATATATCCATTAGTTTTGAAAGTGTATTAAAAAGAATCACAATATATATTTTACTTTCTTTATTAGTAAAAATGACGTGCACGTTTAGTATCTGTTATTTCCCATTATTCAAGTTTCAAACGTTGTTCAGTTTATAAGTCGAAGAAATGAACTAGTTTAGCGAGTTGAAGTGAAAAATTCCAACTTATCGATCCCAAGTTTGAAAATGAAGCAATTAATTTTTTAGCTTAAGTTATTAATTAATTAATTCCATGTAATTAATAGTTTTAGAAAGTCAAAAAATAATGTGTGAATGTATTTTTTTCGAAAAACATTTATCTATTGGTAATTATGAATCTAAATTTAAACTGAACATTTAAATTAAATTAGATTTAGATCATTTTATTTATCATATATATATATATATATATATATATATATATATATATCGCATTCTAATAGATATCGAGAGAGAAAATATTTGAGTCGCACTGTTGAGCTACTCGTAGGTTTTTGGCGACGAACCTCGTAATTTTAAACTATGGTCGACGAGGGCGACACCTGAGCAGGTACCCCTTATCTCCTAACTACCACACCACACTAATGGGAGGATGTTTGAGCTCTCGATAGATTTAACATGCATTGCTCCCCTACACGGTGGGTCTTCAGCGGTACTAGGCGCCGGCCACGAGTCCATTACCCTGACCACTAGGTTACAGCGGTCACTCTAATAGATATAAAAATTGTCATGAGTGTAAAAATGCTTTACTTTAAAATTCTTCAAATTTTTTTATAAATGCACTAAAAAATCGCATTTACATTTTTAAATACATTTTGCATCATAACAGTTAGCATGTTTGTTTAACTCTGTTTTGTAATTCAAATTTAACACGAAAACAAATTAGTTTATTTAAAATTTAATTTATTTTTTCGTAGGGAGTACACATTTTTTTTATTAAACTTCAAGTATTTATCATTTAGAACTGATCCATTTCCATATTCAAATTGAAAATGTAAAAAAAAAAAACCAAACATAAAAACAAGAACTGCGACTTCTCTTTTGGAGGTAAAAAAATGAGAGAAAACAAGATTTTCTTAAAGCTATGACAAAAATATTGCGTTATGACCAATTGATCTGTAGATACCGTCTCGAATATTTGTTCTAGCCCCTTCTGTATATCGAAACTACATGTCCGCGGGGTGTATATAGATTCATGTATCCCTTTGTTACCCTTCAGAACTTTCTTTGACAGCCAGCTATTGACACAGAAGGAGCCGTAGAACGATAAGTAGCGCCATCTTCCGTCCATTTCCTGTACTTTCTCTCTAGCATTCTTTTGTGCGGTACGCTAACTCTTGATTCCTCATATGCTCTCCCAAAGTCTGGATTTCGCTTTGAAGTTGTAGTGCTTTTTTTCCTCTCTTTTCTCCTGTATTCTTCTTCTTCAATGTCTGTCGCGTTTCAATGTTGGCATAGCTCTCCAGAAAAACTTTTTCGGCTGCCAATATTGTAGAGAGGATACAATTTTTTTTTTCGCAATGGGTACCCTGAAAATTCCCTGAGGGATACGTGATGAGGAGATATTCTGAAGTACGTTGGATCTCTAAGAAAGGGAAAAATATAAAAGAATGAAGAGGAGGGAAAAAGTGAGCGGAGAGTAAGGAAGGGGAAAACAGGAGGGAGAAAAAAAGAGAGAAGGAAAAAGGGGGAACGTCACGGAAGCAGGACTTTTTCCCGATGGTGGGAGGAAACGGGAAAAGTCTCTCCTGGACATTTTGAAAGTGTTTTGGGGGAATAAGCACAAAATACAGCTGGCTTGAAAATTCCACAGAGCCAGTGTATAGAAATCAGGTTCAAATACGCTTAAAAACACTTTACGCGTATAATAAATCTTTATACTCTTAACGTTAATAAAGTAATAAAATTTTTCTAAGATGCTCAAGAAAAAATTTCACTATATATTTTTATAATGATATTTTGTAAATTTATGCAATTTAATTTATCACACATTTTTTATTATTAAAAGGCACCAGACACGTTGATTCAATAAATTTACATCGATATTTCTATCTGGTAAATATATTTAAGCCTTTTAACATAATTTTAACCTTTCTAAATGATTATAGAATTACTTAGTTCAAAGAAATAAAATATATCGTAGCGCCAAATATTGTAAAGGATTTTTTCAAAATAGAAAGATATATATAGAAAGAAAAAACGTAATGTTATAAAGATCCATTGATTGTTAAAATGCACGGATCTGATTATAAGTCATTCTATTTATACAGAACAAAATACCTGTTTTTCTTTAAAAAAAAAGGCATTTAGTCTATTATAATAAAAATGTCGAATCAAAAATTTATTAATGATTTCCTCCCTTAAGTTAATTTCAATTACCTTCATCATGCATGTT
Source organism: Trichonephila clavipes (assembly GCA_019973935.1). Taxonomy (NCBI): domain Eukaryota; kingdom Metazoa; phylum Arthropoda; class Arachnida; order Araneae; family Nephilidae; genus Trichonephila; species Trichonephila clavipes. The sequence continues at coordinate 352,515 of BMAU01021214.1, read as the reverse complement.
CAAAAAATTTGTTAAAAATCATTATTTTTTAATGTAAAAAAATAATATAAGATATTTTTCAAGATTTATTTAAATTTAACCTTTATATGAGATCTTACAGAAAAGAGATTATGGATTTTCTTTTTGAAAATATTTTGTTAATTATATTCATTTTTTCATTAAAACTATGTTTATTTATCTATATTATTGTTCTTTTTTAGATAATTTGAAATCACTAGAATATTTTATATTATAACTTTTAGTACAGTCTGTATTTGAAGAGTATTTAATTATTTTAGCATTATTAATCTTTAGTAAATATACTGGTGCTCAACGCTACGGCTAATGACAAGTGTACATCTAGTCCTTCGCCACGATAAATTTCGTGGACCTAAATCTGACGCCATCAGATGGATGGCATTAGCAATAACAAAACAGTAACTATACAAACTCAATTAATTCCACTACTCTAATACTAGTTTCAATTTCATACGAAATTTATCATAAATTTCAGCAATGAATTTTATCCTGTAATACTTATTTATATTCAATATAACACATTGAACATAAAATTATACAGCAATGTAAAATACTCCCCATGTCTTTATCAGAAGTTTGATAAAAGGAAAGTTTTAACTGGGTTATAGTTGTGTTTTTAAAGGAATATTAAATAAAAAGCTGAAGTATGTTCTTAAAAATTTTTAGATAAAGAATGCAGTTAACAAAAGCAAAAAATTTCTGCTCATTGAAAAAGTTTATATAAAGTATTTTTGCCTTTTGAGAATTAAATTCTATAAGATTTTTTTCAGGTGTAATCAGTATATATAATGTAATCAAATATCATAAATATATCAGCTAAATATCAATATATATACCAACTCACAGAGGTTCGCCGTTTCCTGATGGCTTAGTAGCCAAGTGTGAGCATTGATTAGTAGTAGAATATATAAAATGATTTATTTTTGAAAACAATTCAGTGATTTTAATGTGGAAATTTGGTTGTATGTTGTTTGAAATGGTCAATGGTTGTTTGAAAATTTTTTAATCGAGTTCAGCAAATGAAAGGTTTTACAACATTTTTTTGAAAAACTTATCAAACAATTTTTTTATATTATTGTTTTATTTTGTTTTTAGTTAACTTTGGTGTATGAAAGCTTCATTTAGTTCTTATTTAAAACACGAATTTTTCTTTAAATAATCATTTAAATTCCTTTTATAAACTAAACCAAATCCAGTGGTGCAACAGCCTATGAGGGCCAAGGCCTACTGTGCACATCGCAGTTTTAGTGACTTTGGGCGCTGAGATGCATGGGCAGATGCTCCGGTCAGGTGCACAGTCTGGCGCGAAGCCCCAAGTGTTTAATTCACATGCAAGCTTGATACTCCTTTATTGACCCACTGAAGGGATGAAAGACTGAGTCGATCTTGCCCAGCCCGGTATTTGAACCCTGGACCCGTGCTGTGGAAGCGCGATGCGCTATTCTTCAACCACTGGGATATGAAATTCCTTTTCTAGAAACATTTATTTTTACCAAATTGAATTTGAATGTGTGCTATAGGATGAAAACTTTAGTAAGATCTTAATTTCAAGGTAAAGATATTTTTTAACTCGTACAACACAAAACTCGTTGCTACGACAACTGTGCTACTGCAGTTATTTATATTTATGTATCAATATAAGACGCCGGTAAGTTAGGCACCAGTTGAAGTACCGTCATCCTCATCAAATCATAGCTCAAAATTACGAGATCCGTTGCCGATTTCCCATTACGTTGCTGTAACATGTCGTTAATAGGGAAAAAAACATGTTTACAGCTTCTTGTACATTATTTTATACTAACAAAATGATTAATATTTTTTGCCTCTAATTTTTACCAGCTGAGCCTTGTAAACAGATTTAAAAGAAAAATTGGACAGGCGTACACTTAACTCTTTACCATGATGAATTTCGCGGATCTTGATATGATGATACTGTCGATTAGGTGGCATAAGTAACAACAACAACAAAAGAAAAATTCAATTTACAATATCAAAAATCTATCTTCTTTTGCTCCCGAAATGTAAACACATTTACTACGCAATATGTTTAATGCAAAGTTAACATAAATGATTGGATACTTTTCGTTTTTATGAATGGTAAATTATACCATTTTAAAGGCATTACAAAGAAAAAAAACTGATACCAGTCCTATGAAATTCAAGTTTTTAATGATTATCTTTCCCCGTAAATTCGTCACAAATGAAAAGATACGAATCAGTACCATAGAGACTCCGCGATTTCCCTAGTTGATGAAGAAAGGAACAGATAATTAATTAATCAATTAATTTTGGTTATTTATGTACCCCAAGAACTCAGCTATGGCTTATGGGTTCTTTAATTCCGCTTTTCCCTCTTCTTATTTCCGCCTCTAGATTGGCAAGCCCATTCTTTTTGATTTGTGCAACTAATTGGAAGATAAATAACTAAAAAAATTCGTTTTGATTATTCCCCGGAGTTACTTGAAGCTACGTTTTGAACGGCTTAGCTCTTTTCCTGAACCGTTTTTGTTAAAGGAAAGCGTATGGTTACAGAATGGATGTAATAAATGTTCTTTTTGTAGACTTATGATATGTTGTCACTTCTTTTCCAAGTGGATTTGTATTCTGATTGCATAAAAATAAGTGACTTTTAGATAAATGTGATGATAAAAAATATCTTTAGGGCTTGTTAGGTATCCAAATGAATTAAACTAAAAAATGTTCTTATAATACATAAAACAATGGCAACCCGAGTTTAAGCCTTTAAGCAGAGAATTTTTACGTAGAGATTTTTGTTGTTTAATAGATCAGTTCTAATGGCATGATGGTAGCCCGTAAAAATATTAGTTTGTGACATAACTTTGAAACCTATCTATTGTTTGTCAATAAAATGCAGAACAGTATTTTGTATGAAGTTAGGGTAGTATAGGGTGTTTTTTTAGAGATATAGAACTTTAAATTGCTATAAAACAACGATGTATTATTCGATTGACATGAATTTTTTTTATTCGAAAGATAATCTTGTGGCATTACATTTTAAATATGACTACTGGCATATGACTGCCACGGCTGGCTCGTATGTAGTCCAATCTGGACGTCCAATTTTCGATGACTTTTTCCAACATTTGTGGCCGTATATCGGCAATAACACGGCGAATGTTGTCTTCCAAATGATCAAGCGTTTGTGGCTTATCCGCATAGACCAATGACTTTACATAGCCCCACATAAAATAGTCTAGCGGTGTTAAATCGCAAGATCTTGGAGGCCAATTCACAGGTCCAAAACGTGAAATTAGGCGGTCACCAAACGTGTCTTTCAATAAATCGATTGTGGCACGAGCTGTGTGACATGTTGCGCCGTCTTGTTGGTACCACAGCTCCTGGACATCATGATTGTTCAATTCAGGAATGAAAAAGTTAGTAATCATGGCTCTATACCGATCACCATTGACTGTAACGTTGTGGCCTTCATCGTTTTTGAAGAAGGATTCCACCAGCCCATAAAGCGCACCAAACAGTCAGTTTTTCTGGATGTAACGGTGTTTCGACATGCACTTGTGGATTAGCTTCACTACAAATGCGGCAGTTTTGTTTGTTGACGTAGCCATTCAACCAGAAGTGCGCTTCATCGCTAAACAAAATTTGCTTATGAAAATCGGGAACAACGGAAATCTCGTTTTGGGCCCATTCGACGAATCTACGCTTTGCTTGATCATATTTAAAATGTAATGCCACAAGATCATCTTTCGAATAAAAAAAATTCATGTCAATCGAATATCGTTTTATTGCAATTTAAAGTTCCTTACCTCTAAAAAAAACACCCTATAGAAAATGTAAAAAGACTGTTGGAAACAAGGAATTTTGATCTTATTGCGTTATAAGATTTGTACTAAATAAAAATATTTGTAGAGTCTGAGTTTTTTTGTGGTTTTTACAGAAAGCAACCCTATACTTACTTGGTAACAAAAATGTAACTGTATAATTCAGAATTAATGCGTAATTTTAGATTAATTTGAACTTTCTCAAAAAATATAGATATTTAAATTCAGTTTTTATATTTAATTCTTGATTTCTGAGAAGTTTTATAAGGTAAAATAATTTACATTACGATCTTGTATCATTAAGATTAGAAATGTTACGTAGTTTATTAATCTAACGTTAATATAAACTAGTTATTAAATCTTTGGTTCGTTAACGAACTAGTATTTTTTTGATGAATCTAATTGTCAAAGGGATGCTAACTGTCTATCAGCTATCTGTTTACACATTCATCTATCTTTCTCCTTCACTTTTATACCTTAGAGCTAATCTGCATAATTTGTTTGCTCTGTAAGGAGGTGGAGTTGAACTTTAAGTAAAACTTTACAGGATATTATTCCATGTTAGTTAAAGAAGGAACCTCATTAGTTAGTTCGTTACATTTAAAAATCATACTTAGAAATTAATTATTAAAGGTGTTTTCTTTCTCTTGAGATTATTTAAGCATTTTTATTATTAAATAACCTTTAATTTTGTCTCTTGAACATCGAGCAATTTACTAACTAATAACAATACAAATAAATAAAAGTAATATTTTCCTAAAAGTTAGAGCTTAATTCCTATTTTATGCTTACCCCTCCCCCCCAAGATCTTTCAATATTCCATATTCTAGTCATTTTGACTTTAGGAAAAACATAATAAAAAGGAAAAATAAAATTACTGATAGAATTTGAAACGATATTTTCATTAGAAATATAATAAGGTTTTTAATCTGACAAATATAAATAACTTGTACTTCACAACTTAGGGAAGTAATACTTAAAACAAAAGTAATATACAGCTTTAGCTTTACATATTATCTCTTATCTTTTCTCGATTATAACTTAATTCTACTTACGAACAAAACTTTTATGGATACAGATATGCAAAGTTTGACAAAAAAGTACCAAAATGCTCGGAATTTTAAAATATATTTATGATAATTCAAGATCTACCCATGTTCATGTGATTCAGACTCCCTCTATAAGATGGATTAGTCCTCAAATCTTATTTTTCTTCACTTCTCTTATTTATACCCTTAATAAATATCTAACGTCACTGTATTTCTGTCAAAGTCAATTATGATTACATATTTAAAAGCTGTTCAAATATCTATTCTCAATTCAAAATGATATTTTTTTCTTATAGGATAAATTTATGTACTCAGTATAAAATAAGACTTAATATATTTTATTAAAACAAATATGACAGTTATTTTATAATTTTTTTAAAAATATTATTGTTATAAAATTTTTAATTTTTCTTGGATAATAATTCTCAAACTAGATAACTATTGCATTAACTATTGATTACTAGACTCATTCTAAGCCAATCAAAAGTAATAAGAATTAGCAGGAGGCTGATGGAATGTTTAGATGACAATTAAAACTTCATGCTGCAATAATATGGAATATATGAGAGGAAGTGCCGGGTGAAGTATTGACGTCATTATCAAACAATTTAAATTATGAGTATATTGACTGTGCTAAGTGGGCATTTTAATTAATTGAAATCGAGTGAAGGAAGGAAGGAAGGAAATTACTAGATTAAATAAACATATTTATGTATCTCGAAGTGCATAATAATGTGTTTAAAGTTACATTTGCATTCGAATCAGTAGAGCATTTGTAAATTTAAAACTTAGGAATCAATTAATTAAATTTAATTAATTACATAAAGCACTCCTTGCAAATAAATAATGAAAGATATTACAAAAGTTTCGTATTAGATATATAAAAAAAATTGGCATATAGTATATGTTTTAGTGATAACTTTTTTTTAGTACAGTAGTAATAATTTTAAACTAAAAGTTATGTTTAGTTTATTGGATGATGATAACTAAACGACTATGTGTGTCATTTTCATAATTTAACTGTTTAACATAATGAGTACAAGGAAATATATTACACTGATGTTCGAAAAGGCACTTACGTATTGTACCATCGACCAATTTCTTCAAATCCAAAGACATCACCAAATTCCCCGATACGCAGCTAATAATAGAATACTATTCTCGCGCATGTTTCAAAATAATAATAACGAGAATAGTAATCGGCGACATGTTTTGAATTGGTGACGACTTTTTATTTGGTGAAATTGGTCGATAGTTTGATATGTAAGTACCCCAAAAGTTACGGTTATTTCTTTACGAAGGATGTGAAATAAAAGGTAGGTTGGAATGAAATTTGCCATAGAAATAATACAAATAAAGGAAGCAGTTGAATGCATAAGAACAAATGACTTGATCTACGCAATTGACATAAGATAAAGAAAAAATAAGAAATTCGTTAGTGGTTGTAAGAAAAGAACACAAGTAGTGGAAATAATTTGATATCGGTAAGCTACTAGTTTTTGGTGTTTTTGAAATCGCAGGAAGCAAATCTTCGGAGGCCAATATAAAGTTATCAGATTGTAATGTTATTGCTTTAAACTGACAAAAGTTTGCAAATTTTTGGCCGAAAAATCTTAGCGTCCAAGCAGTTAAAGTTGGTTAACAGGAAGTGCTGCATGCAAGGATCTCAGCTGTGCTTCATTCAACGAATGATCAAGTACAGTAATTCTCTTAGTAGAATATGATAAGATGAAATCTTCCATCGGAGAACAACTTCACTTTCAAGATATTTCTTTATGATTTGAGAACGGTATGGCATCGCCTTGCTGTCAATGAAGAAAAATTGTGGTCACTTAGCGCCTTGAAAAAAACGAAGGTAGGGTTCCAAAACCTTAGCACTGAATTATGTTTTTTTAATACAATTTTCTCTAAAAACGTAAAGATCCATGCTCCCAAAGTACATTAGACCCACCCACACCAAAACACCACAACCGCAATACTGATCTCTTCCTGTGATTTTATGAGGGTAGTAAAATGTTCCCCCCCCCGTTCTCTACGGATTATGGGCTGTGATGAGAGTCATTCTGTAAACTGAACGGAGAGCGTCTCATCGTTTCATTGATTGTCTTGTCTAGTTTCGATGTTCACGATTCTATTGAAAACAGTCTCTCTTTTGAATAGTTAAATGGTGTGCAAACAAATGGATATGTGGCGTATATCCTGAATGTTCTGTAAGTTGTGTATGTGAAAATTGTAGCTCCCATGGTAGCAGAAAGTTCCGAAGACAGCTGTCTGGCATACAATGCTCAGTTATGTAGCTCAGTTATAGGTAGATATTAATTTTGTCTGGCTGTGGTTACTCTCTGTTGACCTACTACACCTTGTCTATATGAACGTTTCCAATAGTTTGATACAATTTCCATAGTTTGGAAACTAGGTATTGAGCCACAATTATGACACCAGACGCTTGTCATCTGTAATAGTCCACCTTCTAGCATTCCAGTGATTATGCTTTTTAAAACCAAATCGATTTGTATTTCTTGAGACATAGCCAATACTTTTTACAAAACTGAAACAGAACACACGAGCTCACTCATTCTTCAACCAACTAGAAAAATTCCGAATGCAACAACTTTATTTACATTATTTTCAATAGTCATATCAATATTTACTTTAGTCCTATTAGCATCACTCACAAAAGATTTACTTATATAGTGTCCCTGGTTAACATCAATATATCATGTATACACAATATCAGAATTATTTTCTGCTTCAATTAACCTTTTTATTTATACATTTTGTCAATTATGTTTAACTTTTGAACGCCCGTATTTAAGCTTAGTAATTTAATAATATTATATCTATGGTAGAATCTATTTTCGTGTTTTACTAAAATTAATGAACAATATTATAATCATGAGCACAAAGTTTTTTTTTGTGTGTGTGTGTGTGTGTGTGAGTTCATAATAAAATAATTTTAATTTGACTATTTTTGTGTGTGTTAGCATGGTAGCAGTAGGCAATAAAATAAAAAGTAGAGAAGAAGGAGATATATTGCCCGTGTTTCCTTGACTCTTGTGGTGTATGATAATTTTATTAGTTAATTTATCTCCCCCATAAAAGTGATTTTTTTAAAATAAATTATTCTCCTTTTCGACAAAATGTCGCTTGAATAATTTTAGAAATAATGTACATGCAGTTAAATTTTTTTAAAAAGACGTCTTATAAGGTTTTCTATCAAAGTTTGGAGGAAAAAAAAAAACACCCTACTTTTTTTTTGTATTTTTGATAAAGCTTAAAAGAAAAGCATTGCTTATACTAACGAATTTTTTTATTTTAGCTCAGAATGTTCGATTAGAGATTTTTAAAATATTGTAGATTAAAGAAAAAAATTAAATTATTTTTATTTCACCAATCACACACACCATTAATAAATTAATTCAACATTTAATAATTTTAAAATAACCCTGAAATGATTTTACTACTTGAAGGCACAATATATCTATCACATTTATTATAAATAATGAATGATCTTCGTAGAACATTTGAAATGAATAATTTATCAAAATCTAATTTAAAACTAGATTTATAAAACTTCTATTAGTTTTGATTTAGAGAACTGAGATATAATTTTCCAATTGAGTTTGGAACAGATTTTGGCTCGTTATAAATCACAAAAGGGTTCACAGTCCAAATACGTTTAATATAAAAGTTAATTACCATTTCTATATAAGAACTCTCCAATTTCGTCTTTAAGCGTATCAATCCAGTAATTTCACCCATTCATGATCTTTTTATAAATAGCTATTTCTTATAAGAAACGATTAACCCATGTGGACCATTTAAAATGTATAATTAATGAAAATATAAGATTGAAACTAGATTTATATAAATTTAACCTTATCGTAAATAAAAAACTTTTGGTACTTTTCCGTTTCTCGCAGTCGCAAGCGATAAAGTAGCCAAAAATGATGTAACCAATTCCAAATGGAATATTTCTGCTTGCAACCGTTTACCACTACTTTTCCAAAACAAATCGTGGTCTTATCAAACTACACAGCAATGTCTTTTTATTAATACAAGAAAAAATAGATGAAAACCCAATAAGAACTAACACTTGAAATTTTTTTTTTATTTGTATATTGTGTGTTGACGAGAATTGCAACTGCGAAATGGAAAAGTACCAAACTCTTTTTCTTCTTTATTCTATAAATTGTATTCACAAATCTGTAAATCTTCTTTTACTGCCGATTATTCAACTTTTATGAAGAAAACGTATTCTGGTAATTAGAGGAAAAATATAAACTTAGCAGACATCGAATGTTGTGTTCTTGTTTTTTGTAATGATATATATACATATTTTTATTGACGGATTACAAGATAACTGCAAACAAAATAAGAAACAGAGAAGATTGACAAATAACAAGAAACAAACGAAACACAAGTCCACAATATAGTCTATAAATCACACATTTTGTGTCTAGCCTCTTAATATCGTCTCCACATGGATCCAGAGCTGAGTGCACGGCAGTGTGCCAAATGAATGGCATCCATTTCTTCATTGGAGTTCCACAGTTTACCCAAGGGACTCTGGACAATGCCTATCATGTTCAAATGTGGCCGCAGTAGCCGAGTGTTATAGGTATCGGATCATGGCTGGCTTTGTCACGAGCTCGAGCCCAATACCACTAAAGACCCGCCGTGTAAGGCAGCGATACATGCTAAATCTGTCGAGAGCTGAAACGTCCTCCCGTTGGTGTGGTAGTTAGGAGAGGGGGTGCCAGCTCAGGTGTCGTCCACGTCATTTGATCATGGTTCAAAATTACGTGGTCCGACAAGCCCTCGTGTAGCTGAACAGTGCGACGTTAATATTCACTCACTCACTCATCATGTTCAAATGCTTGGATAGGAAGTTGTCGCCAATGGCAATCCGAAAATCGGCCACAGCTCTATCTCAGGGTCATTTTGGAATATCAAGAAGTTTGCTAAACCACACTTTTTGATTATTCTTTTGGTTGAATTTCGATCAAAAGTATACTCTGTGTAGTACTTTTTATGATTCTTTTGGCACTATAAAAAGGAACTCGATTGTTTAAATGGTTTTTGTCCCCTTCTTTGCCAAGCAATCGGCATTTTCATTCCCATCCATGCTACAATGCGATAGAATCCATCGCATGGCAATGTCTATAGGTATGGGAGAACCTCCTGGTTGGTGCACCACGGAAACGAAAATTATTACGGCTTAGTGCAATGCTTCTCAAACTTTTAATATTTGCGACCGAGTATTCAATCAGAATTTCCATCGCACCCCCCTTCCATACAATAACAAGGTTTTGAATTCAATAATACTGCACTTTGACGCTAATGTTACAATACGATTTTAACGCGTTAAGTGTCATTGGCGTATATATACGTCTCGCACAGTTAAAACGTTAATTATCCCGGACATATATATACGTCGTTCCAAAGTACGAACTTTTCTGTGCACTACTTTTCATAATATTATTCCGAAGGCTTTGGAATGCAATAAAAAGATTTTGACAGTGTTTGCGAAGGATTTATTTATTTCAAAGTATTTACTTATTTTTATTGCTTTTCCTCCCCTTCCCCCCAATAAATTACTTACGCATGCCTACGTGGCGTTGGGGAGTGACTCACGTAATTTGTAATCGGCTGTTAAAGAATTAAGTACAAATTACAAGTACAGTACAAATTATTAAGATAATTGTTAATTTTTGAACATAATTTTATGTATATGAAGCCCGTGGGGTTCACTGGTGATTATTAAACTTGTTCTTAACGTAGTATTGTTAAATTAATTATAAAATACATTGTGCAGTACTGATACATTTAAAAATGTGTTATATCAGTGTAAATGTGTATTTTACTTTTTATTATGTTAGAAAGTTTTTTTTTTGTTTACTTTTAGTAAATTAATAATTTTTTAAAATAATCTTTTGCTTTCGACTTTTCAGTATGCTCGCGCCCCTCTTTTAGAGTTATCACGCCCCCTAGAGGGCGCGCCCCACAGTTTGAGAAACACTGGCTTAGTGATCTAATACGTTGGCATGTGTGTTTTTCAGAGCTCTTCTCTTGTAATGATATTACCAACTAAATATGAGAAATCGTATGATGAAAGATAGATATATTTTTGAACTTCAGCTGGAAAAGATAAGTAATGTTCTAAAGCATAAGAAGTTTTTTAATATTAAAGTAGTTAAGGGGACATGGTACGATTTACGCAAAAAATTTTAATTTAAGGATTTTTAAAATTTTTTTGGTTGCCTCCTATGTATGCATACTATGTTAAACAGATTTTGCGCTCAAAATTTCATAAAAAGCTAGCCATGTAATTTTTTAAGGAAAAAACTTGAAATTTTTGAAGTGATTTTAAAGTGCTACTCCTCCCCTACAAAAATTGACGTACATGCATGAAACTTGATTTACAAGTACATCAAACTATGCGTAAAAAAAGTTGGTATGGGTTTTGCGTTAACGTGATTGGTATTCATATAATACTTCTTTTTATGAATGTTTAGTGAAAATTCCTTCAAAAATGTATAAATTCTGAGTTTAATTATTTTTAAAAAATAAATATTGCTTTGATTCAAAAATGCATACCAACTTTTGTTACATGTACTATTGGCAATAGGTAAACAAAATCAAAGCGTTAGGCGCAATAGAAAAAAAGCCTTAGTATTTTAAATGAAGACAAACTAGTTATTTTATCTTTCTGAGATACGTCAGTTTAAAGTTTTGATTTGTCATAGGGATGTGAATAAAAACGAACGTAAAAGCTATCATAATTCTACATTTTTTTAGTTTAGAGCATTCAAATTTTGTGAGGATATAGAAAAGTATATAAAGAAAAATTTAGGCTAAAAAATTGAAATTTGATTTTTTGACCGATTTTGGTTAATTGAATCGTACTGTGTCCTCTTAACTAGCTTTCCATTCGTGTTTATTAATGCTTCAGTATTAATAGTAATACTTCTCATTTGGTTTTTACAGTTTTCCCTTTGGAATATTTGAAATCTAACATTTAAAGAACAATAGTTATAAATATGAGAATTCTAAAAAAAAGTTATTTACTCTATCTAGATTGCAGATTTTTTTAAAAATAAGGTTAATTAATTTAAGATTATATAAATTGTTTTAAATAACCACAAGAGCCATTCTACACTTAAAATGAGAAGTATTTTTCTGCTTATAAATATGAATTTTTTTAAAGCGTTAAATCCCTTGATAAATTTTCTTTTTTAAAAAATCATAAAAAATATCATCGAAAAATTTCCCTATCAGTTTCTTGTTTTTTAGGATTTCGAAAATGAATAATCTAGTAACATTTTCCTCTTTATTGAATATTAATTATACTTAAAAACTATTTCGGGAGGATTCTTGATTATATTTGACATGCGAAAAATTCGAAACATTTCAAAATCTTCTACGTGCGCACACAAACATTTATGTGTATAATTATTATTATGATTAAATGAGGTATGAATAAACTTCCAATGATTTTTCTAGTTACATAAATCCTGTAGATTTATAATCCACGTGAATTCTACACACAGCATTATTTCACAGGATGCAGAATCAGAATTCGGATTTATAGCTCTTCGTTTTTCAGCTATAATTTTATCAGAACTTTTGGTGGAGAGTGTGCTTATGGTTTGAAAACTCACGGTTGATGTTTTCGTGTCATGAGTTCGAGTTCTGGTGCCACTGGTGACTCACCAGGAAGAGAAGTTAATGCACGTTAAAAATCAGTGCTTCTCAAACTTTCAATATTTGTGACCCAATATTCAATCATAATTTTCATCGCGTCCCCTTCCTCCATACAATAACAATGTATTGAATTCAATTATACTATACTTTGCCGCTAAACCTGCAATACGACTTTAATCTCTTAAATGCCACTGGCGTATATAAATGTCTTGTTCAGCCGGTGCATTAAGTGCCCCAGACGTATATATGTCTTTTCGAAGTACGATCTTTTCTGTGAACTGCTATGCATAAAATTACTTCGAAGGCTTTGGAATGCCTTCGAAGGGATTATTTATAAAGCGTACAAATGATCATAGTAAGTGTTAATTTTTGAATATATTTTTATATATGACTATCCCGTGGGGTCATTGTTCTTAACTTAGTATTGTTAAATTAATAATAAAATACATTGTGCAGTACAGATATATTTATAAGTGTATTGTATCAGTGTAAATGTGTACATTATTTTTTTTTATTATGTCAGAATATATTTTTCTTGTTTACCTTTAGTAAATTAATGTTTTTTAAAAATAAACTTTTGTTTTCGACTTTCAATATGTTCGCACTCCCCTAGGGGTGTGTGCCCCACAATTTGAGAAACACTGCGTTAAATCTGTCAAGGCGCGAAGTTATTACGTTTGCATGGCGTGAAAGTTTGGAAGGTGGAGTGCCATCTTAGGCGTCATCCTCATCACATGATCGATGCTGTAAATTACGAGGTACATAACCAAAAGTTCTCACGTAGCTTCAAAATATGACGTCAATAAACAATCATACCAGTAGTCTTTGAATTATTTTGATTGAAGAGTGAGTTGCCAGCTCAGGTGTCGTCCACGTCACTAAGTCCTTTTTCAGACTTCCGTCATCTCTCACCAATAGTCCTATGTAATTTCGAATATAAAATCAATCAATTTATTTTACTAACATTGCATATTTCATTTGAGAACTACCCCCTAATCATTCTTAGCGTTACTGTTGGGTGAGTGCAAAAGTTCTACCCGTTTTGATTACCCATAAAGAAGAGCAAATAAATGCAAAATGAACATAACGTATGATTGTGCATAGTTCCATTGCTATCTATGACCTCTTGCCATCTTTCTAGTAGGAGATAAATCCCACAGCGGAAAAATTCTTGCGGTTTCGAGTTGAAAAAGTCTTGGATGGCAGTTTTCACATTATCAAGATCATCAAACATTTTCTGACTGTTAGAATTCTTCAACGAACGAAATAGGTGATAGTCAGTTGGTACCAAGTCAGGAGAATAGGGAAGGTGGGTAAAACCTTCCAACCAAAGCACCTTAACTTTTGGCGAGTGATGGCAGAAACAGGTGGCTTGCCGTTATCGAGATTAAGGGTAACACCACGATAACTGATGAGATCTGGTTGTGTGTGCTTTACTATCAAATTTGAATGCAGTCTGTCTAACTGCAGACAGTAAAATGCAGCACTAATGGTTTGTTTGAGTGGCAGGGCGAGTGAGTGAATATTAACGTCGCACTGTTTAGCTACAAGAGGACTTTTGGCGACGGACCACGTAATTTTGAACCATAGTCAAGTGACGGTTTGAGTGGCAGGACCTCTCAGTGAATTATTATCTGCACATCTCACCACATACTCAACAACACTTTCTTCGGATAAATTCGATGCAGGCGGATCAGAAGGTCGACACACAGTCCTACGACACTTAACGTTACGGTACATAACCAACTTCTCATCTATTGTCACAATTCGAGTCAAGAATGGGCCATTTTATGTATTGGGAAAGCAAGGAAACATAGGTTGTGATTTAGTCATCCGGTAGCTTAGCTATCAGATTATGTGGAACCCAGCGATCTAACTTAATCGTAAAACCTGTCTCTCGATCGTTGTCTGGTGTAGGTTGAAGGCCTCCGCTAATTCTTGCATTGTCGGGTTCGAGTTGTTCTTTATGGTTTAGTCAATATCGTCTTCTCAACGTGTGATGGCCGTCCACTCCCAGCCTGATTTTGACAACTTCTGTCTCTTTCATTAAACTTACAAAACCATTGACGTCATGTGCTTTCGTTTATTGCATTCTCCTTATAAACTTGACAAGCATTGCGACATGTGTTGTGGAGATGCCCCGTACTCTTTTTTTTCATCGAATTCGTACAATGTCTCACATGATCCTTCTCGCTTTCTTTGTTAGACTTTTTTTGAGTTGATTAACTGTGTGAAACACAATGCATTTACACGTTAAGCATCCACACATTTGATTGGTCGTCGATTTCGGTCATTACAACATCAAGTGTGGCGTCAATTCTATTGGAAATTTGCATATCCAAAAACGGATAGAACTTTAGCACGCACCTGATATTTTAATATTATTATTTATCAGCTTCGGTGACATGGAAAACCACCCCAAACAGCGGGGGGGGGTTCTGTCTATTTTAATAAATAATGTTTCAAAATATTTATTATCTCCTAATTCTGTGTGTCCATTGCTCTGAGATTTCTTAACTTCCTATGCATATCAATATCAAAATGTAAGTGGTAATTTGAAGCGTCCAAAATGGGTGTGTCGTATTTGGGGTAAGTTTTAAAATATATCCTATTAATGTGATATATGATCCTATTCTACTGGGAAATTGCCAGCATCGCACTGGATTTCTTCGTATCTTATTAAGATAAGTTAAATGACATCAATAAAATATACATGATAAAAAAAAGCTGTAGTTGTAAAGGTATTTTTTCAGTATACTGGCCTACAAATTATATTCTTAAATATCGGCCATTAACTTTTGTGTTTTAACTTTGAAACTTTTAACTTAAAAAATGTGATTTAACTTTCTTGTATAAAGATTTATTGAGACATCTGTATACTATGTTGAAGTAAGAGTGACCTTTTATACCTAAATTAATTTTTTAAACATTATATTTTATTAGATTTATCTCTACAATACTATGGAACTACGAGGTCCTTTGTCATAAGCCCTTGTGTAGGTGAATAGGACAATGTTAATATTCACTCACTCACTCTACAAAACTATAATTTTAGAAATAGTATTGAAATGTTTTGTGTATTTGATTGCAATTGTTTTCAGTGACTTATTTTGGATTTATTACTGAAAGTTACGTTTAAAAAAGATAAGCTTTAAGTGCAACTAAAATACACGATTGAAATTTCTTTTTGCCCCTCACTTATATATTGCAAACTGAGCTCAACGAAACAAAATTTTTTTTTTTGAGTATTGTTTGTTCATAGAATGTTTCATTCCGATTGTCGATATTTGAGTTAGCATCACATCCTTCACTTCTTTCCGTTATGTGAGTAAATTGCCCCACCCGACAGATTTCACGGGCATTATACCTTCTACACGATGAGTTTTTGTTGGAAACAGGTCTCGAACATGAGTCACCTCCAAAATTTCTTTAGCTATCAACTCGATTATATGGCCAGTAGGTTGTCACGTGAGCATATTTTTTTGTAAACATTTTTGAGATGAAATCAATTATATTAACTCAAATCATCAGTCAGAAATATTATAAATGTTGAATTTAAAGAATTATGGTAATTTTTATTTTCATTGAAAAAGCATATTTTTCCTTAAAGTTAGTTTTTTCCGAAGAAATAAGCGAACTCAAAAGAACAATTTACAGAAATGTATATTAGATTAAAAAAAAGATAATATTGTACTTACAGTTTTGCAATCGGGACAAAAATATCACGCTCCTTTTGTCGGTTTCCAAAATCGTTACTTTTCGATTAACACACAAAAAATTGCCTTGTTGGTCTCAATTTTTTGTCGGGCGGGAGGACCACTTCTAAAAAGTTTTTTCGGTAAAATCCTAGGAGGACCCACTGCTGTTTTTGGCGCCAAATTTTTTCGCCAAAAAGCGCCAAATTGAAGGTTTTCAAAACGGCGTCAATGACGAAAAACTCTTGGGAAGCGCATGCGTCAGCGGGGGATGAAATGGGCGTTTCGCAAAGATGAAAACGAATAAATACATTAAATTAATCATTATATAAAGAAAAAAACGGAGAAAGCAATGAAATTCATTTTAAAAAAGCATTCTAAAACCAGTGTGTACAACATGATTTACATTTTTAAAAAAGGACGAAAGGGGCGTTTCGCAAATATAAAATTGAAGAAATACATGAAATCAATCATTTAAAAAATTTTAAAAGGCACTTACCTTACGCTTGCATTTCGTCATGTTCCGTTGGTGGATACACCCTTGCGATGGATGCAAGGAATTCATGAAAATTGTCATCCACCAACTTGTGACCTGTTATTAACTTTCAAGTCATTCACCACGAACGCATTCATGCTCTTGCCAAACCAATATCTGGTCAAACGCAAGATAATTATTATAGCAAGTTTGCTTTCGCTAAACCAAGTGCCCTTTCTCACACTCCGAACAACGTCGTGGCGATTATCTTTCGACTGGTTGCGGCAACGCCATTCGTAGCCGTCAACCGTTCCCTTTCGTTCTTACAAACGCATATTTTTTTAAACCTCGGACATTCATAACGAGAAGCAATTAAATTAGCTTTCATACACCATTCTAATGTCTCTTTCTTCCCCTTTGTGCCCAGGAGCACAAAGAAACCTGTCGTAGCCTCACTTTCAATTAATTTCCTTTCACACGCCATTCTTAACAACAACCGGTGGAGAGCAGACCTTCTCAAACGAAGTCAAATGTCAAAATGACGTTTTTCGGAAAAGGCGAAAAACGTTGTACTTTTTTAGGGTTGCCATTTTTTAGGTGATTTGAAAATCCAAATTTTTGGATGAAATGGAAGGGTTACCATATTGTAACCTTTATCGCTCAAAATTTGGCGACCAAAAGTGGGTCCTCCTAGGATTCAACCGTTTTTTCTATCAATCGTAAGAGACTCGGTGAAATACCTGGTCGGCTTTTTTTCTCATTTACTGCCCCATGTCTTTCAATAAGGCGATATATAATATCAAGCTTGAAATTCAAATGAGATAATTTTTCTCCCAGGTTCTGATATAAAACGCAAGCATTCCACAATGATGTATCTAAAAGACGGAAGAATATTTTTTTGCATTATTTCTTACCTCTTTTTTTGTTTTTGGGTCATTTGTGAGATACTGATCCATTCTACCTACACCACAAGAGAAGTCCGATAACAAACTTTCATTACTTCCAGAATTATTTACAGAAATTTCAGATTCACTATCTGAGTCAATATCAGATATTGATTTGTGATCATTTGCCTTCTATTTTAAGCTCCAAATTCAAAAGAAATAGTGTTTGTAGCTTACGGTACACAGATCTAGTAAAAAGAAAATTCCCGCCTTATCTAGTCAAAAAGAATGCAGTAAAACCTAACCTTGACACAGGTTTAGACATTTTTTTGTAATCCTAACTTTACTTAACTATTAGAGACATCTGTTAGAAACATTGCACACTAAACGAGCAAAAAATGCGGGTAAATCAGAGGATTAGAGCAGAAAAAAGTATTGCCCGAGCAATGTTCGGGAAAATGAGGGAAGTGTCATTTCAAGTGCCTGAGCGGTGTTCGCACAAAACACGGAAGTAATTAACGTTGCATTATAAGAAAACAACAAGAGGGCTATTGTCGACGGATCTCGTAATTTTGAATCTTGTTCAAGCGATGAAGATGACACCTGAGTGAGCACCCCTCTTTGAGCTATCACATCACACCAATGGGAGGATTTTGACTCTTGACAGATTTAATGTGCGTCAGCTCTTCTACACGGGGCGGGACTTCAGTGGCACTAGTGTTTGAACTCATGATACGTCGGTTACGAGTTCGTGACCATGACTACTTGGCTACCAAGGCTACATGGTTAAGTAAAAATAAAAAAATTAATAACCCAAAAGATTTTAAGGCTAATAATCACTTAATATAAAAATGTGAGTTTTTTGAACATTAGTTAGAGACTACATGAAATAAAAACATTGATATTTGCGTATTCTCGCAACCGTATTGGCAACATTAAGTGAAACAAAGCACTTTGTTGCGAATTCAGCGCGTACGACACATGCGAAATCGGACGCCAACTTGGCGAGTTATCTTGAACGTTAGAATTGTTGCGATAGTACGTAAGTACCAAAAGTTGTTTTGTTTCATGTAGTTTTAGCTTTTAAGAAGAAATTATTATTTTTTAATTTTTCATGGTATCGAATTTAGTTGTCTGTTAATATTAAATTAGGTAATTCAGAATGGAAGAATGTTTATATATATATATATATATATATATATATATATATATATATATATATATATATATATATAAGTGGTTCATCAGAAAATTAAAATAAAAAAAACAAGACAAAAATCTTTCAATGTGAGATTTATTTTGCTTTAATTATATACTTTCACGTAATGTGAATTTCTTGGTTTATTTATTAAAGAAGAATTAAAATAAAGTTGTCTGATAATGTAAAAAAATTTCAGTTTGCATGATGAAATGACATCCAATGACTGACCGAAATCTTCTGAATTCTAATCAAAATTGGGTACTTACGTATTATGCCATCGACCAATTAGGCCAAATCAAAAAGGCGTTACCAAATGGCTGTCATCGTATGCTTGAATAAGGTTATTGTGTTTATACAAGCGTGGGGATTGTTTAGTCTGCATATCTTGGCATTTAACAACGTCTTTTCAATTGACACGTTATCCAGATAAATTCTATATCCCCATTGTAATAATATATTTAGCAATATATCATTTTTCTTTAATTATTATTTTCTTTAATATATTTCATTACTAAACATTATTAAATATTTGATACTTACGTATTATCGCAAACGTATTGGCGACATTATATGAAACGAAGTACATGGCTGCCAATTCAGCGCGTACGAAATCGGCGTTACCAATTTGGTGAGTTATCTTGAGCGTTGACATAGCTACTATAGAACGTAAGTACCAAATATTTTTATAAGATGTGCCCGATTTTTAAATATAATTTATGTCGATTTTATGTAATAAAAATTGAGAAGCCACCTAAGTAACTTTTCATAGTAATTTTGATGAAGATGGAGGAATTAAAAAATAAAAATAAAATAGCTTTAGACACAAAATGGGCTAAGAGTGTAAAGGAAAAAAAGGGAGGGGGAAGGAGGGGGGAATTGTTTCGATTCAAATTTTGAAAAAACCAGATTTTTAAAAATTTTATTTCATTCGTCACTTTAGCTGTTACAAGTTATGTCTCATTTGCTTTTATGCTACAGATATACATCAGATATCATTTCTGACTTGCAGTTTGTAAACCAAACATCATTGCGAAATCAGCTGTAATTTCTTTGAAACACAATGAAAGTTGTAGCTTACAGGTTCTGCACCTTTTTTCAATTTGAACTCGTGTTGTATTTAACATGCAGATACTAATAAGAAGCTTTGAAAATTAATGCATTAAATATTCTGTAGGAATGAATATGTGAAGTTTTTAGGCATTGTGTAAAGATTTAGAATATGTTTTGGGAGTCAACTGCTAAAAGTCTAATGACGACGCAAAAGAGGTTTGGTAATATTTATAAGAAATAGACGAAAAAGATTTAATGATAAAACGGACTACAGTTATATCTTAACATTTTGTCACTTAAAAGTTTAAAATAGCAAATTTTATATTGAAATGTTTACATGTAGAAGGTGAGTACAAATGATAAGCCTGATTTTAAAAAATCATATCATCGAAAATACTGCATATATTACAATAAGTGATACATGAATGTAAAGAGAAATATACAAAGTTTTTTCTTTTACAAACGTTCAATGTGTCACCTTCTTGTTATGCGTCATACATTCGATCTGTAATCTAGTTTGTTTCATACATTTTACAGCACTTAAATGCAAGTTCTAGAATTTTTAAGGTATCCGACTACGTTCGGAACCGTGATTTTGCAAAAGCGCATAAATGGATAATTTTCATGATATTTATTGTCACTTAGATTAGAATATATGTATAAAGTTGTTAAGGACATTTTGACAAAAAAGATTTATTTAAATACAATATTTTGGCAAAAAATTAACTTAGAATATTTTTTTTCCAAATGTTCTCCTTTTGTGAAAAATGCTTCTATTATAATAATATTTTGCCTGTATATAGCTCAGACCTCTCTACAGAGACTCAACTAGAATTTTTGAAATATATGACTTAGAAGTGGGTTTATTCATGTTTTACGACAACAGAGGGGAGCAATTTTAAGAAAAAAAACGCCGATAATTATTTCAATCGGTGGTAACTCTGAAAATAATGTGAATTTTTCAAAAATTTTCTAGTTGAGCCTCTGTGGAGAGGTCTGAGATATATACAGGCAAAATATTATTATAATAGAACCATTTTTCACAAAAGGAGAACATTTGGAAAAAAGATTATTCTTAGTTAATTTTTTGCCAAAATATTATATTTAAATAAATTTTGTCAAACTGTCCTTAAAACAGTTTTATGCATGTATTCTAATTTGAGTGACACTAAATATGAAAATTATCCATTTATGCGCTTTTTTAAAATCACGGTTCTGAAGGTATAGCCGAATACCTTAAAGTAAATAATAATATCTCCGATAATATCTCCTGCCTATCCCGAGGTATTATTTTCAGAAATGCACTTTATAAATGACCCCTTATCTCCCTGTCAGAAAACGTCATAATGGACAGTGAACAGAGTTAACAATACCGTTGCAAAAGAGACTCATCGTGTCAGTGGGTGGGAAAATCGGAGAGAAGAAAGAGAAAAAAAATATCTCGTTGAAACAAAAAGAAAAAACTTAGTCCGGCATAAAGCAGCTTAAGCACATTTCAGCTCCAACTAAAAATAAAAGACAAAAGCTTTACCTTTTTCTTTACTCCTCTCTATTTTCCGTTATTATTATTACTATCCGAGACCGACCAATACAATCCGGTGTTTCGTAAGGATTTAGAAGGACTCTTTTGCTTTTTGTCTATTTTGATTTCAGATTTTCCACTGGAATAAAATAGATTTTTTTTTTGTTCGGTACGTGGTGATTTATTTCAAATAAATTGGAAAAGAATATCTCTCTTTCTCTGGTAGAAAGTTTCTGCTTAGAAAATGACGCTAGAGGCAGAGGGAGGATTCTTTTTTTTTTACGCCGTTTGTTTTCAAATCATTTCAATTCGTTTAGGTATTTTCCTCTTCATATTTATTCTTCTGGGAAATTAGGATGTTAAATTTTATTTTGTTAGCTTCCGTTCGTAGAGTGTTTTGTGCCTGGAGATAAGATAGATTTTTCGCAGATATGGTTATAAGTATCTCACGTTTTAAATTTAAGCTTGCGGATTATGGTAACTTTCTAGTAAAGTTGCTTCTATGCTTTTTTGAATTAGAAATACGTCTTTCACTGGATTAAATGTAAAAAGAAAAAAATGATTTACGGAAATAGGAAGCGAAAATGGTATTTTATTGAAAGGTATGCAAAAATATAATTTAGATATAGAGGAATGGAAAGAATAAAATAACCATTTATTTATTTCCTACTATTAGTTAACATTCTTCACTTATATATATATATATATATATATATATATATCTTGTTCAAATTTTCAATCGTTAGTTAAATACTTTTTATTCAGCCACTGAAGCTCAAATACATTTTTAAAAACTTGTAGTGGATGACCCTTGAATCCTTCAAACGATTTCAATGGTGATCGTTATGATGTCCGGGAGCTGTGGTTCCAACAAGACGGCGCAACATGTGCTCATGTCACAATCGATTTATTGCACGTTTGGTGATACAGTTTTTTCAAATATTAATTCATTAATTAAATTTTATTTTTTAATTTTAAATTTATTCTGCGTTATTTCTGACGAAGTTAGAACTAGCACCAACAAATGGTGCCAGTAAGTTTTTCTAACGAATTTTTTCTTGGATTCAAATATATATTTTTTGAACTTGTAGTAAATGACACTTGATGATCATACAGTTTTTTCAAATATTAATTCATTAATTAAATTTAATTAACTAAAATAAAATTTTTCTTTATTGACATAAGAAGGAATGATTTGTTTACATTACTTGTATTGTTATGAATACCTTTATTTCACATAATTTTATCTTACTGAACAAAAAAATATTGAATAACGTTTTTGTTTGTTATTTGCGCAGTAATATATAGTACTCTTTTTTTTTTACCGATACTTCAATTCATGGAATCTTCAAAGCGTTTTTCTTATTAATGTGCTTTAAATTTCTGTTTCACATTTAATTAGAATTTTATAAAATACTTTCAATCCGAGAATAGGAAAGACTTATTTAACTATCCATTTTAATTTATGATACTTTGTTCCTTTATTTTATGTTACGATAAGAATTGTTATTCTTCCTTTGAATTGAGTCGTTAATTTTATATTTCAACCTCCAATGCAAAATTCTAGCCACAAATGAATAATTTATTCAGCATTTAAGAAAGGATGTTAAAATCTTACTTTAAATGAACAATTGAATTTCTAAGCATTTTTGGTATGTTGAATATTTTAATATTCATATTTAATAACAATTTTTATTACTTAATTTTAATATAAATTTGATTGTAACATTGAAATTTAAAAAATAATTTTAAATAATTTTAGTTTTGTGTATGCGGAAGATTAAAGATATTTTTTAGTGAAATACAAAAGAATTCTTGCTGATTTTTTTAAAGGAAATACTTTTTTTGAAAAAAATTAAGTGCCTCTCTCTTTTTATATTATTTTAAACAAACTTATTTCATAATGATTTCTAATATATATCTTTATATATATAAAAAAAATTTCTGTGTCTGTTCCAGGATTCGTGAATGGTTTAGATTCTGTGCGTGTGTATGTGACTTAACTCCTCCTAAGCGGCTGGAGTGATTTAGACGAAAATTTCTGTGTCTGTTCCAGTGGATTCGTGAATGGTTTAGATTCACAATTCGATCCGATATCGCAATTAGTTAAAAATGCACCAAAATTATGTAGGGGTACATGATTGTTCATAAAAAATATCATGGGCAATATTCTTGAGGCCACTATTTTGAGCGGCAAACTTCAAGGTGAAGTAGTACTTCTACCATAGATCCCAATGATTCTTTCAGACTCACCTACCCATTCAAATGTTTGCAATTTCTAATTCCCTTGCCATTTGCTATGACCATTAATGAGTCACAAGGTCAAACAATGAAAATTTGTGGCTTAGATTTAGAAAATCCTTGCTTTTCGCACGGCGAATTATATATTGCGTGTTTGAGGGTTGGCAAACCATCGCAGTTGTTTGTTTATACTCCTCAAGGATTAACCAAAAACATTGTACATTCAATGATATTACGATAAATTCATTTTTTGAGCATTAAAAAATTTACCTGTTATGAAAATAGCTCGAGTTTTATCTTTTTTACCCTTTAATTAAAACAAGTTTAAATTTCTATTCAGAATAGCTTCTATATTCAACTTAGTTCATAGTAAACACATGCACACATGTAATCGATAGGTCGAATTGTGGTAACTGCACATGGGATAATGTCAGTTATTGTAATAACTTTTTTTATAAAAAATTTCATCAAAATGATCCAGAATGTTATAACTTATTCAGAAAAGTTTGAAATGTTCGGATTTAAGACGTGTGTACAGGACAACGTCTGACGGTATCATTAGTATATCCTAATTTTACTTGCGTTAAAACGTTTCATTTCCTTGTTGTAAAATATCAAAATATTTATATATTTTACATATTTTTTTTCAAATTTTTCTTTTTATACATTACTATAAATGACTTTATTAAAATTTTTTACTAACCGAAGATCTTTTGTCGCTCCACCTCTTACAAGAGGAGTTTCTAATGATCCATCCAATCGTAAGCCTCCAGAATCTGAAATGACCAACAAATTCTTATTTTATAATTATGTTCCTCCAATTCCAGTTTATTTTTCAAAAATATTTCAAAAGCCATTCTTAAAGAATTGTGTTAGCATCAAATGATTAAAACTTTTCAAAAATTTTTAAGAATAAAATTTACACACATATTTAAGCATTTCTTTTGGCATTAGAAGAAAACTATTTGATTCAATAAGAAAAATTGAAGCAACAGCAGTCTGCATTTTTGATTTTAGAGAAATATTTTTATTTACTCCAGTAAAAAAAATCTATCTATTGAATCCCATAGTAAAATTGTAAGCATTAAATTTTTTAGAAGTTTAAACATTACATCTTTTAGTAATAGTCATCTAATGTAATACAATAAAAATGATCTTTCTGTTGGATCGGGGGCTTAGAATATTTATATTCTAGGTGGTTGCACACGCACGTAGGCGTGCAAGCAAGCCCGAATGCACGCACGTACACTATACAGGGTGATTTGCTACCAGACAGACAAACTTATAGAGTGTGTGTGGGGGGGACAGGGATGACTCAGAATCACATAGGAATACTGAGTCACAAAATCCATAGCTGCGAGCTATGGTCCAAAGAAGCAGAGAAAAGGAACAGAAACAGCAACTAGTTAATGAGGCAGAAGACATTCTATTGAAAGGTTGTACTACAACAGGTGTTCGAAAGTGCATGTTCTTCTTCTACAGTCACATGAAGAGTTTGGAGTACGAGATGCTCGTTCCTTCAGTTGAAGACCTCCTGGTTCGAATATCTTCAGCTGCTGAGAGGGTATGTGACATACCACGAACCTTCCAGAACGTAAGGAATTTCATGCAGTTCCGCAGTCAGGTTTGTCAGACGGACTTCTGGTTATAATTTCAAGTACCTGTTGTAGTGCAGCCTTTCAGTAAAATGTGTAATGGCCTCCCGCCTGGGGAAGCCATCTCTTCACCTACTAGACCTAAATCAGTAGGAGGTAAAGATTGATAACCCAAGCTAGCCATGAGAAATCCAATTTATTATAACCTAATATAATAATCAAAGACAATCCAACTATAGAGGGAAAATCTAGATTGATATAATGTAGCTCAAAATCTTATGTGAATAAGCGCAGGAAATCCTAATAGCTTAACTTTACTCAAAGTTATCCAAAGAATCCTAACTTCCTTAATTTATTTCAATAACCAAAGCCTGTTCTATTATCACGCGTCTAAATTCCGATCCTTACCGTAACAGCGCAGCGTTCAGCGACTCAGCTTCCTTTCCTCCTTCTCCACTCGATTACAAAGCCTCCACTACATACATACTATCTAATCTGCATATCAAGGTATCTTGTTGAGAGGGACTGCTGTGAAATAACTCAATTGTTGGCCCCAAAGATTCCCGAAGAGGATTAATAGAAAATTCCGTAAAGCCCCGTCACAAATTTTTTCTGTCTCATGAAAGTGTTGCTGTTTATATTCTTTTTCTTTGTTCTTTGCAACACATCTCTGAACTACGGCATTTTTAACCCTGCATTCCAATACGATTCTGAGTCGTCTCTGCTCCCCCGACTCACCCTGGAAGTTTGTTTTGTAACGAATCCCCCTGTAGACATATACAGTTACTAAAAAAATAGTCCCCCACCCCTGCTAGTTAAAAAAAGCATGGGAATAAGAAAATTCGTAAATAAGAAATAATGAACTGTATTATAAATCAGAAAAATGTTTGAAATGAAAGTAACAGAAATGTTAAGAGATTTAAAGGTCATTTACCAGATACTACCATGTGATTGGCTGAGACTACCATTTCATGTGGATCGACTTGCAACAGAACGTTCCCGGTAGTTCCTCGAATTAAGAAATAGTTTCCTACAGCCTGCAATCCAGCTTCTCCTGAAACATTGATTTTGTTTATTCTAAATTAACTATAATTTAATAATAAAATTAATTAATAGTCAATAATTAGTTATTGAATTCGAAAAATACGTGGCTTGAGAATTTACTAACCTATGCTAAGTGTATTTGTAACAAATCCTCTTCTATTACGGGCTTTCATTGTTACATTTCCAGCTGATTCAATCTTCAAGGACTGAGACTACAAAAAAAAATATAAAGAAATTTATTTAAGAAATTCAGGAATAAATAAAAAGAAGCTTAAAATAAAATACAGGAAACCTGTAAAATTCATTAAATGTTTTTCTAGTTGTGCAATTGTTTGAGTTCCCAAATTTGTATTATTTAGTTACTTCACCTTCACTTTTAGAATTAGATACAATTCATTATATCTCACGGGGAAAATGATTTTCATCTAGGAATTCTAAGTAGGTTTATGCTTTTTCAATTTCTTCTATTAGAGAGTTCACTCTCTTCCTATATATATATATATATACATATATATATATATATATATATATATATATATATATATATATATACTCATGTATATATTATTTTGTTCAAATTTTTAATCTCGTTAATAAAATACTTTCTATTCATCCATTCAAGTTCAAATACATTTTTTAAAGCTTGTAGTGGATGGCACTTGATGCTAATACATTTTTTCAAATATCAATTCATTAATTAAATTCAAAAACGAATAAATAGTAACAAACAAAAATAATGGCCCCACAGCATATATAGAAAGGAAAACTGTTCGTTGAGTCCCTGTAGCCTAATGGATATCGCGCGTTGAACTTCTAATCCAAAGGTCGAGAGTTTGAATCTCACCTGGGATTGCCTAATTTCTGAGAATATAATTTCTTTTTTTTACTATACTATTTTATTAGAATAAATAAATTTAACTAATGAATAAATAGTAACACACACACAACAAAAATGTTTCAACACCATATTTAGAAAGGAAAATGGAAAATTGTTAGGAAAATTGCTTTTCATTTTGTCACTTAGCATTATGTGATTCTGTCATATATATATATATATATATATATATATATATATATATATTTGTATTAATTGTAACTACTTAATAAAAAGTAACTAAAATAAAATTTTTCTTTGTCGACTTATTTAGTAATTGACTTAAAGCCTTTTTTTATATTACTTGTTTTGGTTAAGTTTATATTTCATCTTTATACAAAATATATCAGCATTTTTTTTCTTCAGAAAACACTGAAAAATCTTTGAAAAATATCAAGAAATAAAAAAAATGTATTTAAAAGTTTTTTAAACACAAGAACATTTATGAAATTTATATATATTTATTAACTTGCTCTATAGGGAAAAATTGAAACATGGGACAACATTACAGAATACAATGATATCCTTTACTATTTTGCTTGATGCACAAATAATGAACATTTTATTGCTAAAGAAAAAAAAATTATAATAAATATATATCAATATTATGATATTACAATGATACTACATTTTTTATATTGTCCTTAGAAACTTTCTTTTCAATCGTTTATTGATTTAAATTCATACAAATGAAATGGAACATATTAAATTAAATTACTGAATATCAATTAGAAGTTTTTTGTTAAATCCATAATTAGAGCAAGAATTTTGATGAAACAAATCAATAATAAATCATCATTGGCTTTCGCTGAATTAAACTTAATTTAAAAAAAACAAGCAAGAGTAACGTATCACATTCAAGATTAATCTCTCAGTATTTTTAATCTATTCTGTTTTAAAATATCCATTTAATCTTTTCATGTGTTCGTTAATTACAACCTAATGATAATCCAGGAAGTGTATTTTGATTGACATTTGACTTTCTAGACTTTGAATATATTGCGGGAGATTATCTTATGAAATCTTGGCACGGAATTTTTCTTTTACCCTAAGTAGCTCTTCACTCACTGATTGAATGGAATCTAATTTTAAGCTTTGGAACATTTTTAGAGTTTCTCATATTTCAACACTTTGTTTCGATGAAATATTTGAGTAAGGTTGCTTGTCTTTCGCATACAATTTGGTTTGCAAAATGTGTTTATTTTTTTTTGTATTCCAGTCTTATAAAGTCTTCTGTTGAATTTTATTACAAAACTGCATGCATATATTTTTAAATTACCTCAAGAGACTGTGGTTAAGGGTACAATACTGATGGACGATAATGCTAACCTTTTTTGAAATTAGAAAGCCAAAAAGTTTATTTTGAAATAAAAAAAATTGTTTTCAAGAAATATGGCGACTAGATGCATCGAAGAAAGCATTATTTTAAAATCTTGCCACTACAATAGTAATTTCAAAATTTATTATTAATCCCTCTCTGACAAGTAGAACTAGCCGAGTCGGAAAGTAAATATATATATGTTGTGAAAAGTTAAACCAGGTGTTTAGATATAGAAAAGCTGATAAAAAAAAAGTGAAATAATTGTTACAATTTCAAATTTCATCAACACAGTATCTTTAATGCATGCACTACTACGCTGCGACTGATAAGGTAATGCCGGTGTGTGTGTGTGTGAGTATATATATCCGGGGTGGGCATTACGTCGATCGCGTTCTACCGGTAGACCTCCGAGACATTTTGAAGTGACCACCTGAAGATTTTAGCAGATAGTAATTATATACGGAAATGTTCAAGATTAGCTGACGGTATACAGACGAAGTCTTCTACTGACTATAACAATAAAAACTAACTTTTGTTAAACTGATGTTAATAAACTCAACGAAAACTAATGTTTTATTTTTTTTAATGTATTTTGAATTGTTTGATAATAAAAGCATCATTTGATATTATTATATTTGTGACTATTATTGTATTATGTTTGTATCTTGCGTTTTCCTTTAAACGTGGTTAAAAGTATTTTTTTTTAGTTCGTATTTTTTTTAGTTCTGTAGGTAGGTACGTATTCCGTATTTATTATTTAGTTATAATAAATATTGTACACCTTTTCCTTACCTCACCGCATCTACGATACCGGGCAGTGGCACACACAAGAATTTTTCAAGAGGGAGGGGGGCGAGGATCGAAAGTCTACCATTCTCGTATCATACCACAATACGCAGCCAAATATTTTTTTTTATTTATTTTTATTTTGCGGATTATCGGGAACAAAAAACAGTAAAAAATAAATTGTTGAACAACATTAATAACTAATCAACATTAATTAATAAAAATATATTAATAACAAATACTTAATTAAATTTGACGTACTATATATCAACGCTTCTCAAACTGTGGGGCGTGCCCCCTTGGGGGGAGGGGCGTGACAACTCTACAAGGGGGGCACGAGCTTATTGAAAAGTTAAAAACAAAAGATTATTTTTAAAAAATTATTAGTTTACTAAAAGTAAACAAAATACATTCTGACATAAAAAATAAAGTACACATTTACACTGAGGATCGCACTTATAAATATATCAGTGCTAATCAATGTATTTTATAATTAATTGAACAATACAAAGTTAAGAACAAGTTTAATAATTACCAGTGACCTATGGGATTGTCATATATAAAATTATATACAAAAATTAACACTTATCTTGATAATTTGTACGGTTTATAATAAATCCCTTGACTGCCGATTAAAAGTTACGGGGAGAAAAGGAATAAATAAAAGCAATCAATTCAACGCAAACACTGTCAATGTCCTTTTAGTTAATTCCAAAGCTTTCGGAATACTTTTATGGATAAAATTGCACAGAAAAGATCGTACTTCGAAAAGACGTGTATATACGTCCGGTGCAATTAGTGCACTTGAGTGAGACCTTTATCTACGCCGGTGGAACTTAAGTGGTTAAAGTCGTATCGTAGTTTTAGCATCAAAATATAGTATTATTGAATTAAATACATTGTTATTGTATGAGGCGGGCGCGATGAAAATTATGATTGAATATTGGGTCGCGAATATTGGAACTTTGAGAAGCACTAATATATATGCATGGGATTATAATCAATTGGGGGAAAAATCAAGGGATCCGTGGACCCTTCCCCTTGTGTTCGTCACTGACACTGAGTCGACTGCAACACCTTGAAAAAATTAGAAGTAGCCTGTACCCTGGAAAAGTCAGCCCATCCCTGATATACATCATAACAAAGATGATAAAAGGTTACAGTTAAGACACCTGGACATAAATAGGATCGAAACACAATATACTCCATCCTTTTTTGAGTCTACACGGACTCAAAAATAGTAATGTTCAAGACGCTTAGTCCGCAGGGTATTCAGATAGTTCGTCATACCTTGACACCATAAGAATACCAATGGCAGAAACATCGACAGACCTCTTTGCACTACCCAAGATATCAACAATATTTGAAGGAATTTCAACAGGTGTCTTAGAATCCAGTGGGAAACCATTAGACGCCGTAGTTTTTTAATGGATTGAATTTCCGAAAGAAAAACTCCCTGAACAAGACGAATTATTTCAGAATGACATCATCTCAATTTTAAAGGGCGAGCTTTCCCATCTCTTCCAGGAACCAGCTTAATAGTTTTGCCTAAATGCCAGTAAAGACTTTTCTTAGAATTTTCGACAAGAACTGCCTCGCCAAATTTAAAGCTTCAAGCCACTCTTTTTTGCACAAATAGCGCAAACCTTTTTGAAATCTTCCTCCAAGATCTTTCAAACTCTTCACTCGAAATTTCAAATTTTTTTGAAATCTGGCAAAATTACTAAGGTTTAAATTAGCCACATTCAGGGATGTAATGGTCATCATTGCAGTTGTTATAGGCACAAGGTCATTCTCGAGTCCTCCGACATTTGCCAAAAGGCTGATAAAGCAGTGAGAAGCTCTTCATAAGTCGAAAATGCATTTCTTAAAGGACGTTTTAACAGATCTTGGAGTACTCTTATGTGCCTTTCCACCAGCCTCCTCACCAAACTGCAGAGGGGGAATTAAATTTCAATTCTATGCGTTGCTAGTCCTGAATGGACCCTGTATCTAAGAGTAAATGCCTTGAGCGCCTCTTTTGAGGCCTCTTAAGGTATCCGACTACGTTCGGAACCGTGATTTTAAAAAATCGCATAAATGGATAATTTTCATGATATTTAGTGTCACTTAGATTAGAATATATGCATAAAATTGTTTTAAGGTCATTTTGACAAAAATATTTATTTAAATACAATATTTTGACAAAAAAATTAACTTAGAATAATCTTTTTTCCAAATGTTCTCCTTTTGTGAAAAATGGTTCTATTATAATAATATTTTGCCTGCTCAGACCTCCCTACAGAGGCTCAACTAGAATTTTTGAAAACTTCACATTATTTTCAGAGTTACCATCAATTGAAATAAATATTGGCGTTTTTATCTTAAAATTGCTCCCTTCTGCTGTCGCAAAATATGAATAAATTCTGTTCTAAATTATATATTTCAAAAATTCTAGTTGAGTCTTTGTAGAGAGGTCTGAGCTATATGCAGGCAAATTATTATATATATTATATATAATAATTTGCCTGCCTAATAGAAGCATTTTTCACAAAAGTAGAACTTTTGGAAAAAAGATTATTCTAAGTTACTTTTTTTGCCAAAATTTTGTTTTTAAATAAATTGTTTTTGTCAAAATGACTTTAAAACAATTTTATGCATATATTCTAATCTAAGTGATACTAAATATCAGGAAAATTATCCATTTATGCGCTCTTGC
Organism: Trichonephila clavipes; assembly: GCA_019973935.1. Classification (NCBI taxonomy): domain Eukaryota; kingdom Metazoa; phylum Arthropoda; class Arachnida; order Araneae; family Nephilidae; genus Trichonephila; species Trichonephila clavipes. The sequence goes on along the minus strand of BMAU01021214.1, from coordinate 320,555 downwards.
AAAATCACGGTTTTGAACGTAGTCGGATACCTTAACCTTTAACAATTTATAACTTACAGATTTCAGGGCCCTGTATCATAAGATACAGTGGGAGCTACTTCCCTGGCGTTGCATATTAGTTTCACCCTCAATTTCTGTCCAGTCTAGATAAAATATTTTTCAGTACAAAAAAAAACAAATTATTTTTTTAATATTCATTCAAAAACTAATACATATCTCCCACTCTTGTATTCCTAAGAAGACACATTCTCTTGCCATATATATCTATTGAATCCAAAAACACTTTGGAAATCCATTACATATTTTGAACTAGCAATTGAACATCGGTAAAACACACACACACACACACACACACACACACACACACACACACACACACACATACATACACACACACACACACACACACACACACACACACACACACACACACACACACACACACACACACACACACACACACACACACACACACACACACACACACACACACACACACACACACACACACACACACACACACACACACACACACACACACACACACACACACACACACACACACACACACACACACACACACACACACACACACACACACACACACACACACACACACACACACACACACACACACACACACACACACACACACACACACACACACACACACACACACACACGCGTAACTGTAGTAGATTGTTCTTTTAAACATCTTCCAAACAAATTAATGTTTTGATTTTTAGGTTGACTTTGTACTTAAAAAAAAGGACACAATAAGTTTCGTATTCTTGTTAGAGTGTTAAGATGAAAAATTTGCTATAACCAGTACTATTTAGTTTTATGTAGTGACTAGGGAGTATTTTCAGTGCACAGATTAAATTCTGCTGACGCTATTGATGAGTTAGTAAAATCATAAAATTTTTCATGAAAAAGTACAATGTAAATACTTTTCAAAATATTTTGCATTTTGCCATAGATCAGGGGTGGCAAACCTTTGTTGAACAAAGTGTTATTTTTTCTTAAAAAATGTTTGATGAGGTATAGACGTGCCGTCAAATAATTTTGACTTGGAATTATTGGGGAAAAAATAAAAAAGCTAAATACACTAACAACTCAAAACTCTTTATTTACTACGAAAAAATACCTTTTGCAATGTATAGTTGAAAATGTTTTAGTTATACGTGTAATTTAAATTAAAGTAACATTAGTGTGACTTCTGTTGCTGCAGATCGGATAACAAATAACTCATATTAGGATTGTAAGTTGTAACTTTTAGTAGAATGTATGCTGAATTGGAGTCATCTGTGCCGAATGGTTTCTAAGCAATTAATTATTTTTGCTGTGTTTAACTTTTTTTGACAAGAGGATTTGTGATTTGTTTTAAAATGCCGGTTTACAGACGATGTTCTGCATACCACTGTACCACAGCATAAGACACGCACGGTTTTGTCGCCCTTACTAATAATGCCCTATTTCTAGATTCACCAAGTTTGAAATTCTCTGTTACATGAACTATCTTGCACTTTTTGTTCTGAACTTGTCATGTTCAATAACAGTTAAAAATCGTAAATATAACACAAATAAACTTTAAAATGCAATTGTGTCAACGAAATTGACTATGTGCTATGCGTGGACAAATTTTGCATCAGAAATAACTGTAGTCCACGACATAACTAAGGCAAGACAATAACAAACGAGTGTGCTCCCGCCGCCCTGCGTCTGGTCACTCGTGTTTGTTCGTAATACTTCATTGTGAACTTTGTTATTTTGAAATAAAATGCAAACCATTTTGATCGCTGACGCGCCCAAAACATTCTGTCGCGTGTCATTGATAGCACGCGTGCCACTGGTTCGCCCCCATCCCTGCTATAGATATTCAATAAGAGCAAGTGTCATATTTTGTATCGTTGGTATGTAAAGAGTATTTTGTTAATATCAAAACTTAAATAACTGAAAACAATCATTCTTTCAAACATTCATCATTCAATAAAACTTTTTCTTATTAATTATACCATTATTTTATAAATGTCAATTCTAAAAGTTATAATCAACAACAAAAACACAACAATTTTGTTTAGATCATTGTGAAAAACTTTAGTAAATTGTGTTCCTTTCGAATAGTGTTGGAAATGGAATATTTCTCTGCTGCAAATTTAATGAAAATTTTCTATTTATCAAAGAGAATTCTGTAATGAAAGAATCGTACGGCATATGCGTATGTATATGATGTTATGCGTGAAAAATAAAGTCAAAGGTACATTTGAAGTTTTCCTCTCAAAATATATCATCATGTTTACTGATATAAATGAAAAAGACAGACAAAAAAAGAGAATTATAAGAATTTAGTATAAATTAATTTTTTTCCCGTTACGGTTACAATTCTATTTATTTGATCAAAAGCTAAGAAATTTGAAAAGGTTTTGAAAGCTTTTAAGGATTCTTACATTGGCTTTTAGCTATTTTTTGTATCTTTTTATTTTTGAATAAGAATTTTATTTCGAATGACTTTTAACTAGAGTTGCTCAAAATAGGAGAATAGAAGATTTTGGATGTATTTCAAAAGAATTCTCTCTCCTCTTTACTGAAAGAAAACATAAAAAAAACTCTCTTTTTAAAGAATTTTTTTGGTATGATAAAGTCGCGTGTGTACTTGGTAAAGAATTTAATTGGTAACAGAAGGCTTTTGATGTTAAAAATGTATTTTTTTTGCTTATAGAATTCTTGATTGTGATAAATTATTTATTAAAAACTAACAAGAGAACTGGAATGAGAAAACTTATGGAAGAGAAATAGATAAAGGGAAGAATATATCAATTTTCAAAACAACAGATTTTAAAAGTAGACAGAAAATTTTATTTGACGAAAAAGTTAAATAAATAAACGTACTAGATGTATTTTGTTACAAATGCTTTAAATAAAAAAAATGTAATAATGTAAAGAACCATTACAATGTTTATTTCAATGAAGTTCATTCAATTAGGAAACAGTTTCAAATAAGTACACTTGCAAAATTGAAATGCCAGGAATGAATGACCTGACGAACGTCAAAATCACATGAAAGGAAGAAGTTGAGATATGCAAATGATTAGTATTTTAGGGCATTTAGACGACGCAGAAGGGAGAAACATCATTTTAAGCACTGCCTAAAATAAAAGTTATGAAGTGGATTTCTCATTTGGAAAATGCTTTGTAAGATCGAAATTTTCTCAGAATATAGCATGTTTCAAATAAGAAGAAATACTTACCAGCAAGTGTTAGAATTCGATAGTGGCAGGATCGTTGCCTATCAAGAGAAAGGATTACGTTACATGATATCGCCCGTCGTACTGATCTAAATACAACCACTGCCACGCAAATATAGATTCAAAGGGTTCCTGAGGGTCATACTGAAGAGTATGCGAGATCCCCATGCCTTTACATGGCTAACTTCTGAGGGGAGAGACATTGTGAGGTAGGCTCTACAAAATCGTACAATCACCTCACGGTCTATTAGCCAGGGAATGGGCATGTTTGCAGTACGCACAGAATCTGATCTTTCTATACGATGATGTTTACAGCTGCGTGAACTGTCAGCACGGGAGGCATTACTTTGACTTCCTTTGACAATACATCAAGGTTGACTTTGGCGTGCCGAACGATAAAACTGTAAACAGGAGTGGGACAATTTTGTTTTTTCAGACGTCCTGGTTCTGTGTGCAGTATTCTGATGGCCGTATACGTATCTGGAGGCTCCGATTAAACTACTCGTCACTGCCTACATTGGATATCGACACAAGGGGCCCTGCACCTGGTGTGATGGTTTAGATAACCATTGGGTGAACGACACTCATATATTTAGTTCGGATCGACGGTAATTTGAACGTAGATTGGTACATTTCTGACATCCTTACGTCCAGTACTTGTGTCCTATCTTGGAGGCCTGCAAAATGCCCTCTATCAGTAAGATAATGCAAGACTCCTTGTTGCACTTCATTCTCAAACCTTCCTCGATACATAGGGTATTTGATTGTTACCCTGGCCGTGCACAGTCTTCAGATCTGTCACCCATTGAAAACATCTTGTCTTGGATTGATGAGAGACTGGCTCTCCATCACTCTCCAGCTAATAAAGGGTGTTTTTTAGAGGTATAGAAGTTTAAATTGCAATAAAACAACGATGTATTATTCGATTAACATGAATTATTTTTATTCGAAAGATAATCTTGTGGCATTACATTTTAAATATGATTTCTGGCATAGGACTGCCACGGCTGGCTCGGATGTACTCCAATCTGGACGTTCAATTTTCGATGACTTTTTCCAACATTTGTGGCCGTATATCGGCAATAACACGGCGAATGTTGTCTTCCAAATGGTCAAGCGTTTGTGGCTTATCCGCATAGACCAATGACTTTACATAGCCCCACAGAAAATAGTCTAGCGGTGTTAAATCACAAGATCTTGGAGGCCAAGTCACAGGTCCAAAACGTGAAATTAGGCGGTCACCAAACGTGTCTTTCAATAAATCGATTGTGGCACGAGCTGTGTGACATGTTGCGCCGTCTTGTTGGAACCACAGCTCCTGGACATCATGATTGTTCAATTCAGGAATGAAAAAGTTAGTAATCATGGCTCTATACCGATCACCATTGACTGTAACGTTGTGGCCTTCATCGTTTTTGAAGAAGGATTCCACCAGCCCATAAAGCGCACCAAACAGTCAGTTTTTCTGGATGTAACGGTGTTTCGACATACACTTGTGGATTAGCTTCACTCCAAATGCGGCAGTTTTGTTTGTTGACGTAGCCATTCAACCAGAAGTGCGCTTCATCGCTAAACAAAATTCGCTTATGAAAATCGGGAACAACGGCAATCTCGTTTTGGGCCCATTCGACGAATCTACGCCTTGCTTGATGATCGTTTTGATGAATTGCCAAACCAAACTGAGAATAAATCACTTGACAGCTGTTAAATCGGTCGCCATCTTGGAAAGTAATGCCTCCTTAAACTTCTATACCTGAAAAAATACCACTCTCTATAATTGTTGAAGTGTGCTATACACTTTCAGTAGCATGGGATTAGTAGCATAGTTCGACTCCATACCTAATTGGGTAAGACCTGTTTTTGCTGCCTGAGATGGCAGTTGTCTCAACTAATTTCGCAACCCTGTAAATCCTCGAAATAATTGAAAATGTAATAGTTTTGTCTTTATGCTATACTGTTTACGTACAATAAATATCTTTTTTATAATTTCTTTCCTTCATGGTGTTGCAATTTCAATGGCCAGCAGTATAAATTTGGAAATGTAAAACCATCTAGTTTAATATTTTTAACAATATTAAACAGTTGTTATGTCAGTTTGTTTGATTATTAATTAACATCGAATTCAAAAGTAACATGTGACTATTGAGAAAGACCTTACAGTTTTTAATCACGGTCCAAGTAACAAAAAAAAAAGGACACCGCATTTGGTACCTCCCTCTCCAAACTTCCATTTTTTACTAGCGTGAGGACTTTGTTTTATAGATAATCACAGTTAAATGAAGCCTTACACAAAAAATACCGTGGATTGAAAAAAATATTACTTACATAATAATATTGTAAAAACATGTTTAAAAAGTAGAGTCTTTTGTTTTTTTTGTTTCTATTATGTTGTATTATTATTACATTGTACCATAGGTTTGAAATAAAAGCCCGAAAAAAGTAACTTTTCTGAAGTGTTTATTAAAAATGTATTTTGGTAAACAAAATATATTTATCAATAATTTTTCTTTGAATTTTTACTTTAAATACTTTTTTTTTTCCGTTTTAATAGACAAAGGCGCTGGTTAATGAAAAATATTTTTAAATATAGGAATCAATTTTAGAGAATGTTAGACTCCAATTTTTTTTTGTCGTTGCAGCTTCTCTATAAAGAAAAAAGGAGCTAGAAGTTCTTAAAGGCTAATACATATCAATATTAATCTTGTATGTAATGCAATTTACGATTTATGAACATTGTTACACCTTTTTTTCAGCCTGTTAAAAGTAGGAAGCGCAATTCTTAGAAACATAAAAAATGATTTCATTCGATTACATTAAATAATTATTTATTACATTCTTCAGTTGATGAAACATTGATGATTATACCGAAAAAACGGCATAAGAGCTTAAAATAAAAGAGGGTTTATGTTGTTTGTCATGCTCGTAATTTTTTTTTAAATCAATGAAGATACAAGTTGTATTTTGAACTTTGTAAAAGTTCCATTTTTAAATCACACTATTTCAGGTTCTTGGAACGCATTAATTAAGTGATCACAGTAAATATTCATTTATATTTTGGATGCATCAGATTCATTTATTTGAAATTATTAATAGTAGTTATTAATAGGCTAATGAGTAATATTTATAACTTTTAAGAAAAAGTTAAAGATCATCCCTTATGTGTGTGTGCCTGCTTTAATATCGAAGGAATGTATTATAATTTGGAAGCTTATTTATATCATTTTTATATTCATGCTATTAAAGTATCTTACTACGTTCGGAACCGTGTTTTTTCAAAAGCGTATAAACTAACATCTTTTAAATATTTAGTGTCAGTTAAATTAGAATACACTTATAAAATTTTTTAAAAAATCTTATTAAAATAAAAAATTATGTAAATGCAATATTTTGGCGAAAAATGAACTTATAATTACCTATTTTCAAAACATTCTCCTTTTATGGCAAATGCTTCTATAATAATATTTTGTTTATATATAGCTCAGACCTCTGTACAGAGCTCGAACTAGGATTTTTGAAACATAGAGATTAGAAGTGGATTTATCTATATTTATATAACATCAGAATGGAAAAATTTTAATAAAAAACACCGATAATTATTTCAGTTTGTATTAAATCTAAAAATAATTGAATTTTTCAAAAACCCTAGTTCAGGCTCTCTGGAGAAGTCTTAGCTATATATATAAGCAAAATATTATATTTACGGAAGCATTTTTTGTAAAAGGAGAATGTTTTGAAAATATGTAATTCCAAGTACGTTTTTTGCCAAAATATTGCATTTAAATAATTTTTTATTGTAATAATATTCTTAAAACAATCTTATGCGTGTATTTTAATCTAAGTGACTCTAAATATTACAAAAAATATCGTTTGTGCGCTTTTGAAAAATCATGTTTCCGAACGTAGTCGGATACCTTAAAATACTTAGTATTTATTTGAGAAAAAAAAACTAGTACTTTTAGTGTTTAAAAATGGTGCACCAACTGTTTTAAGGCATCACTTCTCTTTGGATTCTTTAAAAGAATTCTTATTTTTCTCTATAGAGTTGAGTTGTAATTCATTCTAAATTATATCGGATGTAATACGAGTTGTGCATCAAATTACAGCAATATTTTATTATGAATTAATTGCAGACAGAAATGAACTCTTCGAAATTACAACGCATGTAAGTGAAATGTAGTTACCACTCAAGAAATATTATAATTCTTTTCCAATGTTTGTTTTTAAAATAACGCGCATTTTTGTATTATCTCATAAAGTTAATAACTATTTTTCAGAAGAAAAATGCAAGAGCTAATTCTTATAATTATTAGTTTAAAATATTCCATGAACATTTTCTATACAACTTGATAAACATTTACTTACAAAATCAATTGAAATCATAGCATTCATTCCTAAGAAAAATATGTTTTTAACATTTCTTAAGAATCTTCGAAACACATGAAGAATGTAAGCAATTTTAAGCTATAGTTTTGCTTACTGTAGCAGAAATATGAGGGATTTTCTTGTAGGAGCTCATTCGTTTTTTTGGAATGTGTATCTCATCCAATCCTGCTTATACGTACGCAAGAATTCTCTTGAAGAATCTCTATATTCCCTAGAATACGGTATAATTTGAAACCATAACGTTGAAAGTTTAACGATATCTATTTCGTGAATTCAAGAAATTTTATTTTGGAAAGAAAGTTAAAAAATATAGAGAATATTTTTCCAATTGGAACCACCTTGTTAGCTACAAAATGTAACTTTTGAGAAAAGAGAAACAAGTCTGAAATCCTAATAAAAACAGAATTTCTTGAACTTTATTGGATTTCTTGGAAAGTTAGGACGACACAAAAGTATAGATTTTTTTTGACGATAAACTCAGATGTGAATCTGTCAGAGATTTTTGTGTTTGTAGTTCGTGGACTTATGATGTTTTTTACAAGATTCAGAATATAATTAAATTACAGCCAACCAAGGTATGTGAAAATAAATTGTTTTAAATTCAGCAGGGAATTTTTGGATGAATAAAAAAGAAAATTATGAATTATGCATCATTTTTACGGTTTAGGAGAAAAGTGAATTTGTTTCGTACTTTATTAGAACACTACCTATTAAAAATGATACAATATGCTTAAAAATCAAGATACCATTTGCTTTTTAAAGAAAATTTGAGTATCCCTTTAACACATTTTGTGAAAAATATCTGAATTATAAATAGACATTTTTTAATAATTTTTTACTTCAGTTTTAAGTAAGCTAATAATTTTTTACATTCTTTTTCTATGAAGAAGTAATTATAAAACTATAATTAAGTATTACAGTAAAAAGATGAAACATATAACCTGGCAACGTTACTAATGGTTTTTATTTTCTGTGAAAAATTTTACCTAACTTTAAAATAATATTTTTAAAAAGGAAAACAATTTAAAAACGTGAAGTGAAAAGATTTTTTTTTCTTTTAAACTAAAGACATTTTTCATTTGCAACAAAATTTGTATCTCTTGGCTTTTTGATATTTTATTCTGAATTAAAAATTCCGGAAATGAATGAAGGAATTGGAATGTTTATGGTTGAAATAGCGTTAGTGAAATCATTCGAGTAACTATCATTTGGAAAATAATTTTCAAGCACGTTTTAAACTATATTTTTGTTCGATTTCATAACAATATACAGTCGGACCTCGATTTCCGTACTCCTATTTAAAGAATTTTTCTTTGCCTTCCAATTAAAATGAAGGCAAAAGAACCTTTATTTAGCGATTAATATGCCCCGATTTAAAAAATTATTTCAACTGCAAAAAAAGTTTATGTTTATCCTTTTCGATCAGAAACAACTGGGTTTTGTTTCAAACGACATTTTTGTCCGGAACAAAAGAAGACTTTTCTAGTGGGCAGCAAATTTCAACAAGAAGAGGAGCAGTCTATTATTAGACTTCACAGATGCAGATGAGTCATGAATGTAACCTATCGCGGGAGTTTTGAATATATATAGGACATGAAATTATTTTCTGAAACTCCTATAAAAATTGTTACATTTTCTAATGCATTACATTGTTTGTGGAAACATACCTCATGCAGCAAGGTGTAACTGATGCAGAATTTCTTGCCGCCCTGAATTATGTTGAAAAAGAACTCTTTTAAGTCAAAATGATTGTGAAAAATTTTAGTCAGTATTTTAAAATTTCCAATGGGCTCAATTCATGGTGGTCACATGATAAAGACAAACATGTGTTCTCCATTGAATTCAAAACTGGTGTTAAATGAATTTGTACTTCCATAATTGGGTAAAAATTCATGAAAAAAGTTTAAAAACTTAAGAAAAAAAATCTTAATTTATGCATGTATTTTTAAATAAAGTGCATTTTGTATACTTATCTGCGTTATTGTTGCCGACTAATGTTTACTTTTTAAGAGAAAGTTTCTGCAAAGAGAAAAAGTCGGCAACAACGAAGCGCATGGACTAATCAGCTAGAAACACATGATTGCATTTATCGTACGACTATGACATCATATGAGTTTTTCAAATGATTGGCTAGATACACGTGGTTGTCGTTATCATGGGACTATGACGCCACATGACTTTAGCCTATAAACTAGGACGTAATTTGCTAATAGTATTTTTAGCTGCTAAAAGTGCGCACTTTCTAACACTTGATATTTTTTGTTTAGTTGCTTATAGAATTTCTAAAAGGTAAACGCAAAAAATTTACATTTTTTTGGACCCCGATATTATGAATAATCCCGAATTAATGAATAAGAGTTCTGTTCTAATGAATTGATTAAATCGGGGTTCGACTGTATCTATTTTTGTGTATTAGTCAATAAGGACACGCATTCTTAAAGCATACATCTATTTTATTAAAAAAGTCTTATTTAAATATTTTATGGTGACTCAATACTTTTATTTTCAGTAAGATTAATCATTTTAGCTGACAAAGAGAAGAAATAATTTTGCCTTACCGCAGCGGTGTATCCTTTTATACTTTTTAGCATTTACATAATTTTTTTCTCGGATGAGCCATTAAACCGCATATTTTAACCTTCTAAAATGTAATGGCATTCATTCGATCCTGTTGTGTTAACCTCCTTATACTAATTAAATTTTTCTGGTTGGACATTTTAGTATGCCCTTTGAAACTCAACATATGGTATCCCAGAGGGAGAAGCAATGTTTAAAGATTCTATGGAGTAAAGTTCTTTATCTAAAGGATTCTTATATTTATGAAAATGAGTGTTCCTTCGATCATTTACAGCAGCTTGCCATCATTTAATGTGATTTTATTATAAAGGGAAAGAAACAGAGGCTTTAAGTACAAGTAATGACAGAAGATATATGCTCCTCCCAAAATGATCTTAACAATGAAACAGCAAAATTCCTTTGAGGGTTTTATTAATATCTTTCTTGCTGAGAAAAATGCCACACCTTTTACCAACCTACTTGCTTTCCATCTCATAGGGTTCAAAATATAAAGTGGATTGATGATTTCGAATGATTAATTTGTTTTATTAATATCTTACTTTGAAGAAAAACAAGAGATATTAGCCATTGACCCCGTAATTTTGAAAGATGATCAAGTCTGCCATCCCACATTCTAAACAATCGTTAGAAATTGAACCTCGACAGATTCCTCGTGTGCAATCCCCTCTACACGACGAGTCTTTAGTGTACCCAGGAATCGAACCCACGACGTCAAATACGAGTTTGCATCCATAATCTCTCGATTACCATGATAGTAATAGTTATTAATGAAGGAATGTTGTTCAGTTGTTGAATACATAAGGAAACTTCTGGAAAGAGGTCACATTTTAATTAACTTTATTTATTTAGTTTTAATTAATTTATTTTAATAATTTAATTTTTTTCCCGTCAAAATTTAGTTAATAAGTTTGTCTGTTCACAAGCAGTAAAATAGTTTAGTAAAACCATGGTAGCATACCGAATGATAAATCAAAAATGCATATTTATGAATTGAAATTTCACTATCTTCAGAAAGATTTAGGCCGCGGTAGCCGAGTGGTATAGGTATCGGATCGGGGCTTGCCATGTCACGAGTTTGAGCCCAGTACCACTAAAGACCCGTCGTGTAGGGCAGCGATGCACGTTAAATCTGTCGAGAGCTGAAACGTCCTCCCTTTGGTGTGGTGTGGTAGTTAGGAGAGGGGGGTGCCAGCTCAGGTGTCGTCCACGTCACTCGACCATGGTTCAAAATTACGTGGTCCGTCGCCAAAAGCCCTCGTGTAGCTGAACAGTGCGACGTTAATATTCAATCAATCAATCAATCAGAAAGATTTAAAATATTTAACACTCTTTATTTTGGGGAATATTTATCATAAATGAGAATATAATTTACGACCCTTATTTTTTTATTTATTTCGTTCTCTATTCCTTCTTTTATACTTTCTATCTCTCTCTCACACACCTATATAAGCCCTCGTGTAGCTGAACAGAGCGACGTTAATATTCAATCAATCACACACCTATATCCCACATAAACAAACTTGAATGATGGGATATTGTTTATTGTAGTATATGGAATCTAATTTCAGTGTCCTAAATACAAAATAAATGCAAATTACCTCAAATATATTTATAAGTTAATAAAAAAATATTCAATGTCCTTGGATTATATATTAGTATATCAAGTATGTGTAATGGATCACTATTGTATGTACAATTGAACGAATAATAGTATGTAAACCAGAAACGTATAAAAGGCTATTATATATGTTTTGATCTATAGTGAGAGAATGTTGTATATAAAACATACACCACAAAAACAGATATTTAGAATATTTTGCTTTCAAGGAACGTTAATAGTTTGAATAATTAACATTTTCTGTGAATATTTCCAGCTTCTGTTTGAGTATTCTTAAGACCTAAACAACATCATTCAGAAATAGCTTGGTTAGTAATTCATCTAAAAATGCTCAATTTTAATTTTAATTTCTCCTTTTTAAATTTACAATAAGTTTAAAATATACTTTTTTCAATGAATTTTTAACCAACTCAATTTTTCACCAGGTAATAAAAATATTAAATATTATCACTTCTTACTTTTTTCTTCTAGTATGACTCATTTAGATAAGATGGTGTTTGTAATAATGGTATACGATTTAAAAGCCATAAGTAAGCTATATCCAACTCAAGATGGACCGCGGTATCAAGGATGACTAGGACATGAACTTGTGACCAGCATTGCTTTGGTTGAGCTGTGGGTTCGAACTCTATTATTACTAAAATCCTGCGTGTAGAGCCTCCAAGTCCTCACGTTGGTGTGGTTTAGAACTTTGGAGAATGGGATGCCTGTCTCTCTAACCTATGGGGTCTTCCCTGACACTTGACCGAGGTTTCAAATCACTAGGTATGTCACCAATAGAACTCGTGTTGCTTGTAAATCGACTTTAATTAAAAATTAAACAATTATCAATCCAAATTCAAAGAAATATAGAAAAAGTTTTTAAAAATGAACCAAGAGCAAGTTCGGTAAATTAGCCTCTTGATTGTTCATAATCTGATACCCTTCAGAAATCTGATAATGAATGCTGAATAACTTAAAAATACTTCAATAATTTTAAGTTTCATGCTATTTTATTTATTTGTAATGTTACAGATAAAACTTTTAACTTGGTTCCCACTTTTCAAATCATTTTACTCATTTATGAAAATTTTTCCCACGTGCTTTCCTTTTTTCCTAATTATTTATAGATTTTTTTATTAATATAATTCCTGATAATAGACTAATTTACATTTTTAAAAAAAAATATATAACTTTATTTATTTCATAATTTTTAAAGTACCTACAAGTTAAGCAAAATTCGCGCTATTTGCTTTCTTTGACGATCGTATTTTGATTCTTAGTAACCCTACCTGATGAGACACGAGAAGTTCAATATGATTTCTTTATTAAATAACTTTAAATAAATGTCCCCTTAAAATATTTTTTATTGCATAAAAGTAAATCGTTAGATTTATGTCCAATTTTTTGAATTAATGTTCTTGTGTTATTTTATACAAAAAGATATATTCATTGAAAATTGTATGATATCAAGGGAACACTTTGAATTCTACAGAAAAAATATCAATATAGATCGAAAGTAGCATTAATTAATTAATTAATTAAATAGCATTTTTGAAATGTTAAAAAACAAGTGCAGCAGCGAAGTTAAGAAAAGATATTTATTAATTTTAAATCAAATAAATCGCAATAATTACATTTTATTAGTTTAACCGAACTAAATTCAAAAAACAAAATTTTGGCACAAAAATTAGCAATAAATTCACTGAATTTAATATATTTTATTTTCCTGTTGTTTATTGAAACTATGGGAAAAGATAACCTTTACTTTAATATTGCTTGGAAGAGTAACATTTTACTTTAACTACAATTTGATTTGAAAATATTAAACTATTTCCCTACTAAACAATTTTATTATTTTCGGAAATATCCTCTAGTTGTCTTCTTTCTTCCTTTATCTACTTCCCTTTTGCATTTAAATTCAGCGAATGCTAGTTGATAGGGAATTCGTCATTAGACTATAATTAATGAAAATATTTTTATTTAAGAGAATTGTGATAAAACTAATTAAATACTGTAAGTATCTTAATTGTGTAAAGTAAAATTGGCTTACCGGAAGAGCCCATATTTGTTTCCCGCTGAGAGTGTCCAGAAATTCGGCATCACTATCAAGTCGAAGTCCCTTCTCGGAGATACGCATCTTTCCTGGGCCTTCCTGGAACAAAATAAAAATAATGTGGAAAATTAAAACAGTGATAAAAATTTATGCAACATTATATATTGTACACAGTAATTTTTTCAACTACGCATTTTATTTCAGATGCGGTACAACTTTTGTATCAAGCAATGCAGTGATAGTTTGCTCCCTCTCTTGGAGATAAAAGGGGGAGGGGAAAGAACTAATAATGCATAGAATTTGTAAAAAAAAAAGAAGAAAAAGGTAGAAAAACGAATATTCTTAAGTTAAATGATCTTTTCAAACATTAAATGGGGGAAAAATTATATTCGAAACTTTCCCCAAAACTTTACAATTAACAGCGAAACATTCTCAGTTTTCCAAAGTGGTCATGATCACGAGCTTGTGGCTAGAGTTATCGTGTTATTGGTTCAAGTACTGAGGTCACCGAAGACATTGAAGACGCAAAAGAGATGGTGTACGCGCGCGCGTCAAATCTATTGTAGCTTAAAGAGCTCATGTTGACGTGGTGAGGAAGTTAGGAGAGGGGAGCGTCGTCTTCATCACTTGACGGAGGTTCAAAATTAGGAGGTCCATCGCTAATAGCCATTTCATTGATTTAGAGCGTGACGTTAATATACACCTCCCTCCTTTTATTTTTAAAAAAGGAAAAGACAAATTTTAATATAAAATGTGTATTTTTAAATGCTGATTTTTTTAAAAAAAGGAGCAACAAGTAAGTATTTTTAAACGTTTGGAAGTTTTAGTTCATGAGATATGCTAATATTAAAACATTCATATTATTTTCTTAATTATTCATATTAGCAAAGGAAATATTTTTTTGTCAAATCTGCAGTCTCGAAAACAAATACCTTTTGAGGGTCCATGTACCAATTATCAATTATAAACTTTCTATTTACTTATCAGGAGATGTTTGAGAAAATGGCAAAAAATGCATAAACAATCTGTTTTATGTTTGAGATGACATCAGTAATTCAATGTCTGAATCTGAGTTCAATAAAAATTATAATAAAATGTTCAAAGTAAAATTTTATGAAGAACTATTTCAGCCACCAAGAAGATAATGTATTCTTGAATGCAACATCCATGCCAGTATCATGCCAGCATCTACACTATGTTATAACAGAGTGATAAATGTATCTTTTAACTCACATTGGATTGAATTGTAACTCGTATAAAAATTAAATTATTTCATTTATCAATCATTGATGCGTTATAGTAATTTGTACGCAATCAGGGAATTCAGTTTAAGAAGGAATTGAAACATAATACAATTATTATGAATTTTACATCAGTTCTAAGGTTGCTATGATTATCTGGAAAATAATTTCTTCGTAAGTTCGTTTTCTTCTTGCCATACTCATGGGTCAAACGATTTTTTTTCTCTTTTAAAATTTTCTTCTTGATGGCTAAAACTAATGTTGTATGTAGTTTTTCTTGTTTATTAATATTTTAATGAGCAAGAAAAGATAATAGTGTCAAAGTCTAAATACTATAATGATCAGTACAGTAATAGCTCGACTTATGCGAATCCGGAGTTTTGCAATTTTCAAACTCGTCAATTCTTTTGTTTGAGAGAAAATATTTGGTAAAATTGGTGGCATTGGTAATGTGATTGAAGAATTTCTGTCCATTTACCAGACAAATAAATTTAGAAGTGTGGATAGTGATGACATTCAAGAACAGCAGAATTTCCACAATCGGGAGCCGACAGTTGACGAGCTCATATAAACTCATGAGCAAAAGCAAGACGTTGAAGAAGTCTGAGTCTTTGTACCAGTGACTCTCAACTTATTTTGTGTTGTAGTACACTTTTAACAATTTCAAAATCTGGCGGCACACACTAACAATAAAATGTTTAAAAGAATTTAACTTATCTCTAATACACTTCCATCTATCCAAAAAGAATGTTTAATACACCACTAATAACCATAGTCTATTTCTCTAGAGTGGCCGAAGGATTCGGTTCCTAATTTTATTTTTTTCTTTCAAAGTATAATTAATAATTAAAAAAAATTTAGTGGCACTCTTCAAGAATTTGGATCCACACAAAAATGCCGCCGCACAGTGGTTGAGAATCACTGCTTTAAATCCAGTTCAATCAGATGATCGAGCGACGGTTGGGAATTTGACAAAAGGCCCCAGTTTAATTGTAAGAAGGTTACAAATTTTAGAAAACATAGACTCGACCAATAAGCATATTTTTTCAACAAAAAACAAGGAATGCGAAAATTATTAGCATACTACGAAGAAATTTTGCGAGAGAGAAAAAAAAATCTTTGAGCCGGCAGACTGCTTTGTTAGTCATTATGAAACCTTCTTAATGAACCTTCTTAACTTTGGCTTACGATTTTGTGTGTGTGTGTTATCAAAGCACTTATTGAAATTTTTTTTTCCTAAGTTATTATTTTCATTCGTCTCCTGCCCTAAATAAAAATAATTTATATGCATTTATATGGGAAATCCTACACCGATTTACGTGAATTCGACTTACATGGTTATCACTCAGTCCTACCTATTGCTTAAGTTCGGGGTATTACTGTAGTATTTTATGGCATTTTTGTCTGTGTATGCCAAAAGCGTTTTAAAAGCATATTTTAGGTCTTATCTGGTTACAGTGAAGTTTTTATGTCATGATAGTTGATTAAACTATTTAAATGATGCAGGGTGAATGTGTGCCTTACACTACATTTATGTCATAAGTTTTCAAAGCATGGTTAATGACTAGCGGGTGAGTGTCAAAATAGATTAAAGTAAATCAGTTGCAATTTTAATGCTTAGTAATTTTTTAATCTGTTATTAATACTGAAAAATGCAGTTCATGTAATTGTTTGTATAGAAATAAATACATACGCTTGAAATTAAAATAGAAAGTCCGAAACATTATTTTTGAATTTATGTTTGGCTGTTTTATTGAGAATTGTTATTTGTAATCGTTATAGTTTTAATTTTATTTAATTATGTGCAGCATTTCCTGGTATATAAAATAATTCAGGAATAAAATTTCCATTTTAATAAATCATCCTATGCATTATTTGCAAAAATCTGCTAAAACATCTACCACTCTGGAGCCTTTTATGAATTAAATGATATATTTTTAAACTTTATTATATATATTTTGTAAAAATTTAATTTAAATGAATATTTATGGCTTTATTTTTAAAAGCATATTAAGCCAACTATGTATAAGCATGTAAAGAGAGAGTGCTTTGATATTTCAATGCTCTCTCATTTTCTTACATCGACTTGACTCACAATACTTATTATTCTCTCTTATGAAAATAAAGATATTATAAAATAACAAGTAGACACCCAGTTTCGTTTAACATACTCAATTACAATATTACAATCTTATCTATTACAATATTTATTTACTACATAGTTTCTAAAATAGAAAATTCCTGCTTTTACAAAATAAATTTTTCCTTTTTTCAACTCACTACTTTATTTACTAATTTTGGTATGTGACTTACATCTTAACGAAATGTTTTGTAAAATAAAAAAAAGTTGACAGAGAAGTAAGGCACACGCGTGATTCGGTTAGTTTAAAACAAGAGATTGTCATATAATTATGATGTCACATGAATGGAGTTTATTTGGTTTTCTATCTGACATGTTTTGAGTGAAATGATTTTGATATTCTTGGTGTATTTCTTTTATTTCTTCGATTAATCTTTATATTCTATATCCCGCCAATCACTTCACATGCGAGGTGTGACACACACACACACACACACACACACACACACACACACACACACACACACACACACACACACACACACACACACACACACACACACACACACACACACACACACACACACACACACACACACACACACACACACACACACACACACACACACACACACACACACACACACACACACACACACACACACACACACACACACACACACACACACACACACACACACACACACACACACACACACACACACACACACACACACACACCCACACACACACACACACACACACACACACACACACACACACACACACACACACACACACACAACCGAAAACGGTTCAATAAATCATTGCTCTAACAGAATAAGTTCTCCGTGACAGTATCACATTCAAAGCAGTCCCCTTCAGCATTAACACACTTCGCTGCCATAGTAACAGTTCTGGAACGAGATTTATGAAAAGTCCCTTTAAGAGATTTTTCGTATTTGTTTGAACCTCTTCAACTGAGGTAAAATCAGTTCTCTTTCAACAAGATTTAACTGTAGGAATTAAAAAAAAGCCTCATGGTACCAAATCAGGTGAATAAGGAGGATGTTCCTTCACAGCAATGGTTTTGCTGGTCAGAAACTGCTTGATAGATGAGGCCATGAGAGCGGAAACATTGCCTTGATGCACCAGCCATCCATCACTTTTCAATTCTGGACTTTTTTTCCTAATTTTTTTCACGAAGTCTTTTTAGTACTTCAATGTAGTAAAGTTGATTAATAGTCCGACGAATGATGTGAGTGGGAAGCCCCTCGTATCACGAGTTTTGGCTATGTTTTGGTCTGTAATAGCTGAACTTGGGTGCCCAAAAAATTCAACATCTTCCACACCGGCCCTTTCCCCTGAAACCCTCTTGTACCATTTGTGACGAATCTGTACGGAACCTTTCCACTAATATTATTAGGCGTCTTTTTGGGGATTATAAATTCGCGTATATTTCCAATCAAATCCAAAATGATTAACGGGATATGCATAGTAGATAAAGTATTTAAGTCGAGCGTTGTAAGCTAGCATGCATGATGAGGAAGGCTCTTGAGCCAGCAACAGTAACCTCAAATTTAGAGGATTCCAGGATATTAAGATAGTTAAGACGTAGTGCTGCTATTCTACTGAAGAACGAGAAAGCTGATATAACCAGCGGTAACTATAATTTATGTACGCTTAAATTAAGCGTTAGTTTACACTGGTGTGCAAAAATTAAGGACGAGACGGTTTTTTCAATATAACGTTGTACAAAAGCTTTCCAAATGAACACATTTAATACCGTAAGATCCCCAATACGTAAGGACATGTGTAATGTAAGCAACACTTACTAAAAGAGAAATCAGAGGGATAAAAAGAAGCTGTATTGAAAAAGTAGCATGAAGCGCAATGCGACTGAAGGCCGAAACATCCCTGTGATGGGTGTCCAGCAAGAAACATCCGGTCTTTAGTAGGGGATATGATCTCCCCTGACTGCTAGGCAGGTTTCACAGCGTCTGCCCATGCTGAGAATGAGGGTGTCAATGAGTTGTTGAGGCATTGTTGCCCATTCGTCTTGCAGCGCCAATCGAACTCCCGAATCGTTACTGGTGGTAAGGTACGAGCTGCCAAGCGTCTGCCTAGAAAATCCCATACATGCTCGATGGGATTGAGATCAGGAGATCGTACCGGCCAATCCATACTTTCAATATTCTCACTCTCTAAGAGCTGTTCAGCAGCTACTGTGCGATGACATGGTGCATTGTCGTCCATGAAAAGGAACTGTAGACCCATAGCGCCTCTAAAAAGACGCACATAAGGAAGAAGAATCTCGTTACAATAACGGGTCCCGTTGACTGAACCTGCGTCGAAGATGTGAAGGTCTGTACGACTACCAAGCATGATGCCTCCCCATACGAGAACATCGCGACCTCCATACCTGTCCCTTTCAATGATGTTCGAGGGATGATTGCGGCTTCTCCGCTCTCTCCAGATGAGTATGCGATGAGAATCGCTACTCAAACTGAATCTGCTCTCATCTGTAAAGAGTACTCGTCCCCATTCATTGTCTCTCCAATTCCGGTATTCCCGGCACCACAGAGAACGCCTTCTCCTATGGGCAGGCGTTAAAGGTACACACCGTACAGGGCGTCGTGCAAACAGACCACCACCGTGCAGTCTTCTGGCCACGGTAAAACTCGATATCGGTCGTCCAGTCGCCTGTGTCGTGTGTCTAGCAATTTCTCCCGCTGTCTGCCACCTGTTTCTTCTGGCCTGTAAGACAATGTACCGGTCATCTGCGGGTGTGGCTCCTCATGGACGACCACTACTGAACCCCCGGATAGCTGTTCCTGCAGTTTGAAATTGTCTCCAAAGTCGTGAAACGATGCTGTGAGCAATTCCGAACTCTGCAGCCACACTTGTCTGTCATACTGCGGTCTTCCTCCAACTTCCCAATGATTCGACCTCGGATAAAAGCATCCAGATGTCGTCTAACAGATTGATTATTCGCCATTTCTCGCTGAGGCAGCAACTCGGTGTGATTTTAACTGCTATACAGCGTGCAATCTCTTTGCCAGAAATACTGATCTTACACCGACAACATGCTTTATACTACTCAGACACTTCCCCATTACGTCTACCTGCATATCTGCGCATGTGCTACCGTACATCACCTTACTTAATCTCCTGAATGGTCTTTCTGTCCGCTCTGCCTCTTCGTTCAGCTGATATGCTAATTTTTCCACTTCGTCCTTAATTTTGGCACACCAGTGTAGTCAAATTAGTTAAAGTTAATGAAAGTTAATAATTCGAGTACGTGTATTTCTCGGACCTCCTATTTCGGTAGACCTTACATGATCGTGAGCATAATTATTAATTAAATGCATAATTCGTAATTTAATTTAATATAAGAGGTAAATCCCTTTATTTGACGTAACATAGAAATATTATATGTTATTAGAGTTTTTTTTTGAGACTTGAAATAATAAATAATAATAATTATTATTATACAAAATGGCTCTTGGTGATTCTTTGCCTCAAATTAATCTTGGTGTCCAAAGTGAGACCCAGGGGGGTCACCAGACATTCAAGCACATGTGCTCGAGGTAAAGTTTCTTCTCTATAAGCCACGGTTAATATTTGAAATGTTTTAGTGGCTGAATACTTAATTTTCACGAGAAACTTGATTTTGATTTGACATTTTTCCGGCAGAATGCAGTTGCACGCGTTCACTCAATGACGCAGTTCTCCCAACCGGCATGATCAATTAAGACGAAACTAGGCACATGGGTAGAGGAGGGGCATGGGATGACGTCACTAAAACAGTTGTTGCCAACTCCACTCTTTTTTCAAGCTACACACTTAGTATCGTTTTTTTTGTGTCACCTTGTATCCGCATCAGTAAAACTTTTTATTTACAATTAATTTTTTTCAAAGGATAAATGGGTAGAAATTTGATAACGATTTTGATTTTCTAGCTCTTTATTTTTAATCCCAAAAACAAAATTTCAAATACAGTAAACTCCAGAGTAAATCCAGGTATTTCAACCAGTTTTAAATGAGCCATTCCTTACACAGACTTGTAAACAAGGGAGTTGTAAGATGTTTTGTATTATACCGAATCTTAGGTTAAAAAAACTCTTGATTGGTATAATTAACATTTCAAACAAGCAGTTATCATTACACTTAAATTTCTTAATTCAAAAAACTTCTACGAACTATAAATTCCTTTAAACGAGTATCTACACGTTCAAAACATCCAGCACCAGTTAAGCACCATAGCTCTAATCCAGAAGCAATACATAATCCAATTCTTCCATATCGGGGATAAATAATTTCATTACCTCCATAACAGCTCATTTCCATTTACAACAGCTCAAGTAAACAAATAAAAAACTCTCCACAATTTTAAGAACGAAAGCAAAATCTGAAAGAAGGCATCTGCTCGTTATATCGCAGCCAAATTCTTAAGTTATCATTACCCCGGGTAGTGTTGTGAATCAATAAAGCTAAAAAGAGTGCATTTCAAATTGTCTCGCATATCGGAACTGATAAGAGAGTGCTCAGCAAACTTAATTCGAGTCATGTCGATAAATTTTCAAAGCACCCTGGCAATTGTAGTTATCTAGTGGCAGGCCAATGAGATAAGAGGAGTAAAAATCTCCGTAGTATCCGTTAACCTTCGTGTATTTCGCGGAGAGGACAATTTACGCCGTCATTGGTTTCCGTGACGTTAATTGTAACCTCTTGTATTAAGGAAACTGGGAACTTTACTTTTTATTTCGACATTGAAGGAAAGAGGTCGTTCCGATGATTTGATTATGTGTGTACTTAGAAATTTGAAAAGTATACAGAGCTGCTTTTTTCCCTACGGAAATGAGATATTTTATTTGTAATACATAAAGCTGTGAAAATAATGGAATAATAGCAATTATAGGTTCTTTTTAAAGAATGAAATTTTGTTTGACTTGTTTGAGGTGATTTAGATGAAACTGGAAGTATGTATTTTGGAAGCATTTTTTTTGGGCGTGAATGGCACCATTTCTTCTGATGTTTATCAGTTTGCTTTAACTTACGGTAGAACTATTTAACGAACTTGCGAGTTTAAAATATTAAGACTCAGCCGGGACAGTTAAAGCCCGCTTCAAGATTTAATTAAGTGACAAAATCGGAATCAATTATTTCAATAACTGTCGAGTGAAAGAAATATACAGTTACTACCTAAATCCAGCTAAGCTTCAACGTTTGTGCTTAAAGAAGTATACAGAATTTTTCGCGAAATATCAATTGGAACCTTATCTTACATAATCCAGTACATTTTTTTTCCCATTTTTCATAACTGCTTGTGGTTTTATAAGCATCAAAGGTCCTTTTCTGTTCGAAATTTTGATGGTAGGAATCCAAAAGGACTACCATATAAGTACGACAGCCATTTTACCAACTATGCCATTTCTATCTCCACTTATACGCAACATTGTAAAATAAAAATGCAGAATTTCAGATCAGACATCAAGTCCTGATTTTTTATGAAGACATTATAAAAAAATCAGATGAGGATTTTAGTTACATTCTTTGACTAAGATCTTCATGAATGGAATCCAGTTGTGTTACATTAAAAATGCTAAGTATCTGGGATACACTTTAGATCAAGAGATTACAAGCAATAAACATATTGAAGGCCAAGTGATTAAGGGAAGAAAGAGACTTAATGTCCTCAAATTTATATCTGGTCGGGACTGGGGAGCGGAGGCCAGCACTCTCCGTACTACATTTATCTCCCTCATCAGACCAGTGTTGGAGTTTGGCATCCCAATCTACTCCTGTGCTTCGGACACCAATCTAAACAAACTTGAAAGAGTGCAGCTTTGTGCAGCCAGAATAATTACTGGACTTCGATACAGTTGTCAAATCGACATTGTGCTCTTCGAGAGCAACTTGCATTCCTTTCAAAAAGAAGACTATATAGCCTTACAAAAAGGTATTTTAACAAGCTATACAGCTACAATGAACAACACAGGACTTCTGCCTACCTACATGCATGGATTAACAATAGACGATTGATGAAACATAGCCCCTTTTCCTACGCAAGGACATTGAACTTACCTTCCTCTGATGTGGAACCTCACTCTCTGAGTTTCACAGGAGCTGGTTTGGAACTCGATGGAATTTATTTTCATGATCAACTTTTGACTAGTGGGACTAAGCGCTCTAAGATACCGGCCCTAGTTAACCAACTGGCTCTGGAGACTATCAATGGAATCCCACAATCTTCCTTGAAAATCTATACAGACGGAAGCAGGGGTGAGAAAGGCATTTCGGGAAGTGGAGTGTACATTCCTACTCCCTCTGGGGCCTTAGAATTTAAAATTAAAAACCCGAATTACTGTTCAGTTTTTAGATCAGAACTTATAGCTATCAGGAGGGACCTGCAGTGTGCTGCTCAGTTGGAGGATCGTTTCCAGGAAATATGGATTTTGACTGACAGTCGAGCCTCGATTCAGCATCTCGCTAATTGGGGTGACATTGGTGATCAGACTAGCCTGGAGATACCGAGTCTTCTTCATGATCTTTCTTCAGGACATAGTATACATTTTAAGTGGATCCCTTCGCATGTTGGCATAGAGGGTAACGAAAGAGCTGACTTTTTGGCTAGGACTGCTGCTGTGGAGGGTGTGATTCCTAGAGGGAATCTCACATTTTCTGAGATTTCCACAATTTCTAAATTGGAGCTGAACCGACAAATTAAAATTCCACCCAGTCATGCATGGTACTTTGCTAAATGTCCGGGCGAGTCCTTTAGATTCAGTAGTAGACCTCTCCAATCTACTTATTCTAGATTTTTGAGCGGACACACAAGAGCTCTCAGGTTCTCTAATGGACAAAAGACTTTTCCGGAACGCCACTGGTGTTCTTCCGGAGATGCCTCACCTAATCATATTTTACTTTGTTTGGGTTTTAAAAAAGGACGAGGTCCTTTGCGACCCACTGCTGTTTTTAGATTTTTTACAGATTTTCGGATTCATGGGGATTGTCTAGCCCTGCTGGGCAGTACCGAGATTAGTCAAAAAAAAAAAAAAAAAAAGGAAATCATTTGTGCTGTATTTTTACACAAACAGAATGAAATATTTTAAGATCTGAGTGTGTTTGTTCATATGACAATCCCTTAGAAGATATTTCAGGGAAATTAATTTTGATCTAGCATTACAGCTATTCTATTTGAACGTAAGGTTGTTGTGTCGAATTGTTGATAGAATCATCGTTTAGTAACTGGAAAACTACGAGTTCGAGCCTCTATTTCTTCAAGATAATTGATGGTTTGTTTATTAAAACCAAAAAATGCTTAAGAATTATTTCAAAAGGTAATATGAAATTTTTTATGAGGCTCGAAATTATAAATATATTTGTGTGTCAAATTGTTTGTTTTTCTACCGATTAAGATGCAAAATTTGTTTTTCTACGGATTAAGATGCAAAATTGATTTCCAATAATATATTCTCTAACTCTAATGCAATAACTGAATAAATAACTAAAGCAAAATTTGCATCTTACTAAGCCATTCTTAGTCGAAGTGTTTTATTCTCCATACTTTTTTAAGAGCCCTATTTGAAATCGAATGATGTAACTTCATGCACTGATTTTAATCAACCCTTTCAACGATTTTTAAAGCTCTCGTGTTTTCTTTTATGTATTCTATTTTCGCTGCTGATACAAGCTAACATTAAGTTTCTTCAATGCTTTTAAGCTATCCGACTACGTTCGGAACCGTGATTTTAAAAAATCGCATCAATGGACAATTTTCATGATATTTAGTGTCACTTAGATTAAAATAAATGTATAAAATTGTTTTAAGGACATTTTGACAAAAAAAATTATTTTAATACAATATTTCGGCAAAAAATTAACTTAGAATAAGCTTCTTTCAAAATGTTCTCCTTTTATAAAAATCCTTCTATAATAATATTATTTTACTTAGATAAAGTAAAGACTTCTCTCAGAGAGTCTCAAGTAGCATTTTTGAAAATTTCACATTATTTTTAGAGTTACATCCAATTGAAATAATTATCGTAGTTTTTTTCTAAAAATTTATCCCCTCTGTTGTCGTAAAACATGGATAAACCCACTTCTAAGTTATATATTTCACAAATTCTAGTTGAGCCTCTGTACAGAGGTCTGAGCTATATACAGGCAAAATATTATTATAATAGAAGCATTTTTCCCAAAAGGAGAATATTTTGAAAATGGGTCATTCTATGCTCATTTTTTGTCAAAATATTGTACTTAAATAATTTTTTAATGTAATAATATTCTTAAAATAATTTTATATATATTTTATAATCTAAGTGACACTAAATATGATAAAGGTTATCCATTTATATGCTTTTTCAAAATCACGCTTCCGAACGTAGTCGGATACCTTAAGTATATTTTGAAAAATATGAAACATTATTCTATGTTTCATATTTGGGTAAATCTACTTTAATGGAATAATGTATGTATATAACTCATTAGGTTAGTGCAGTGCTTTTCAAACTTTCAATACTGGTGCCCCTCTTTTCCATCACAATTTTTATCGCACCCCCCTTTTGCATTAATAATGTACTGAATGCAGTAATAATGCACTTAGACACTAAAGCTACAGTAGGCGATTTTAATTATAAACCATACAAATTAGTAACATAAGTATTAAAATTTTGTGTACTACTTTTAAGAAATAAATAAATAAAATAATAGGATAATTATTATGTTATTTTTCCTTTCTCTAATTTTTAAATTGAACATATTGCAAAATGCGGTGGCTGCTCAGAAGACAAAATATAGATATCTGCTAAATATAGAAAAAGAACTCAGAGGGTTAATTTCTAATCATAAGCATTTTTCTTATAAAAACTTTGCTTTGAAAGACAAGCTCCATGGACGTCATTAATACTTATTAAACTTGTTCTTAATTTGTATTAATTAATTAGTTATAAAATACTCTGTGCAGCACTGATTCATTAAAACTATACCGGCTGAAGTGCCCGCTCTTTTGCACGAGTTCATTTATAAGAAAATAAAACATTATTGATGTAATAGTTGAATTGTAAGGAGTGCAAAGCTAAATGCTCGACAATGTTTACAAAATTTAAAATGATTTTTTTAAATTGGTTGCTCAAATTATAATTAGTTTTAAGCGAATGGTAATTTTAAGCCTCACAGAATTAGCATTTATATTTGATGTTAAATAATGAACAATAATATAAAATTTCGATGAAGAATAACTGTATTATTTTAAATATTAAAAGCGAAAAGACTTCAACATGTTTTAACCCGGGAGCAGGCACGCACTCGATATGGTCGAACGGGGTTCTTGAGTCACCCAATCCTTTTTTTTAATAATTATTTTATTGTACACGATACAAATCGTAATTCCAGTGAATAATTTAATTATGAGAAAGTTTACTTACCTACTTTCAAGGACTTTTCAATTTCGTAATCTGTGCGTCCCGCGCGACCACTTCCGGGTAAAAAGAGTATTCATTATGATTATATGAAATTGTGTGAAACGGTTTTCGCGTTATGCTTCATATTTATAGAAAACTCGTAAAAATAAGTCTTGGCCAAGTAATCCTTCAAAGTGTGTGTGTGTGCTCTCCGTGGTTTTCCAAATATCACAAAAGTCTTTTGCATGCAAAAAAAGCCTAACAGAGAAATACATTACTTACAACTTCCCTAAATGAGAAACAAACACATAAAGAGAGGGGTCATAACTAACTGTACCAATAACTTAAAAGGTTAAACAGATTACAGCTATAATGTGCAGTATTTCAAGAATAATGGCAGTGAGGAATTTTTTATGTTCCTAAATTTATTCGATTCTGCGTCTGGAATCTGTTTTTTCTCTGAAAGAGTTGTATGTTAGGTTTAAACAGAAAGCGAAGTAAAAAATCTCTCATCATGGGATTACAGCAAATCAAATAAAAGTTTTCTTATTTATTTATAGGATTAAAGATAGCTAATTAGGTATTGAAGAAGTTTTTATTTTTGTTTACTTAATATCGCGCGCGCGCGCCTATAAATTATATCAGAGTTAAAGTGCATTTTTTATTATGTCTGAAAGTATTTTGTTTTAATTCATTCCAGTAAATGAATTATTTTAAAATCTTTTATTTTCGATATGTTCGCGCCTCCCCCAGGGGGCGCGCCCCACAGTTTGAGAAACACTGGGTTAGTGTATTCAAGTATAGTATAATTTCGAATCAGGGGCATGATAATAACTTATGCTTCGGATACGAGAGATTCATATCTTTACTCGTTATCATTCACAACTATTCACATTTTTAAACAATGTTTTTAAGTAATAAATTAGAGGATTTTGAGCTCAAATCCCCTCCAGAGAATAACATTATCTAGAACAAAACACTGTCATTTAGAATTCAGATTTTTTTCCGCTTAAATTATTTCCAGCGAATATTATTAAAAAATTCGGATGCTAAGAGAATGCATTTTTTGAAAAGTATAAACATGAATTAGTTTCTCATTCATGTAAATGAAATGATATGCCAACTCGAAGCAAACTTAAATTTAAAATAGGAAGCAGATGATTCACATACCCAGTTTCTCAGAAATTACTTATTTTAATTTAATTGTGTATATTTTGAAATTGAATCTTGTAACATGTTTCTAAAATGTATATCAATTTGAATACTTTGTATTTCCTCCTCACGGAATGTCTGAAAGAAAAACTAGAAATCTTATTACTCAAATCTTATCAGATGGTATCTAAAAATAATCATAAAAATTTTTTGGTAGTTGTAATTCAAGTGTAGAATAAAAATAGACAAAAAGAAAGTATATTAAATTGAAGGAAACTCAAAAGGAAAATTGATATTTCTTATCTTATAATATTAGATTTCTCGAAATATATTAGAAACATAAAGATAGCATTGAAAATTATGTTCTGTTTTATTTTATTGTAGAAAAGTCCTTGATACAAAAATTACTGTAAAAAGCATTGAAATTGAAGATTTGATTATTTGTGAAACAATATAATAAGTACTTTTTATCTATAAATAAAATGTAAGCTTAAAGAATAAATAAATATAGCTTAATAATAAATAAATATAGCTTATATAAATAAATAAAGCTTAATAAATCGAAACAAACTAATATTTCTACAAATCATTGTTTTATCTTTAAAATTCATAAATGGAATATAAAGAATATAATCAAATAGTAGATGGGTAATAAATTTTACAACTATTCAGAAATGATCACAATACAAGTTTTCGTAGATATTTTAGTAAAAGTATTGCATCTTAAATTAGTTCAAAAATAATAAATTAAAAAAAAACATTCTGAAGCTGATGATGGAAAAATGCGTTTTAGGATGAAAGAAACTACATTTTATACGATTTAAAATTAAATGAGTTAAAGACAAACAAACGCTTGCTGTACAATTGAAAAACAAATGGTGCGTTTCATTTGTAATTCATAAAAGAAAAATTATTATAGTATGAATTAATTTTTTATATCTTCAAGACCTTTGAAATTTTAAAAATACTTAAAATACTTATCATTAACAAAGAAATAAAGAAATTCGTTTTATGAAGACATGAAAATGACATTTCTTAAATTGCTTTCATTAAATTTTTTGAGATGATTATATTTCATATCTGAATTTCTATGCGTGACTAAAGAAAACAAAAAGGAGAAAAGTTGATTTTGATATAAATGAGGTGTCAAAAAATATTCTAATTTTAATGCGATATCAATTAACCGTTGATTTAATTACAAATATTTACTTTTGAAGCACAATTATTGGAAAACAAATATTATCTCAAGAAGTATGGTGGGTGCAATTATGCAGTTTCATTATAGATGTTTGAAAAATTATTTTTCTATACCAGTTTTACCTTACGAAATTAAGGAAAAAATTAAAAATTAAAATGAGAAATAAACTAAAGGAAAGTACATACTACATAAATTGATTTTTATCTTTTCCAAATATAGTTAATAAAAGTAATGTTTCCTTTTGATCCCTTACAATGAATATATATATATATATATATATATATATATATATATATATATATATATATATATATATATATATATATATATATATATATATATATATATATATATTTGAATTATTATAAAAAAAACTCTAATTGTGCTAACTATCGCATTTTAATGCTTAAGTGTTTTATACGAGGGTTGGGGCATAAGTCATGGCAACTATTTTTTTTCTTGTAGATATGTGAGCGGATCACAAACATATATGTGCCGTGTGGAAGTTCTGCAGGCATAGTGTGTATGTAGAACAACAGATGTCTCTGTGATAGCTAGTAGTAGTGCAGCGAGGGCTGTGAAATCAGTCAGTTAATGAGTGTCGTGTGAGATGGAAGTAACCCGTGTTGAGCAGCGCTCTTACATCAAAAAAGCCGTTCTCCGAGGGAGAATTGCGATGGAATGTCACGGTGAATTAGTGGAAGCCCTTGGGAATTATACCCTACCATACCGTACAGTAGCACGGTGGGTAGGAAAGTTTCAACAAGGACGCGTGTCAACCAGTGATGAGCGACGTGGTGAGGTAAATGCTGACGCTGATGATATTCAGCGCTTCCCCCATCGTTGTGGTTACAGTAGCAGGAGACTACATTGAGGGGTTTTAGGCCCAGGTTTGTCATGTCAACTTTGTGTGTACTGTTATTGTCATTCTTTTGGACAGTGAAGATCATCTTGCCCTGTATACTACCGTAATTAATTAGTGAGTTACGATGTTTCAGTGTTATACATTGTCCACACATTTAGTTAACACGTTGTCCTTTTGTCTGTATATGTCACATTTTCCAACCCGACTGGCATCTTCAAGAAAAAAAATATACACTCATGTCCATAAATTAAGAATAATGAAGTTCAAGCAAAGAAAGAGACAGAAGCAAAACAAATTTGACTTATTTGTAAAGTCTATTTATTAAACAAAAGGTAAATAGCAAAAAAGATGCTATATGTTTGACATAATTAATAAAAATTGCGATTTTTACTCCCTGGAGCAAATTTAAAAAAAAGAACTTATTTACAAAAAACAGTATAACATGGTTAGTATGATGGTTAATACGGAGTATGTCTCCCGGACGATGTAATACAGGCCTTACAACGCCTAGGCATGCTGAGTATCAAATTATCAATCTGATATTGGGGGAATATTACACCACTCATCAAGCAATGCCCTCCAAAGTTCCGGTAGACAGGTGGGAGGGGGTTGACGGGCTGCAATGCGTCGGCCAAGCATACCCCACACATGCTCTATTGGATTCAAGTCCGGTGAGTATGCTGGCCAATCCATACGGGTGATATCCTCCGATTGAAGGCATTCGTCTACAATGTTTGCATGGTGAGGACGGGCGTTGTCATCCATAAACAGAAATTCAGCCCCCATGGCGCCCCGAAACAAACGTACATGTTGTTCCAGTATGACATCCCGATAGATGTGGCCTGTCATCGCTACACTCTGAACATGCAGGTCAGTTCTGGAACTAAGAATAATTCCTCCCCAAACGAGCCATCCTGCACCACCGTAACGGTGTCGTTCAATGGTGTTCTTTTGGTGGTAACGGGTACCTGGCGCCCTCCATATTAAAGTCCGGCGAGAATCAGACTGCAAACTAAACCTGGACTCGTCGGAAAACATCACACAAGACCACTGTTGTGGTGTCCACAATGCATGCTCTCTACTCCAAGTTAATCGCAGGTGACAGTGAGTTTCGGTAAGTGGAACACATCTGACAGGCCTACGAGAATATAGTCCAATGTGCCCTAAGCGTCTGTACACGGTCTGCCTTGAAACTGTCGTACCGGTAGCAGAAGAGAGCTGACGAGACAGGTCTGATGCTGTTCTCTGAATCGTTACCAAGGCCTGGAGATGACACTCTGGGCGATTCCAAGTTCCTCGGATACTTCCAGCTGGGTACGTCCACATTCCAGTCGTCTAATAATTCTACCACGTAAAAAATCATCCAAATGCTTCCTTTGTGCCATAACTATGCGGTTATTGCACTGAAAGTCTTTTAAAGCGCTTGTGAACAATTTTACTTCTTTGCCACCATTCCTTATATTCCCCTCTCTTACACTCTCGTCATTGTGACGTACTATCCGCGCCATCTGGTGGTTTCCTGTAATTTGCATATCATTCTTCAAGATGTGTGTGATAATTCTACAGGTGAAATTTTTTATTTTGGAGTTCGATTTCTGTGTGATTCTGAATTATCCTTAATTTATGGACATGAGTGTAGTTGCCATGACTTTGCCCCAACCCTCGTATTTGCACATACAAACTGATTTTTTATTAAGAACAATAGACCAATAATGTTTTCAAAGAGATATTAACATAATATTGTATTTATAATACTTAATGGTACATATATCCAGTCCTGCTTTTAAAAACTACATCCTGATTACTGTTAGTATTTCTAAATATAAGGTAAATGATATTACTAATTATAAAGACAGAAATTGTAAAAGAAAATAATTCTTAATGGGAAAAAATTATGAATAAAATCTAACGAGATACTTCAATTTGTGTGTAATTGTTTTAAAAGTAAGATGTTTTATTTTTAGATGAAAACTCATTCGACAATTGATAAAAAAACGAATCTTTAAATATCTCCCAGAGTAACCACAAGATCATGAATATAAATTTTATCTTAAAATATTGAAAAGGTATAATATTCATTGTCGTTTGTACACATTTGAGTTAATTATGTGTATAGATGTATATGTTATCGCTAAAGTGTAAAATCCGTTGTTTCATAGAATAACCAGGCATTTCATGAAATAACTGATTGAGTGATTGAATATTAACGTCGCACTGTTCAGCTACACGAGGGCTTTTGGCGACGGACCACGTAATTTTGAACCATGGTCAAGTGACGTGGACGACACCTGAGCTGGCACCCCCCCTCTCCTAACTACCACACCACACCAACGGGAGGACGTTTCAGCTCTCGACAGATTTTACGTGCATCGCTGCCCTACACGGCGGGTCTTTAGTGGTACAGGATTCGAACCCGTGACAAAGCAAGCCACGGTCCGATACCTATACCACTCGGCTACCGCGGCCATATGAAATAACTGAACAAGTCAGTTAAAGTCAGGGGCGTAGCTACCTCGTATCAGCGGTATCAATTATACAGGGCCCGCAAGCTACAGGGGCCCCAACATGTGTAACTACTGTCCCACTAACAGGGCTTTCATACCTAAAAACGGCCCAGATGAAATTTTGATACTGGCCCCCCTCAGATCTAGCTACGCCAGTGGTTAAAGTATTTAAAATTATTGAATTCTACGATTTAACTAGGTATTCTATCGAATAACGATTACTTGATCGTTAAAGTATGAAATATAGCACTCGAAAGTTCTTTGAACTAAATAAGCTGTTTTTAATCAGTTTTGAATCGCTTACAATTGCTTCGCAATGATGTGTGTGTGCGCTTCATTCTGTTGTTTTTAAACATAGAATTTTGGCGGTGAATATATGTTAGCGTTTTTTTTACAAAGGCATGGGAAAAAGGAAAAATGTGTTGCACTTACTCATGAAAAATTATTAACTTTGATAGCATAAGTAAAAAGGGCTAAAATAGCGCAGAAAAAAGTACCACGTAACTATTGGTTACTCTAGCATTATGACATCATTAAAGTTCAATGAGTAAATAAGCTAATTGTGCCCCTAACAGATGCATAACAAATTCTTTTTTCCTCTTTCTGTTTAACTAATGTTAGAAATATGAGCAATAATTAGTTATATATCATTTGCTTTTCTTAATAATTAAAAATTTAATATTCATAAAAAGAATAAAATGTACTTTTAGTGAGGTTTAGCTATTTATGATCAATTAATGTATGAAATAACGTTAAAAATGTTTATTTTTCACTTTATAATGGTCTATCATTAGTTATTTTATAAAATAACTAGTTATTTCATAGAACAACTAGGTAAAGTATGAAAATTTTCATCCATTATATACTTTAACTGAATTGTCTAGTTTTTTCATGAAATACCTAGTTATTCTAGGAAATAACTGAATTATATACTCTTTAACGGTAACATATATATAAAATGTTTAACTAAAAACGGAATAGAAGTATATTGGAAGAATTGATGATATATATATATGTATTGTTTTAAAGGCAGGAAATACTAATTTGCAATTATAAGAAAAAAACAGAAAAACATTAGGTTGGGGGAAAAAGAAAAGAAATCCATTATATTTTTGCATGAAATTCAAGATTTTATTTAACATGGTTCGGAGTGTTCGATTTGGGTCAAATATGCACCGTTTTGTTGTATATTTTGTTGCCATTTTAAAGGTAGTTTCATAATGCCTCTCTCATAGAAGTCTTGGTCCTTATTGGCGAAAAACTCTAGTTACCGATTTTCACAATTTTCTTTTGATCCCAATTTCTTATCACTCAGGAAGTTTTGCAATGCGGGAAAAAGGTGGTAATCACTTGGTGCCAGGTCCGGACTATATGGTGGATGCATTAAAACTTCCCAACCAAGCTTCCAGAGTTTATGGTGAGTCACTACAGACATGTGTGGCCTACCGTTATCCTGATGGAACACAACACCTTTTCGGTTGCCGAATTCTGGGAGTTTCTGGTCAATAGCTAGCGTCAAACGGTCCAGCTGTTGAAATTAGAGATTTGAATTTTAAGTTTGTTCATACAGAACCAACTCATAGTAAATTATTCCTTTCCAGTCTCACCAAATACACAGTAGAGCCTTCCTGGCTGTTAGTCCTGGTTTGGTCACCGTTTGAGCTGCTTCACCCGGCTTTGACCACGATCGTTTTCGCACAATATTGTCTATGTGACCCATTTTTCGTACCCAGTCACCATCCGCTTAAGAAATGGGTCGATTTCTTTCCGTTTGGCCGAGGCTTCACAGATGAGAATTCGATCCCTCATGATTTTGGTGTTAATTGGTGTGGCAGTTACCCAAACATCGAGCTTCTTTTTGAATCCAACTTGGCGCAAATGGTTTAAAACTGTTTTATAGTCAATCCTTAGCTCCTGGACGATGCGACTATTACTAACAAGCCGGTCAACTTCAAATATTTCTGTGATTTTAGTGACATTTTCGACGATGGGCCTGCCTGTACGAGGGGCATCTTTAACATCAAAAATGCCTGAACGGAATCGACGAAACCAAAACTGCACGTAATTAGCTGTTACAGTATCGATACCATAAACACCACCTACAATTTCAGCCACCTGGTTTGCATTTTCGCCTTTATCAAAGAAAAACTGTAAAATGTACCAAATTTTCTCTTTGTTGACTTCCATTTTTAACACCCTGTGACTCACAGCTGAATAGACCACCAAAAAAAAGCAAAATAATTTTTTAGTGTGAAATATCCCCTTTACAACAGGCATAAATTTGAAATTGTTTGATCGATACTTCAAGAGATATCGACACTACAGTTATATACCGAAAAAACAATGGATTTCTTTTTCCCCAGCCTAATATAAGATTTAAGTTAAAAGTTAAAGAAAAATTTCAATAAAATATTTAAATTGCTAACCATAAAGTATACATTGAAAATAAAGGGTCAAGTTTTATCTAAACTATCATTAAAATAAAATCTTAATTCCTTTAAATTTAAAAAAAATATTTATTTTTTTTTCTAAAAAGTTTTGAAATTTAAAATGATTAATTATAATACTTTAAATTGGTGGCAAAATGTTAAGTTTAGCTTTAGTTAGATATTTTAGAACTATTCAGTAATTATATATATCGGAAACGAAAATGATAATTTTAAATACATAACTACCAAAGGATAAAAGCTTCAAAACTAAACATTTTGTCATCTGTAGATTTTCAGTTCCTGTAAGATTTAAAATGCAATGTCTGTGTTTATAAACTTATATTCTCAACACAATGCATGATTAAATCATGTCTTGAAGCCATTTATTAACCTTAAGACGAGACTTTGTTACTAGAATATTATAAATAAGCCATTAAATGTGTAAACAGTGATTAAAGGTCGACATAAGTACTTCAAAGACATCGATAATTCTACCAATAGACTAAATTCATGTGACGTCATAGTCACATGATAACGACAACCAAGTGTTTCTAGCAAATCAGTTAAAAACTCATGTGACGTCATAGTCACACGATAAAAGCAATCATGTGTTTCTAGCTAATCAGTTCATGCACTTTTTTTATTGCCAATTTTTTCTCATTGCAGAAACATTTTCTTAAATTATCAACAATAATTTCACAAATAATATACAAATTGCATTTTATTTAAAAGTGGATGCCAAAAATAAAACTTTTTTTTACTAATTCTAAAATGTTTTGGATGAAATATTTTTTTCTTATAACATTTTAACATCTTTTCCCAATTATAAAACTTGAAATTGAACTAATAGAGAAACTTGTACAATTAGTTTAATGTCTGTTTTGAGTTCAATGGGGAACACGCGTTTGTCTTCATCTTGTGACCGTTTTGAATTGAGCCCATTCATTCGATTTTTTTATTAATTGTATCAGTCTTAGTATCAAATAACATAATACTACGTATACCCTAGTTTTTCTTAAATTATATATTTCCGATGATAGTACAGATATTTCAATTATTGACAGCTCTCGTGTTAATGCTTTTCAGTTTCTACAACTGTATACTTTTGATAATACAAATGATTGCTTGAATCATAAAGTCGATGCTTTAGAAAAGCTGAATAATATATATATTGTTCAGAATAATTTTCTCATATTTTACAGTGGTGGCCAAAAATGTGGACACTTTTTAAAATTATGTTTTTAAGTTTGTATGCTTATAGAAAATCTTACGTTGCACAAAATTCTAAGTATTTTATATCATTTTAAAGAGAATTTGATACTAAATTTAATACAAAAATGGAAATTTAAATATTTAAAAGGCACAAAAAGTTATGTTGTAATAACTATCGATATACATAAGATACTGATGATAGCAGTGAGTTATCAGGGCTCAGTGAGGTTGCCTTTATTCTTTATTACAGCTTCGCATCGATGTTTCATTGAGCTGAAAATAATTTTAAGTTCTTCCTTTCGTTATTACATGATTCCAGGAAACAATTATATCCTCGATTAGTTCATTTTTGTTTCATGGGTACCTCATTCGGACAAGAGTTTTCAAACGGTGCCACATGTTTTCCAATGGATTGCGGTCAAGACCGCTTCCTGGCCAGGATAACAATATTTAGTCAAAAAATAATAACATCAAATAAAAGAGTAGATTAAACACATGTGTGACGAGGAAGTGGTATTTGCTTTGTCAAAATTACTTAACAGGTGGGTAGTTCCGTGACTACATCTGGAGACTGAAAGTTTTTTTTAAGATGTCAGGAAACAAATTTAATAAAAAAAAGCAGGAAAAGGCCAAAAAAAGGTGCACCACATTTGTTGATGACAGAAGAACAAAAATACTATGTTTCAGAGGTACAAGAATTTCATGGACAACCATCAGAAGTGATCTGAGTGATGTTGGTGTTTCTGTCATTTTAAAAACAACCAGGTGTAGATTTTAGCAAATGTAAGACTGAAAGGTAGAATTCCTTGAAAATAACCATATCTCACCTTACAGCAATGCTAAAAGGAACTACAGTGGGCAATGGAACACATTAATTGGACAAATGAGTATTGGTCAAAAGTTATACAGAGGAACGAAACTAAAATATTGCTATTCTGTAGTGATAGCCTAAAATATGTAAGAAGTAAGTTAGGATAATAGATGCATCTTGACTACATTTAGGCAAATGTGAAGTACCCACATAGTTTTATCACTTAGTCATGCATATTTGTAGATGGCATCGGTCGCCTTCATATCATCAGTGGGACACTGAATGTCATAAAATACGTTGACACCATTCTGGAAACCAAATTTCCGCCATTAAGCAGGGATCTATTTCCAACAATGCTTCATTTAGTTTTCAGCATGATTCTGCTCCTGGCCACACATTAAAGTAATTGTAAGACTGGTACCGTTCTAAGATCATTGAGTTGTTGTCCTGGCCTCGATCCTATCGAAAACTTGTGGCACCGTTTGAAAACTCATGTCCGAATGAGGTACCCATGAAATAAAAAGGAACTAATTGAGGATATAATTGTTTCCTGGCATCATGCAATAACGAAGGAAGAGCTTAAAACTATTTTCAGCTCAATTAAACATCAATGTGAAGCTGTAATGAAGAATAAATGTAACCTCACTAAGCTCTGTTAACTCACTGCTATCATCAGTATCATATGTATATCGATAGTTATTGCAACATAACTTTTTGTGCGTTGTAAATATTTGAATTTTCATTTTTGTGTTAAATTAAGCATCAAATTCTCTTTAAAAAGATATAAAATACTTAGAATTTTGTGCAACGTAAAATTTTCTATAAGCATACAAAATTTTAAAAAAAAACATAACAATTTAAAAAAATGTCCCCAATTTTGACCACCACTGTATACATTAGCTATTCCCAATTTTACATATTTAACCAAAGAAGTTATACTTGGCAGTCGAATGCCAGAGAAACAGCTTGAGTAAATAATTTATTAATATTTTAATATTTTTGATTCTTTGAATGTGTATTCGATATTATCAATATAGTATTAGTATAAATGAGAGTATTAATGTATAATGACATTATTAAGGATATCATGTGCAGTGTTGATGTTATTGATGATATTTGTCTATATTTATAGCATTCATACTCTTTATAGTAGATACCATCAACACGGAAGTGAAAATATCGATAACATTGATAATAAAAAACCATTCGATACAATAGATAAATGATACAATTGATAAACCATTTAAACCATTCGATACAATCAAAATAAGTAATGATATTGCTATGAATTTTGTGTAAATAGAGTGAATAATTTGTATTTGGGTGTTTAATGCATTTATATTACTCTGTTATAGTTATTTCATGTTAAAATTGTACTATTCACAAGCAATACCGCCCCTTACGTTATAATGGCGATTCATTGAGAACTTGGCGAAATCTTGGCGGTAGAGCCAAGTTGGCATCATTTCTGGGGACCAAGTTGGCGACCATTTTGGCGTCATTGGCGACCATTTTGGCGAGTTCGGAACACTCTGGAATCTTCTAGAAAGTTGTGGATCTCTCCACTAATGTCACGCTCAATGATACGAGTAATTATACACTCAGGAACATTGAAAATAACGACCCAAGAAGGAAGCAAAGTACAATCGCGAAACTTTGCAAAAAAGTACAGCGTAATGTGATGTGCTAATGATCCAAGTTTTGTGCCAATACGCATGCTCATACACGCCGAGGTGGCACTACAATCAGGAAGAGCGAAAAGCCAGCGCAAATTCGAAGATTCATAAACGTGACTATTACCCGCCAATTATAGGAAGACTATGGTAAGAGAACCATGTCAGGTAAACGTGCTAGAAGACATTTCTCACAGTTAAGTGAGTTTGAGAGAGGTCTGATCATCGGGATGAAAACTGCAGGCTGGTCGACGCGCCGTGTTGCTGGACAGGTGGATCGTTCGGAATGTGCCGTTAGAAATTGTTGGGAGCAGTGGACACGATAAGGTACCCACGCGCCGGAAAACCGGGTCTGGACCGACCAGGAAGACCACGAAGAGAGAGGATCGAAGGATCGCCCGGCAAGCACTTGTGGACCCCACAGTGACTCCTCCAACGATACGAGCAGACGTAGGCGTAGCAAATGTACCACAAAATATTTCCAGACACCTTGCAGAAGCAAATCTTAAATCCAAGTGCCCTTTCCGTGCACTCCCTTTAACACCGGAACATCGGCAACTGCGTCTACACTGGTGCCAAGCCAGATCAATGTGGAATGTCACAGATTGGCAAAAGGTTGTGTTTAGTGATGAATCCCGGTTTGTTTTGGGGATAGATGATAACCGTGTACGGGTGTGGAGGCGCCCTGGTGAGCGGTACAATTCCTCCCCACACACTGTTCTACGTCACACTGCCCGCACAGCTGGTGTAATGGTCTGGGGGCCATAATCTATGATAGACGGTCCACTTTGATTGTGATGCGTGGAACCTTAACGGGCCAACGTTACGTTGATGATATTCTTCGACCCCATGTAGGACCTTTCCTAAATGGTCTCCCATGGGCAATTTTTCAGCAAGATAATGCTCGTCCGCATACAGCAAGAGTTGCTCAAGACTTCCTACGTCATTATCAGACTCTTCCATGGCCTGCCCGCTCCCCCGATTTGTCCCCTGTAGAGCAGTGTTGGATCAACTAAAACGGCAGATACGATCGTGTCACTCTGTACATGATTTAGAGTTGGCTGTTCAAGATTTGTGGGCCCATCTGCCTCAGGACAATATAAGGTGTCTAATCAACTCAATGCCGGACCGTGTGGTGGCATGTATTGCAGCTGGAGGTGGTCTAACGCGCTATTGAAGTTGACCAGTATTTGTATCGTTGCACACCCTGTATTCGTTTAATTGTCTTGTTTTTGAGATCAAGTGAATCTCTCATCTGTGTCATTATGTGTATTAAATTTCATTTCAATCCGATGCTTTCTTCTTGGGTCGCTAATTTCAATGTTCCTGAGTGTATTTCTGGAAGTTTCTGACGCTCCTATAAATGAAGATGCTCGCCGGAACGGTGGTCAGTCTGGATTAAACCAGCGAATAGTGAGGATTGTTTTGACTAGCGATTAGCTCGGCTGTGCTTGTGAATAATTACGTGTATTTTTAAACACTGATTATTGTGTTTGATTGCTGTTGAAGGTGTGAAGACCTTCGGATATTTACCCTGTGAATATTGCCGATGAATCCTGTATTGAAAGGATTGGATTTTTGTTAATAAATTCGCATTGCTCTTAAAGAACTGATTATTTTTTGATAACTGATTAGAATTGATTATTATGAACTAGGATCTACGTAACAATATAGATTATTATTGTTAGAATTTTATATATTTTAAAGAAACACTGATGGATACATTTGAGTGTCCAAATTTTAAAAAGTTGAAATAAAATAATATTTCCTGAAAAGGATCTTATAATAAAGCACTATAACTATTAATAGAAGTTCTAATACTAGTTATAAACACTGAAAACTGACCGAAGTTAAGTCGAGGATTTTGATGATCCAAAGTATAAGGGTCAAATTGATGATCACAACCGAGACCAAGAGTATGAGCAGCAAATAAAGTGTCTTCTTTTTCCATCCAATGATGCCACCTTGAGGATACACTACAGTCAGTTGAATCGGATCGGATGGATTTAATTCCCCATTGCAAGAGCTTCCGGGTGCCACAGGTACGGTTAGAGTTTTTGTCGCCATTTTCTGAAGGAGAAATAATTTGATTCATGAGTGACTGATACTTAAAAATTTAAGGTATTCGACTACGTTCGGAACCGTGATTTTGCAAAGCGCATAAATGGATAATTTTCATGATATTTAGTGTCACTTAGATTAGAAAATATGCATAAAATTGTTTTAAGGACATTTTAACGAAAAAGATTTATTTAAATATAATATTTTGGCAAGAAATTAACTTAGAATAATCTTTTTTCCAAATGTTCTCCTTTTGTGAAAAATGCTTCTATTATAATAATATTTTGCCTGTGTATAGCTCAGACCTCTCTACAGAGGCTCAACTAGAATTTTTTAACTATATAATTTAGAAGTGGGTTTATTGATATTTTACGACAACAGAGTGGAGCAATTTTAAGAAAAAAACGCCAATAATTATTTCAATTGGTGGTAACTCTGAAAATAATGTGAATTTTTTAAACATTGTAGTTGAGCCTCTGTAGAGAGGTTTGAGCTATATACAGGCAAAATATTTTTATAATAGAACCATTTTTCACAAAAGGAGAACATTTGGAAAAAAGATTATTCTAAATTAATTTTTTGCCAAAATATTATATTTAAATACATTTTTTTTGTCAAAATGTCCTTAAAACCATTTTATGCATGTATTCTAATATAAGTGACACTAAATATTATGAAAATGATCCATTTATGCGTTTCTTTTAAATCATGGTTCCGAACGTAGTCGGATACCTTAAACCAAAAAGGGGAAAGTTGAAAAGAGTGGAGCAAATTGTTAAAAATAAATGTACATTTTATATGCATCTATACATATCATGTACAACAGGGGTATCAAACTCACCGCCTGTTCAGTATATCGCCACACAAATTTATATAATAAAATATCAAGAATTCTCCCGAAATATATAGGAAAGATAGTAGCAGAGAAGAGATATGTCAGCTTCAGGACGTACACATTAAATTTTTTTTTGTTCTTTTATACATGTTTATTGTAATGTATAATTCGAAATAAACCTACGTTTCTATAAATATTGTTATTTTGCTGCCCACCTAAAGCTCAGCCTTTTTGTTTAGACCAAGTTAGCCTTTGAGTTTGACATCCTTGACTTATGATACATGCAGGTAATAGGATAATAGAAATATATGAATAACATTATATTTCTTGTGATGAACATAAACCCACGCACTCACCTACACACCGTAGATAGAAAGAATGGCAGAAAACTAGGTAAATTATCACTTGTTTTTAAGAATTAAAATTTGCTTTTATCAAGAGATCGTGGATTGAGTTTCTCTTAAATCACAAAAAAAATTCAAAGTATGGAATAACGTACGAATACTTTAGTTCCTTATTTATAATGTCATTAAATTCCCTATCCATGAAAATATTTTTGTTTTATTAATTATTAAGTTTACAACTAATATTACCAAAATAAACATTGAAACTAATTGGAGAAAAATTTTATATACGCATCCATTTTTCTAACATTAATTAGATTTTCTCGTAAATAACAAGTTAAACAACCGTAAAAATAATTAAAATAGTTTAATTCATATTATTAAAAGGGTGAAAATTAATAGCAAAAATTTAATATCACCAAATAAATAATGAATAAAAAAAGATGGAAAATAAATGAATTTAATGAAATTGCTTAGTTATAAGAACTTAATAGATTTGTAAATCAAGGCAACAATCTTAACATTGTTTATAGGAATATATTGACTAGTTTAAACAACCGAAAACGAATTTAACGATTAAAACAGAAAAAATAAACATAAAAATTAAATCAATAAAAATGAATTTAATAAAAAATTTAAACAAATGAAAATGAATTATTAAATTACAATGTTAAGTAACTGAAATGGTTTTATCAATTAAAACTACACAATATATGTAGCAACATAAAATAAAAGTGAAATAAATGTAAAAATATGCTTAAAGAATTAAAAATGAATTTAACAATGATAATGAACAATTGAAAATCAACATAACTTATGTATATCAGCGAAACACAAAAATCAAATAATGTATCAATTAAAACAAGTAATGTAAATTTTTTTAAAGTCAATTCTTACTTTGAATGGATGAATAGAAAGTATTTAATTAACTATTGAAAATTTAAACGATATATATATATATATATATATATATAAATATATTTATATATATATATATATATATATATATTTAATTTTTGTAAATATATTTATATAGGCACATCCGTGAACTAATAGTAAAATTGTTTTCAATTTTTGTCTGCAATGTTGTAACAATGCACATCCGTTCGGTTAGTTTGGCTGAAAAATTAGTTTTCAATGCCAACTTTTGTTATTGTTTTAACAGTTACATTGTTACAACAATGGAGACGAATCTAATTTGGCGTCAAAAACCAGTAATTAATTAAATTTAATTTATTAATGAATTAATATTTATATAAAAAATATAATTACTATCATATATATATATGTCATCCACTACAAGTTTAAAAGAATTTATTTGAACTTAATTCGATGAATATAATATTTTTATTAACCATTGAAAATTTATATAAGATATATATATATATATATAAATATTTAATATATATAGAGTGAGCTAATAGTAGGAATTGAATAATGCAATCTTTCTTTATTTTCTTGCGTTTTGTATAATAATTTCTGAAGTAATGGTTAAAAGTTAATATTGCTAAACTTAATAACAGTTAAGAATAAATCAAACAACTACAGACAAATTTCAAAAGAGAATAGAACAACTTCGGAAACGTTCATTTCGAATGTTTCATTTTCTTAAGCCTAATCTCTTTCTTACATTCCAAATAATGAATACAGCACGGGTGACGGTCGGTGTTAACTTCCTCCAAATGGTCTCGTTATCGCTTCTAGCAGTCCAGTCACTGCTCTAATTTACGCAGCTTGCGTACAATCCACTCTGGCGTGATTGCCATATGACATAGGAGAAACTCCTCCGATTAATATATATGTCCATTATTACGCTAATACCTCATTGTAACACATGAGCCTTGATCACCGTCTTTTCTAAGTGCTCTGGACAATGGAGATGTTGAAAGCTATCCATTCTGCCCGGAAGGGGTAGAAATAGTCTTTAAAGTTATTCCATTAGCTAAATACAATAACTTTGCAGTCGCTTTGCCAAGGGACGAATGACCGGAGGGGTAGGGGGAATGCAATTGGAGATGGTGGACCAATTATTAATTGAGTTCACCGGACTTTGCCACCCCCCTTTAGATCGATTATTTCAACTCGACATTAATAATTGTCCCCCAATGGATTTAGATTTCTTTGTAATTAGAGAAAGGATAGAATAAGAGGAATTAATTGTGACT
The DNA here is from genome assembly GCA_019973935.1 of Trichonephila clavipes. NCBI lineage: Eukaryota > Metazoa > Arthropoda > Arachnida > Araneae > Nephilidae > Trichonephila > Trichonephila clavipes. The sequence goes on along the minus strand of BMAU01021214.1, from coordinate 276,723 downwards.
TCTTGGGTTGATTTTCCAAGTAATTTTGGATTTCACAGGAAATTCCTATTTCTTAAGGAGTTCAGAGAAGTGATTGAGTAATTACTATTTTGGATGAGAAAATCTTGTAGCCACAGTTCTTAAAATGTACATGAAAAAATTAATTAAATAGAGGAAAAGAGTGGAAAAGGCTAAATAAAGAAATATGTAAGAAAAGCTTCAATAAGTTTCTTTGATAAGTTTTGAAAATAAATTTTTAAAGCAACAATTATATTTATATAAAATACTAGATGATAATTTTCTTACTTTAACCATATTTGAAGTGTATGAAGTTAGTCTAGTCCTTTTTAAAAATATGATGCAAATAATTTATAGTAACGTCTATAATATGTGGTATTTAATAAATGTGTCAATACTTATTTCAAAAGTTAGTAATTGTCGTTTATCAACAACACAGAAAAGTTATCTCTCTTATTTTGTTTTCAGAATTCAGTAAATATTTCTATTCTCTGTATTTATTATCAAACAGAAATCCATTTTTCAGCAAGCGATGTAAAACTATTGTCTGAAAAAAATCTTTAAATTAAAATTGTAGAACATTTATTGTCCGGAACAATTTCTCAAGGAAAATACATAAAATAACGAGAAATAAAGTTTTCCCGTTAATTACTTCTTTATATCCCTAATATTTTCGAAAGAATACAAATCACAGTGTAAGAAGCAGCATTAACTTCATGTTAAAGTTTGGTAAAAAATTTAGCAATAACTTTTAAATATAAGATTATTTATCGCACAAAAATTTTAATTTCAATATTTTTTCAATTATCAAGATATGGGGACATCTTATAAATCTGTAATTACATACTTCACTAAGTTTGGTAGATATTTTACGACGTAAAACAATTCCGAAACAAGTTATAATACTTAGAAAAATGTATTGAATCAGATTTAAACAATTTGCTAAAATATTTAATGAAATAAATAGATGGAATAAAATAAACTTCACAAAACTAAACAACTTTAAAGATACATATTTGTTAATTACTATTCATTTTCTGTTAAACAGAATACATATATTGATAAAAGATAAAAAAGTTCATGAATTTTTAATTGAACAAACATTTTTCTCTTTCTATTTTGGACTTAAAGTTATGATGAAGAATAAATTAAAATTGATAATGATATAAAACATTCAATACATGCAAAAATTAGTGTTCTTCGAGGAAAAAATAGTCAAAATTTATTTGAGTTCAAAAATTAACTTGTTCACAAGTAAATTTTACTTATTACAAGTCATATATAAAATATTCATGCAATAAAATATTCACATAATATTAATAAATGCAAAATCAGATACAGTCAGTATCTTCTGAAAAGGCAATTTTTTACTTAAAATCATTCATTCATAAATTATTAATATAAAATATTAATAAATGCATAATCTGATACATTCAGTATCTTTTGAGAAGACAATTTTTTACTTAAATCTAATATATATATATATATATATATATATATATATATATATATATACATATACTCTTAGAAATTTAAAAAATATTTAAATAAATTAAAATGTATAAGAAGTTCTCATTATTCATGTTTATGTAAGTCTTACGTATCTTGCAATATATTTATAGTAATCTGCTTGAAATTTTCTTTCACAAAACATTTTTCCTGTTTTCATTGCTTCAAAATATATTATATTTGGGAATGACTCATTCTATTCATCCTTATCATAAAGGCAGTTGCTTTATATATGTCAGTCAACATGTTATTTGAAATGTTGTGTTTCGAATTTGAATTTTGCTTTTTCACTTTACTTATTCCTCGTAATTTTGAATAGTAAATTTTTCTTAATTGAGATTCTTCTTGGTAGCAGTTACCTATTAGTTGTAATGAATGTCATCTTGCTGAATAAAAAAAACCTCTGGTATTTAAATATTGTATTAATAAACTGTCATTGTCTTAAAAAAATATGTCTTGCTCAAATTAGACTTCAAGAAAAATTTACTCCTATCCCTACTTATTACCATATATTTCTACAAATAAGGAATCATAAAAGAAAATTTACAAAATCCTGTTTCGTTTAACAAAAATGAAACAAAAATAAATAAGATTGAAATTTATATAAATATGATGTTACGAGTGAAAAAAAGTAAAGGTATAGAAAAGTTTTGTGGCTTTTAAAAATGAAGATTTTTTTTTTAATTTGACCTGAAAATTAAATGAAAATAAATTAATAACTAAATCAATATAATGAAATAATCAAGAATCGGTTAAATGAAGAAATTTTAGAGGAATGTTCCACTGTGAAGCAATAAAGTTAATTAACATTTATTATATTCCCCACAGAGCAGTTGTTAGAGATAATAAATGAGGGCTGCGGTAGCCCAGTGGTCAAGGTATCGGATCATCGCAGGCATGTCATGAGTTCGAGCCCAGTACCACTAAAGACCTGCTGTGTAGGGCAGCGTGCATGTTTAATCTGTTAAGAGCTTAAACGTCCCTCCCGTTGGTGTGTTGTGGTAGTTGGGGAGAGTGGTGCCAGCTCAGGTATCGTACACGTCACTTGACAATGGATTACTTAAACGTGTTTAATAACCAGGTCATCCCATCATTGGATTTTTTCTTCCCCGATGGAACTATCATATTTTACGACGACAAAGCCAAGATTCGCCGAGTACAAATTATTCAGATTTGGTTCTGAGAACATGAGGACTTATTTTTAGACATGATTGGACCACTACAAAGTCCTTATCATCACCTAATAGAACATCTTTTGGATGTATTGGAAAACAGTGGTTATGGAGTGGTCCGTACCTTCGGTTCTGCGTCTGTATCTGAACTGGTGGCTGCGGTAGCCGAGTGGTATAGGTATCGGATCGTGGCTTGCCTTGTCCCGAGTTCGAGCCCAGTACCACTAAAGACCCACCATGTAGGGGAGAGATGAATGCTAAATTTGTCGAGAGCTCAAACGTCCTCCCATTGATGTGGTAGCTAGGAGAAGGGGATGCCAGCTAAGGTGTCGCCTACGTCACTTGACCATGGTTCAAAATTTCGTGGTGAGTCGCCAAAAGCCCTCGTGTAGCTGAACAGTGCGACGTTAGTATTCACTCACTAACGAGAGATAATAAATCAACAACTAAAATAAAACTTTGGTTTCCGAAGCATCCATAAAAGAAAAAGGATGCAAATCTTTAAATGACTATGTGGATCATACCTCAATTCTAATATTTCAGACATAATATTAAAATTTCGCGAACACAAAATAGCATTTTATAGTTGTATAGAATAAAATTGGTCTTAGACAATGATCACTTACCTCAGCCAAATTCATAGGTTATCGATAGTTAGGGGGTTGTATTATAGAAAGTTATAAGGTAAAACTATCCAAGTGAAAACTTTAAGGGTTGGTACAGGACACTGTAACACTCATTGCGTATAGCAATGTATGATTGAAAGTAACGTGGTGATGCGCAAACACAGGAAATGCATGAAAAAAACGAGAAATGGAGCCATCAGTTGGTTCTCTTGCTGTAGAAGGCAGCAGGTGCGATTGTACTCTCATCCATGGTGAGAGGCGTAACTTTTGCCGAAAAATCGAACTTGCATTACAAGAGTACAGGCTGTGCAACTGGTAATGACAGAGCTGCGCTATGAATGTATCACGAGCAGTTTCGGGATAGACAAATGCAGGATAACACAATTTTTCTGTGGTTACATTGTTAACTTAGTAAAACAGGAGTTTTTCACGTCAGTTTCGACTGGACAATGAAAAACTGTTTGCAATCTAAGCCTTTAAGAAATGATCTTAAGTTTTTGGGTTGATATATTTGAACTAAGTACAAGAACCATTGCAAATAACGTAGGTGTGAGCCAAGAGACTATTTGAAGAGTGTTAAAAAACGTTCACTCTTCTTTTAATTTTAGCGAGTACAAACTTTGAATCTAGAAAGTTTTTCAGCATCTGTCAGTGGGTTTTGTAGCAGTGCGCATTGAACCAGTCTTTGCAACTCCTATGCTATTTACAATTGATGTGACGTTTACACGAGAAGGTGTAAAGGCGCCCTATTTCTATGTGTGGGCAACTGAGAATCTACACGTAACGCAACTACATGGGTATCAATAATGATTCTTTGTGAATATGTACACGGGTATTGTCAACAACTTTTTGCCCATACCTTCTACAGAACAGATTCAATGGCTAATGTAATGCTATTCTTTTGAAACAGTCTTTACTAGAAATGTTGAAAAATATTTTGTTGTTGTTTCTAATGCCACCAGTCTGACGTAGTCAGACCGAGGCCCACGAAATTCATCGTGGCAAGGGACTAGAAGTAAGCCTGTCGTTGGCCTTGGCCTTGAGCATCATACATGTTACAGTACGAATTAGCTCAGCGAAATTTCCCGAAAGAATGATAGATGGCGACACCACCTATCTCCACCTCCACAATTTAGGCATGGAACTGAAAGGGAGGGAAATATTCTCCAGTCCTCTGCACTCGTGATTCAGACCACAAGACTTCCGGACCCACTGATTTAACGAGCACGTTCTCTGTGTGTACTCGGAGGGTATTTGGTGGCATCGGACATCGAACCCAAACCTTCCGGACTGGAGTCCGATCCAATCATAAATCGAAACCGAATGTGGTTTCAATATGATGAGGTACCAGCCCACTTCAAAACTGACGTGCGTAATTACTTGAATGCTACTTTCAGAATGTGATGAATTGGGCACATTTGGCAAGCATCTCAACTGATTTATAGAATTTTTAACTTTTTATGGGGACATCTTTAGAGTCCTTTTTAGGAAACACCCCTTAACTCATTATAATCTCGCTGATCAAACATCTGTAGTTACTGCAAGTTTGTGAGAAATATCTAGCAACTTTGGAGTTATAGGCAATCTCTCCAATAACGATGCGGCCAAGCATAGATTATAGTTGATGGGTGAAATTTTGAAGAGTTATTCTAAACATTGGACTCGTCAATGACATTGTCAATGAATGCTACGTCTTTCCTTTCATCTATTATTTACTGCGTTTGTGCTTCACCGCGAAACTTACATCTATACATTCCTTTACAATAAATGATTTCAACAGTGTCAAGTACCAGATCTTAAAGTTTGTACAATGAATTCGGGATCTACCTGCACCCCTTGTCCCCACATATATATATTTAGAAATTTCAGACTATTTGCTTCTCTGTCGAAATGATATTACGGTCGGAAAGGTCATTTACCTACAAAGGGAGATTACTCAGTCACTAATAATAAATTAATAGAATCTTGACTACAAAAATAGACGGCCCTGGAAAAATTCAGAAGGAACTAGAATGTTTATTGCTCAAGAAAATTCGAGAATCCCTTTTCCCCCACTAGATTATGTAACGGCGATACAGACAAATAAATTAGTCAGTCAAAGTAAGTGAATGACCATGCATTTTCGTGTTATTAGAGATTTGCGTCTATTCCCGAGGATTATACAGTGTTAATCGTGATTAATTTTAATTAAATTTGCTTAGTACAATATAATTCCAGAATAATTTGCAACTTACTCCGAGAGAACTCGCTGGTTTATAACGAGGACCTTTCTTACATTTAGAAAATGATCCACCCAGTAACAATATACACTGTTGCGTAAAAATTAAGGACGAGACGTTTTTTTCAATATAACTTTGTACAAAAGCTTTCCAAATCAACACATTTAATACCGTAAGATCCCCAATACGTAAGGACATGTGTAATGTAAGCAACACTTACTAAAAGAGAAATCAGAGGGATAAAAAGAAGCTTTACTGAAAAAGTAGCATGGAGCGCAATGCGACTGAAAGCCGAAACATCCCTGTGATGGGTGTCCAGCAAGAAACATCCGGTCTTTAGTAGGGGATATGATCTCCCCTGACTATTAGGCAGGTTTCACAGCGTCTGCCCATGCTGAGAATGAGGGTGTCAATGAGTTGTTGAGGCATTGCTGCCCATTCGTCTTGCAGCACCAATCGAAGCTCCCGAATCGTTACTGGTGGTAAGGTACGAGCTGCCATACATGCTCGATGGGATTGAGATCTGGAGATCGTGCCGGCCAATCCATATGTTCAATATTCTCACTCTCTAAGAGCTGTTCGGCAGCTACTGTGCGATGACATGGTGCATTGTCGTCCATGAAAAGGAAAGGCAGACCCATAGCGCCTGCAAAAGACGCACATATGGAAGAAGAATCTCGTTACAATAACGGGTCCCGTTGACTGAACCTGCGTCGAAGATGTGAAGGTCTGTACGACTACCAAGCATGATGCCTCCCCAAACGAGAACACCGCGACCTCCATAAATGTCCCTTTCAAGGATGTTCGAGGGATGATTGCGGCTTCCCCGCTCTCTCCAGATGAGTATGCGATGAGAATCGCTACTCAAACTGAATCTGCTCTCATCTGTAAAGTCCCCATTCATTGTCTCTCCAATTCCGGTGTTCCAGGCACCACAGAGAACGCCTTCTCCAATGGGCAGGCGTTAAAGGTACACACCGTACAGGGCGTCGTGCAAACAGACCACCACCGTGCAGTCTTCTAGCCACGGTAAAACGCGATATCGGTCGTCCAGTCGCCTGTGTCGTGTGTCTAGCGATTTCTCCCGCTGTCTTCCGCCTGTTTCTTCTGGCCTGTAGGACAATGTACCGGTCATCTGTGGGTGTGGTTCCTCGTGGACGACCACTACTGAACCCCCGTATAGCTGATCCTGTAGTTTGAAATTGTCTCCAAAGTCGTGCTGTGAGCAATTCCGAACTCTGGAGCCACACTTGTCACACTGCGGCCTTCCCACAACTTCCCAATGATTCGACCTCGGGTAAAAGCATCCAGATGTCGTCTAACAGATTGATTATTCGCCATTTCTCGCTGAGGCAGTAACTCGGTGTGATTTTAACTGCTATACGGCGTGCAATCTCTTTGCCAGAAATACTGATCTTACACCGACAACATGCTTTATACTACTCAGACACTCCCCCATTACGTCTACCTGCATATCTGCGCATGTGCTACCGTACATCACCTTACTTAATCTCCTGATTGGTCTTTCTGTCCGCTCTTCCTCTTCGTTCAGCTGATATGCTAATTTTGCGACTTCGTCCTTAATTTTTGCACACCAGTGTATATAAAGAGTGTTTTTTTTCCAGGTATAGAAGTTTAAATTGGCATTACTTTCCAAGATGGCGACCGATTTAACAGCTGTCAAGTGATTTATTCTCAGTTTGGTTTGGCAAAAGCGTAGATTCGTCGAATGGGCCCAAAACGAGATTGCCGTTGTTCCCGATTTTCATAAGCGAATTTTGTTTAGCGATGAAGCGCACTTCTGGTTGAATGGCTACGTCAACAAACAAAACTGCCGCATTTGGAGTGAAGCTAATCCACAAGTGTATGTCGAAACACCGTTACATCCAGAAAAACTGACTGTTTGGTGCGCTTTATGGGCTGGTGAAATCATTGGTCCGTACTTCTTCAAAAACGATGAAGGCCACAACGTTACAATCAATGGTGATCGGTATAGAGCCATGATTACTAACTTTTTCATTCCTGAATTGAACAATCTTCATGTCCAGGAGCTGTGGTTCCAACAAGACGGCGCTACATGTCACACAGGTCGTGCCACAATCGATTTATTGAAAGGCACGTTTGGTGACCGCCTAATTTCACGTTTTAAACCTGTGACTTGGCCTCCAAGATCTTGTGATTTAACACCGCTAGACTATTTTCTGTGGGGCTATGTAAAGTCAATGGTCTATGCGGATAAGCCCCAAACGCTTGACCATTTGGAAGACAACATTCGCCGTGTTATTGCCGATATACAGCCACAAATGTTGGAAAAAGTCATCGAAAATTGGACTTCCAGATTGGACTACATCCGTGGCAGTCCTATGCCAGAAATCATATTTTAAAATGTAATGCCACAAGATTATCTTTCGAATAAAAAAAATTCATGTCAATCGAATAATACATCGTTGTTTTATTGCAATTTAAAGTTCTATACCTCTAAAAAAACACCCTTTACAATGGTAGCCGAAATTGTAGATATTTTTAGAAATTTTTATGTTTTTTAAATACATATGCCTACAGAAAATAATACGTTTCACAAAGTACAAAGTCATATATATCATTTTAAAGAGATCAATTTAAGAGAGATATGCATCATTATATTCAATTCCTGCTATTAACTCACAATCTCTATTAATTTATCTTGGTGGGGAATTTTCAATCGTCAATAAAATACATTTTAAAGCGCTAAATTGAGCTGAAATTTTATATACATGATTATTTTGGATGACAATACGATAATTTTTAATTATAATTAATAACAATTAATTGATTAAAACTAATTATTTAAAGAACTCCAAATACAGCCATGTTGGCATCATTTTTGGTGACTTAGCGACCCTTTTGGCAACTTGTATGAAAACTTGAAAAAAAATTTTTTGTACGTTTTAAAGCATTCAGTTGAACTGAAATTTTATATACACGATTGTTTTGGATAACAATGCGATACTTTAGTGATAATTAATAAAAATTAATTACCACTTAATATTATGATTCTGTCATATGTATATGCATATTTATATTAATTGTAACTATTTAATAAAAAGTAGCTAAAATAAAATTTTTCTTTGTTGATTTAAGTAGGAATTGACTGAAATTTTTTTTATATATTACTTGTTTTTTAATACAGTTTCTCATCGATATTTCATTGAGCTGATGATAGTTTTAAGCTCTTCCTTTATTATTACATGATGTCAAGAGACAATTATAGCCTCAATTAGCTTCTTTTTATTTGATGGGGCTCCTCATTTAAACAAGAATTTTCAAACGGTATCTTATTTACTGTTTTATTTGATGTCATTGCTTCTTGACTAAATATTATTGTTGTCCTTCCCAGGACTGAGTTCTGAACTCAATACTATCGAAAACTTGTGGCACTTTTTGAACATTCTTGTTCAAAGGAGGCTCCCATTAAATAAAAAGGAACTCATTGAGGCTACAATTGTTCCCTGGCATCATGTAATAACGAAGGAAGAACTTAAAACTATCGTTAGCTCAATGAAACATCGACGATAAACTGTAATAAAAAACAAGTAATATAAAAAAAAATTAAGTCAATTCTTACTTAGATCAACAAAGAAAAATTTTATTTTAGCTCATTTTTATTAAATTGTTACAATTAATATAAATATGTATATACATATGACAGAATCACAATATTAAGTGGTAATTAATTTTTATTAATTATCACTAAAGTATCGTATTGTCATCCAAAACAATCGTGTATAGAAAATTTCAGTTCAACTGAATGTTTTAAAACGTGAGATAAAAACCTTTCCAAGTTATAAGACAAGTCACCAAAAATGATGCCAACGTGGCTATATTTGTAATTCTTTAAATAATTAGTTTTAATCAATTGATTTTTATTAATTATGATCAAATCATTGTATTGTCATCCAAAATAACCATGTACATAATTTCAGCTCAATTGAGCGCTTTAAAATGTATTTTATTAACGATTGAAAATTCCAGCAAGATAAATAAATAAACAAATAAATAAATATATAGGGAGTGTGACTTTATAGTAGGAATTGAACAAAGTGATAGTGAAACAGTGAGGCCTCTATCTTCGTCCTTCTTATTAACAAATCCTCTTGGGAAATCTTTGGTCCTTACAAACTATTTTATTTGCAACGAACTCTCTGAAGAAGGGAGCGTGATTATGTAACTATTCTATATACAGCCTACTATATAAAGTCTAAGCTTTCAAGCTAGACTGGGAGGGAGAGAGAAAAAGACCGATAGGATAGTTTTTGTGCTAGCGGAACAGTGATTAATCAAATTTATAGTGTAACGCTGATATTTGCGATTTGATAATTGTAATAATAAAGGTGACGATTTGTCACTAGAGCAGTGTTTCTCAAACTGTGGGGCACGCCCCGTAGGAGGGTGTGATAATCCTACAAAGGGGGCAGCATATTGAAAATAAAAGATTATATAGAAAGTTATCAATTTACTAATTGGAAGCAAAACAAAATATATTCTGACATAAAGAATAAAATACACATTTACTATGATATACTATACTTATACGAGCTAATGTATCAGTACGGCACAATGTATTTGATACATTGAATGTATTGAAGTATCAATAATAAAATAAGAACAAGTTTAATAATTTCTAGTGATTTGTTTCCATGGGCTTATCATATACAAAAAAAAAATTGCATACGAAATTTAATACTTGATAATTAGTACAGTTTATAAATAAGGTCGTATTGTAGCTTTAGCATCAAAGTATTATACATTATTACTGCATCCATATATTTTTATTGTATGGGGGGGGCGCTTTGAAAAATATGATTGAAAATTGGGTCGCGAATATCAAAAGTTTGAGAAGCACTGCACTAGAATTTGAATAGAGATTAAATTGCTAAGAGGGCAGTGTATTCGAGCCTGAAGTAAATGTACTGGCATTTCAAGTCTTCTCTCATACTTCGCGTACCTTGTTAATCGAGTCCGTATAGTTTCAATTGCGTGGATCTCTTAGTTTTGATTGATTGAGCTTGTGTTGTTGATTGTGTTACAAATGAATTAACTGATTTTGAACATGGCTAGTCTTTTCCCCTTTCTCCCACATCTTTAGGCGGGGATCCGAGATCCTTACACAAAACAAATAATCATATTTCAGCATTTTATAAAAAAAAATTAGGAACTTACTTCAATAATTTTAAATATTCACATATGTCTTAGTTCCTAAATTTTGTTGTTTCTAATGCCACCTGATTGGCATGTGTCAGATCGAGGACCACGAAATTCATTATGGCAAAGGGCTAGTCTGTACACCTGTCAGTATCCGTAGCCTTGAGCACCATGCAGGACACCGTACGTTTCGACTAGTTTCCACCTCAATTTTGAGAGAACATCCTGTAGGTGGTCAGGGTCTCCCAAATTTCTTACCCTTCCACCAACCTCACGAGAGGTGGCTCGGTGGCTATTTAGAGTTCTCCCCTGCCGTGAAAGCACCATACATTTACAAACATATATCCCTTCCCCGGAATTCGAACCCAGGTCCTACGGCACAGCAGTCAGCGTCGCTGACCACTATCCGGGATGGGTGGTTACTAAATTTTACGAATTTCCTATTAAGTTCCAAAATAGTTACTGATGAATTTCATTAAAACTTTAAAATATCTCTAAAAATACGACAAAGAAAAATTTATTCTGCATTAAATAAATTTAATACTACATCAAAAATTAAAAATTGTGAGAAAAACATTTGTTAAAGGAAAGAAAAAATAAATTATTTTATTTATAGTTCTGATTTTGAAAATCTTTTTAATTCTACGGAAATTAATATTTTGTTAATGTTTATGTTAATTTTGACTACTACAAGTTAATGTAAATAATAAACATAATAAGAAATAATTAATAATTAATTAGTGATGTAATATATTCTATTAATTTTGAACTAAATTCAAAAATATTTTAATAAATTTTATTAATAATGTATTAAATTCTAATAAATTCCTTTTCGTTTAATCGACTAGTTTTACAAAATAATTATATTTACTATACTGACAATACTTATAAAGTTAAAAAAGTAATTATATAGCTATCTTTTTACACTTTTGTGAACATAACTATGTAAAAAATACTTCATATTATACATATATCGATGTATAAAATGATTTATTTTTTGGTGAAAATAGAAGTTTAATACCGAATATAATTTTTTATTAAGATTATATTAATTTGATTCCCAAAATGAAAACGTTAATAATACAACTTTTCTAGACATTAAATTACAGTAGAAGGCCACTTAATATTCATTAATATTTCTGACGAGAAAAATGATTTGAACTTTAACACATTACTTCTATAATATATTAGAATAGTAATATATGTATTTCTTTTCACAGGAACATTGTCATAAATGAAATTTAATGTACCAAATTTATATATATATATATATATATATATATATATATAGTTTATATATATATATATATATATATATATATATATATATAGTTTAACTATATTTAGATAAAATAATAAAAGTTTTAACAATTGATGCAATGCTTTGAACAAAAATTACTAATTAAATTTGTAAAAGGTTATTTTTTTTTATAAAGAATATCTTAATTGCATGAATAAATTGATTATTTCTTGATATACACTATTGGCCATTAAAATTGTCACATCAGGAAGAAATGCAAATAACGAAATGATATTTATTGGACATATATATTATACTAGAAATAACAAGGGATTAAATTTTTCAAGAAATTTGGGTGCATAGATCCTGAGAAATCAGTTTTCAAAACAACCACCTCTGGTATGCCTGGGCATTGAATCAAATAGAGATTGAATGGCACGTACAGGTACAAATGCCCATGCAACTTCAACTCAATACCGCAGGTCATCACTCGTAGTGACTGGCGTATGGTGATGAGCCAATAACTCGGTAACCATGGACCAGAAATTTTCTATTGGCGAGAGATCTGGTGAACGTGCAGACCAGGGTTACATAATAAACTGTTAATATTCTAAAGAATTTAATCCTTATTATTTAAAATTTCGCTATCCAAATAACTTTCAATGAAATTAATTGGGTATTTTTTAATTAAACAGTATTTAATAAAATGTTTATAACTCTTTATTTTTTCTGAATTTTTTGAAACAAGAAATTCGTTACGTTCAACGTAATTAATAATAATATTTCTGAATATTGAAACATGTACATTACTTTATCAATGAGGTACTTTTATAATATTAAATTCAAATTAATTTCTTTTGTCATAAATATTAGTAATTATAACATTATATTTTAATTGAATTTCTGTATCAAGAAAATTTACTTCATAGTTTTTATTATTTCTGCGTATTAAATTAAGGTATTGCAAATAAAAAATAGTGTTAGGTTTAAAATTGTCTTGCTTACCAAAAAAGATAACATCAAAAACCTTTAAAAAATATATAGGATTAAAAATGTGTTATATTATGAAAAATGAATTTTTAATTTTTATCTATAAGCAATTAACTTAACCATATAACTTGGAAACAAGTTTAAGCATTCACTAAAAGCCGTACATTACCAACAAAGAGAAAATTAATCACATGCATCAAATGAACTGCCAGCATTTGATTTTCCCTCCTGTATACCACCTGTGGCAGAATTTATAATAAATACAGAAATAACCTGCAGAATATTTATACTTTGTAACATACAAATAACCTGCAGTGAATTTCAACTCATGTTGGCAATAAACACGTTCACCTCATTGAACCAAGTAACCATTTTCACGAAATATTGTTCTTTTCTCTTCGAACATCACTCTTGGATATGAATAATACATCAGGTCGCTAACGACATTGAAATTAATAACTTGTATGCATATTCTATTGGAGGCGAAATCTTTCCGTTTACCGTTATTTCGTTTATCTATCTTTTCCAGACTTAACAGCAGAATCGATTCTCCAAGGATAACATTTCCGTGATTTAATTAAATCAATTCTTTTCAATCCTTTAATAATTGAGGAAATGTGTTCCGATTTCTCAAGCAAATCCGGAGTGGAATTATTTTTCAAGTAGTGAGGGACAGAGTGTGGGAAAGTTTTCCAGATTCACGTCATGGATTGATAAATGAAAGATCGTTTTCGAAAAGGAGAAAAAATACAACCTTTCTACTCAAAACTACGTAGATATCGTTACAAAATGTTATTTTGGGGCCATTTTGGATTTTGTGAATTTAGCATTTAAAAATAGAACGTGTTCTTATAGGAATCAACGCATTAAAATGGGGTTTTCATAGTGTTAAGGTATCCGACTACGTTCGGAACCGTGATTTTCAAAAGCGCATAAATGGATAATTTTCATGATATTTAGTGTCACTTAGATTAGAATATATGCATAAAATTGTTTTAAGGACATTTTGACAAAAAAAAATTATTTAAATACAATATTTTGGCAAAAAATTAACTTAGAATAATCTTTCTTCCAAATGTTCTCCTTTTGTAAAAAATGCTTCTATTAGAATAATATTTTGCCTGTATATAGCTCAGACCTCTGTCCAGAGGCTCAACTATAATTTTTAAAATATATAACTTAGAAGTGGGTTTATTCATATTTTACAACAGAGGGGATCATAAGAAAAAAAAAACGCGAATAATTATTTCAATTGGTGGTAACTCTGAAAATAATGTGAATTTTTCAAAAATTGTAGTTGAGCCTCTGTAGAAAGGTCTGAGCTATATACTGGCAAAATATTATTATACTAGAACCTTTTTTGACAAAAGGAGAACATTTGGAAAAGTATTATTCTAAGTTAATTTTTTTTGCCCCAAGATATTATATTTAAATAAAATTTTTTTGTCAAAATGTCCTTAAAACAATTTTATGCATGTATTCTAATCCGAATGACACTAAATATCATGAAAATTATCCATTTATGCGTCTTTTTAACATCACGGTTCCGAACGTAGTTGAATACCTTAAAGGATCCAAATTGTTTTCAGAATTTAAAATTCTGCCTATGCTGAAGAGATCTTCTATGGTATAAAGACAAGAGAAAAATAAAATAAAATTATTAATTTTGATGTTAAGCAATGCCACAAGAGGAATGAAATTTTGATTTTTGAGCCTCTTTATTGTAGACAGATCAGCGTAATTTTTTAAAAAAGAAAAAATAGGCCTATTGTAGTACTTTTTTAGCATTTATTGCAATGAGATGACACTTACTAAGTATATTTTAATTTTAAATATTATTTATTAAAAAGGTCAATTTTTTAAAAGTTTTAATGTCATCTAAAATGTCAAGGAAGGAGAACTAGTTTTTGCTTCTACTTCGACCAAACTACAAACTACAACTAAATAGTTACAAGAAAAATCATCAGGTACATTTAACGGCTTCTTTAATATTAAAATTTAAATTAAAAATCTACTGTCGAAAAATGACAGCGTACGATAAAGCGAAAGACATGAAAAAGCTTGGATCAGACTGACTTGATGGTGAAGGGACTGAGAACTAAGATTACGAAATGTCGCATTGTCCATTCCTTATTCAGTCAATTTATTAATTTTCATCTCTTTTAGTTATTTATATTGAAGTGAAAAAAATTGTTTAGATTCTAAAATCATGTAACAATAATTAAGTCTTTTTTTCATTTTTCATAAGTTTTGAAATAATTTTTTAATATTATTTTTCTTCTAATCTCTTTACCATCTTTTCCGCATAGGTAAATTTCTATTAATAATGTTTTTTTTCTTTATATTTAACCGCTATCCACCCTATTAAACATTCTTATAAGGAATACATACATTGACGTTTTAGTGTAAAACTAAACTTTCGAGTTTAAATAAAAATATAATAAAAGATGAAATATTATTTAATGTATTAAATAATGTCTATATCTTAATTTATATTTTTAAAAGGATCCCTCCTTCCCCTCAAACTGTAATGAACTATATATATATATATGTGTGTGTGTGAATAACACACTTATAAAACAATTCTTAAAATACAATATATTTTCTGGCTTTGCTAATCCCAATATTTAGGTTGATGATACTCAAAATTTTTCTCAACTATTTTGGCAAGTATTTTCTATGATACAATCTTCGAAATACTGCTCCTAACTTTAACTTAAAACAATTTTTTTCCAAATTAGGCGAGTTAAATATGATAAGAAGCTCAAAAAATAATAAGGCTCATGTGTGTGTGTGTTTGTCACATTTCAATAATTTAAATATTTTTTTGAATTGAAATTAAATTAATTAAACATATTCTTGACTAATAATAGCCAAAAGATGATTAAAATTCTGTCAAAATAAGACAGTTTTGAATCGAAACGGGATTAAATATAATAAAGGTAATAAAAATAACAGTAATAATATATAATTACGTTGAAATAGCTTTTATTTTGTATGCAATTTTTTATTTTCGAACAAAACTTTAATATTACAGGGGCTTTTAAAATAATATTTTTTATTAAAATGAAGGTAAAACAAGAGAAAATTGTTTAACAAGAAATGAATAGAAATATCAATATTTGTCGTATGTTTCATAAATATATCAGATAATCAAAACGAAAGTTTTTGATTACCAGCAAAAAAAAAAAGAGAGAAACAAATTGAAATTTCTCTTCAGTTAATTGGTAAGTTTATTTTTACTAGCTTAAAAACGAGTTAGCTATATCTAGGTGATTTGTAAGAAATAAGTAGAACCATTGTGAGTAATGTACCAACATTAATAAACAGACTTAAAAAAGTATGATACTTTTATATTATCGCAACCGTATTGGCGACATTATATGAACCGAAGCACATGGTTGCCAATTCAACACTTGCGACACATGCAAAATCGGGGTTGCTAAATTTGCCAGTTATCTTGAACATTGACATAGTTACGTTAGTAAGTATCAAAAGTATTTATATAAAGAAGCGCGCGATATATTATTTATATTGATGCCAATAATCCAGACTTTAAAATGTCTTATAAATTGAAATGCATCTTATAGATTCCAATTTATATAATTAACTATGATATATATAATAGATTCTAAGAGTCTATAATGCTTTTTAATGAAATAGAAATCACTTTTATAACAATACAAAATACTTATCCTTATTAATATTACTTACAATTCTTATATTCTGAGAAGGTATTTATGGTAAATACTTTTGAGGAGGAAAAAACGAGGTTTTGGCAACAATTGCACTTTTTTATTTCATACGAGCAAACTTTAAGTAAACTAATCATGATAAGGAAGTAGAAGTACAGCTGTTGTGTTTTAGTTAAAATCGTATATAAAATGTATCTTTTAAAATTTAAATACACAACAGCCTAGAAATATCGATAACAGTTTAAAAGATATTTACTTTTAGAATATTTGTTTTGCGACAAAAAGAAATTTAAAAACATTTGTTCCTTGACTTCACGGCTGCGGTAGCTCCAGTGCTCAAGGTATCGGATCATGGCAGGCATGTCATCAGTTCAAACCCAGTACCACTAAAGACCCACCGTGTAGGGGGGCGGTGCACGTTAAATCTGTCGAGAGTTCAAACGTTCTCCCGTTGGTGTGGTGTGGTAGTTAGGAGAGGGGGTATCAAAGATGTCACCCTCGTCACTTGACCATGATTCAAAATTTCGAGGTCCGTCGCCAAAAGCCCTCGAGTGGCTGAACTGTGCAACGTTAATATTCCCTCACTCACTCCTTGATTTCACAACGAATTCATTTAAGTAAAATAAATATAATATAAATTCTTTTTGCCCTGATTTTAGCAATCTTATATGCTCTACTAACAAAGCTAATTACGAAAAAAGCATTTAAAACATAAATATTTTGCTTTTTGACATTTGAAGAACAATCAAACTAATGCAATTGATTTTTGCTGTCAAGTTTTCTACGTCTGCCGACTAGATTTGTAATAGAATTTCGGCTTAGAAGCTAGTTTTAGTTCAAGATTTTATCTTCCGAAAGATTACGGCCTACTACACAAAGGGATAATGCACATGAACGCTCCCGAGTCTTCTCACGGGATAACGTGGAAATTTACAGCAACCTAAATATCTCTTCATGCCTTTAATTTAATATATCAAAATTACGAGATGTATCTCAGCAGTACATTATTTAACTATTTAAACTCGTTCAAGTTTACAGTAAATAATTATATTAAGAGTAAAAATGTTTAATTTAAATTTATGATAAAAGTAGTTAATTTTTTTCATTGAATACTATAATCCTTTTAAAAGTGCAGTCACTTTATTTCGTGGACTGTGTAGGATTTTAATGTTTTAGTTTACATAGTTAAATTTTAAGGTTGAAGAAAAGGTGTGGATTCTGGACCTTCGTTTAGCGAGAACCCAATGATTGGAATAAGCAGAGTAGTTTAGTTAAATTTAAACGAGCCTTAAAACCTTCAAGTTGCGAGGATTTGGAAGTTAAAATAGGAGGAACCTTCAGCATTTTTCTCATCATCTAGTGGTCACGGTAGCCTAGTGGTCAAGGTGACAGACTCGTGATTGGCATATCATGAGTTCGAGCCAAGAACCACTGAAGACCCACCGTGCAGAGAGGACCGATGCATATTAAATACGTCGAGGCTCAGACATCAACCCGTCGAGGTGGTGTCGAAGTTAGGAGAAGAGGGTCTCAGTTCAGGCGTCGTCCTCGTCTCTTGACCATGGTTCAAAATTACGAGGTCCATCGCAGAAAGCTCTCCTGTAGCTGAATAGTGCGACGTTAATATTCACTAATTAATTCATTCTACTCATTTAAAAGTGTGTTTTTCCTAATCCTATTGTGTTCTGAATCCAAAGCAAAGTTAAGGAGAGAGTAGAGTTATATTAACATCGCACACACTATGAAGCTGCAAGTGCGCTATTGACGACTGACCTCGTAATTTTGAACCTTGGTCAAGTGACGAGGATGGCATCTTTGGCACCCTATCTGCTAATTTCCACACCAATGGGAGGACGTTTTAGCCTTGGTAGATTTAAGTGCAGCGTCCTCCCTCTACACGGAGTGTCTTCAGCAGCACAAGGCTCGAGTTCATGATACGCCGGGCATGAGTTTGTGACCTTGACCATGTAAAGTTAACGAAACTAAGTACTAAATTATAAAATTTACTGACAAGCAATGTTTTTTTTAAAATTGCTTACTGAAATTGTAATGAAAGAAGTGAAACCTTGTTTGCCAAAGAAGGATGTTAACACGAAAAATTAAAATTTTATACTAATTATTTAGAGAATACAGTTTAGATTTTGAAATATTTTTTCTTTTTTTTCTTTCAGAAAAAAAGCATAAAAATCCCCGTCCTCCATCCGTTTTTTAATTTTGTTATAATTTAATTAATGCATTTTTGAAATCTATCACATAAATTTAACAAATGAAATAGAAGAAAGATACAAATATTTTTAGAGATACAAATTATTTTTTATCGAAAGATAAAATTTAGCAGTCAGCTGGCTTTAATACTCTTTGATGAGATGGAAATACTATTGTAATTAATATGAATCAAGTTATATATTAGTTAATCGTTTTTCATGAAATTAAATATAAAGTTATGATAAAATGATAAGAAATTTAGATCGACTTTGTATT
The DNA here is from genome assembly GCA_019973935.1 of Trichonephila clavipes. Classification (NCBI taxonomy): domain Eukaryota; kingdom Metazoa; phylum Arthropoda; class Arachnida; order Araneae; family Nephilidae; genus Trichonephila; species Trichonephila clavipes. The sequence continues at coordinate 257,613 of BMAU01021214.1, read as the reverse complement.
TCATTTATATATTCTCTCTTTCGATTCATACGATTAAGGTTGCCTTCAATTAATGCCCCTATTTTTTAATTTTTAGACATAAATGTATTCCATATTTAATAATACATTTTGGTTTCGCTATCCCTTAGAGATCAGTATATTTTATCCTCCTCCTTATTTTTAGAAGGGTTAACCTATTTTTCCTATAAAAATATGTGTCTTATTTTTTCTCCTATGTCTTTTTTCTCCTATGTCTTTATGCTAAATGAGCTATCCCCTTACATGTTAAAATGAAAAATGGGTACTTACGTATTATCGCAAAAATCGCCAACTCTATTAATAACTCACCAAGTTGGTAACCTCGGTTTCCTATGTGTCGTACGCTCTGAATTGAAAACCATGTGCTTCGTTTCATATAATTTCGCCAACAGGTTGCGATTATACGTAAGTACCAAAAAATGAATTATTTATAGAATATTTTGAAATTTTAAAAACGCAAAATGTTATAAACAGATGAATGAATTACAACGTTGAAACTTTTAATGAAAGTTGAGACATTTTACTGAGCAATAATGTGCTCCGCATTTAAAATAGGCGATTGTACATTTGACGAAAGTAGCTTTAAACAACTTAATAAATTACTAAAACACAGCATCATTATTTCTAATAGCTTGTTGATAAGTACGGTATTCATGCTCTTTGGCGAATTTCGCTCCTTAGTGACCTCCTTACGTAGCATTGTTTTTTGGGGAAATCAAGACTTGGAACTCTGAAACCAATGATATAATTAAATAATTCTAACACTCATTTAGTATGTATATATCTCTCTCTATATGCAAAGAAAAAAAAAGATTTTTGTGATGCTGTGCTAAGTTTAACTTATGCATACAGTATCGTTAGTAAAAAGGGGTCGTAAAAATTTGAATTTGTTTAAAGAGGAGCGCCAAGAACGAATTTTGCAAAAAAAAAAAGAACAAATGAAGGAAGTAAAGGACATAAATTTTTAGAGATTACTTGAAAGATAAAGGAACGTTTTCGTATTGCGATCGAACAAAGCTCAATTGAGAACAGAATATATGTTATTACTTATATGCCACTTGAGCGACAGTAGCATGAGATCAAGGTCCACGAAATTCATCGTGGCAAGAGGCTAGATTTTAACCGTAGCTTTGAGCATCATACAGGTGACAGAACGATTTTGCTCGGTTCCACCCCAATTTTGAGGGGAACACTCTGAGGGAGGTCAGGGGTCTCCCACCTCTCTTCTCCTTCCACTAACCTCACGAGAGGACTTGTGGCTCGACGGCTATTTAGTGTACCCCCATGCTGCAAAAGCACTATACATTTGTAAACATCCAACCCTTTTCCGGGATTCGAACCCAGGCCCTACGGCACTGGGCCTGGGTTCGAACTTGAGCGAACTAGCGTCACTATCCCTTAAACCGGAAGGGCGGCCCTACAGAATGTAAGAATGGATTGACAGACCATGTACAAAATTCAGTTATAAATACATGCAACAAATTTACAGTCGGTAAAGTATAACTTTACCATCGTATATTTTGTATAATGGGGGTTGGTACGCTGTTAGAGGGGAGGAATGCCTTTCCCCCTAGTTTAGATAATTTTTTAGTACTCTAATGAGAAGAAATAGAAAGTGCATAAAAATTCTTTCTGTTTACAGCAGAAATATAAATATTCTGAAAACATAGTTAATTTTTTCGTTACAATTCTGAAATAGCTTATAGATATGCATATATTTTTTACCATTTCTATATTTTAACTCCATTAACTAATTAAAAGCACTTACATACTATTCACATTTATATTTCTGTTTATAATAATACGTTTAATTACTGAAAACAAATATTATACAATTTAGACTAAGTTCTGATAGTAAGTTACGGATGTTTATTATTTCATTATTATAAAACTATACAAGAATGTATTAAACTTAAATTAATATTATTAAATTCATTTTGATATAATTAATCCATGCGCAATTGAACTGCAGCGCTTAATCACATGAGGGGTTATTTGTTTTGTTACGGAACATATTGGAATACATTTAAATTAAATTAATGTAGTTAATTTCTCTTTGATATAATTAATGCATGTCCAATTAAACTACAAAATTTGCTTAAATTAATTCAATTATACTCGGTTATAAGCAAAAGCAATTAGGTAAGAAATAATTAAAGCATTAATTGAAATGTTTATCACATCTAAGGGTTTTGTAAATTAATTTCTAAAATAATTTTTTGCCAGCACCTCTGATTAAGATTCTCTAATTACTAATCTACGACCTGCTATTTGTTAATTGCTATCTTTGTAGTTAGTTACTAAAAAAACTATCGTGTAAAAAAAAACCTATCGTGTGTAAATTTTTATGAGGGAAAGCCAAAAATCCTTAAAAAATAATCACTTACAATTTTAATTAATCAGAAGAGTATTTTTTGTTAAGATACTAGACAGACACTTTCTTAAAAGCTTTGATAATTAACAAATTTAGCTCATAAACACACGAAAAAGTAAATAGAATAGAGTGACATGAAATATTGGTTGAGGGAATATTAAAACAGTGATTCTTACAGCGTTTGAAGGGCAGAGACTTTGATGTAATTTATATGATCAAGATAACCAAGAATAACTTAACGTACTGGAACATATTCCAATTTTATTTAATAAACACTTTTTGTTGATAAGAAATTAAGTATTTTAAAGTAATGCATAAGCAGAAAATCATGGGCTAAAACATTAGCAGCAATTATAAATGCATTACAATATTTCGTTGAGAAATTTTAAGGATTTAAGCTTATTTTCATTAAAAAAGTAACTATTTAAAAAATAAATCATAATGTAATTTTCACATTCTGAAGTACTCTTTATACAAGATAATTTAATTTGTAACTTTAGAAATTGGGGCAAGATTTTTCAAAATTACGCCCATATTCACCGCTAACCTGACCGCCGGTTAGAGGAAGGAAATCTGGGTTTCGCCGAAAACGCTATTCACCATCGCAAGTTAATAACTTAACTCCGGTTCAAATTAAAAAATCCTGACCCAGGGTCACAGCTGGGTTAGTTTTAACCGCACATACGCAGCAAGCGATTTTTTCGAGCGTTTTCTTTTCTTGCAAAAACACTATATATATATATATATATATATATATATATATATATATATATATATATATACTTTATATATACTTTTCTTTGTCATTTTCTTTTTTAATTTAAATAACACTGACGGATCTGTTGTGGTGTTCGCGGATTCACCACTCCGTCAGTATTATAGAATTGCCGCGTTATTTTAATATACGCTTCATTTTTTTGTGTGCTGCTAACAGCATTTGTTTCCCTACATTCTATTATATGTAAGTGCGGCTTCATCAAAGCCAACACCAACTTTTTTCGTACTGCGTAAAATAAATTCTGTTGGCATTCATTTTAAACAGTTAGCGATACTCGAGGTTAAAAACAAGCTGGCACGAAGCGAATATAGAAATTGTAGCTCCAGGCGGAAGTCACGGGGTTTATTTCGACCAATGGGAATCGACCAGTAACCCCAGGTTAAGAAACCCAGAGTCAAGTAACTGGAGGTCGAAAAAGAGCTGTGAATTGAAGTTCTAACCTGGGGTTCACTGCCGGTTACTTAACTCCAGGTTTCGTCGCTGGGTTAGGTTAGCGGTGAATACGAGCGTAAGATATCTAGGTAAAATTTTCTTACTGGGTTTTTCAAATTAGGATGAAAGAAAGGGAGTAATTTGGAAGTAATTATACAGGGTGAGTACAAATGATGGACCTGACTTTAAAAAATCATTTCATCGAAACTACTGCACGTATTACAACAACAACAAGTGATACACGAATGTAAAGAGAAATTTTCTCAGTTTCTTTTCTGTTGCAAATTTTTGATGCTTGCCCCACTTGTAACGCGGTATACATCGAATCTGTAATCCAGTTCGACCATTTCATACAGTTTGTAGCATCACTCTATCAATGGTTCGTAATGCTGCACAAATGCTTACTTGTCGTTCTCTATTATTTGTTCTATAAACTGCAAATGAAACGCCTAGAAATTTATTTTTTTCGTAAAATTTTCCCTACTGTTTTTTGGAAAATGTACTCAATTCATGAAGTCACATGATAAAATAAACACGTGTTTTTCATTGAATTCAAAACAAACATCAAATTAATAGTACTTGTTGTCCTATTTGTAAAACTCAGATAAAATTTCAAATTTCATATTTGGGTAAAGATGTTTAAATGTTAGGAAAAAAAAGTTTCTTCAAAAACATTTCTTTGAACTAAAAAACAATCATATTTTATGTTTAAACTTTTAAATAAAATGCATTTTGTATACATATGTACTTTTTAAGAGAAAGTTTCTGCAAAGAGCAAAACTTGGCAACACCCGGGCGCGTGAACTGATTAGCTGGAAACACTAGACAGTTTTTATCGTGTGACTATGACGTCACGTGAGTTTTTGAATTGATTGGGGCTAGAATCACGTGGCTTCACTATCATGTGACTATGACGTCACATGAATTGAGCCATGTTCACATGTGGCAACTCTCGTAGATTTCTGTGGATCTCGAACAAAACTCTATGCCTCTCCCTCTCCATTGCATTTTCTGAGACGCTTAGCCGGTCACTGCTTTTCTTTTTACAGAAGCAACTTGTTTTCTAAAATTGATAATACCATTGCAGAATTCTCTTGTTCTTTTTATGCAGCGATTTCTAAATGCACGCTGCACCAAAATAATTGGAAAAATCCGTGCATACTCTAATAAACTCTTCCCTGTTATTGCCACCATGTTTGGATTTCAATCACAAAGATCTTGAATGTACTGTTGACCATGGGGAAAATACTTGGTACATTTCTCTTTACATTCATGTATGACTAAGTAATAAAAAGTAAATAAAGTCATAAACTAAGTAATAAAATTTCGAAAATATGATTTTTTAAAATCAGGTCATTCGTTTGTACGAGTACTCATTTTTATGAAGTAAAATATATAGCTGGACTTATATATAGAAATTTGTAATATGTCCTTAAAATTAGGCATATCTGGAAGTCACACAAGGTAGAACGCTGTCTTTTTTTCTATCCGAAATTAACAATTATACTTATTTTTGCCTTAATTGATAAAATTTTAAACTATACATACTTTATATAACTAGAAGTTACCGCTCACGTTAGATTAACATTTCTTCCAATTTCTACAGATTTATTCAACACGAAATGCTTTATAACTTAGGTAAGAAGGTTCTTCACTGGAAAATAAATTCTAGCATGTTTTTTACGTCTGACTTGACGTAAAAAACATGCTAGAATTTATTTTCCAGTGAAGTTTCAGTGATTTGAGCTATTGAAGATCACGAACAAGTTGAAAAAGGGTAAAAAAAAGTCTTTCTGATTTCATAAGAAACTTGAAATAATTTTTTACTTTCGGGAGATATTTGACAAGTTTCTTTTTTAATGTTTTCCAATTTATTTGCTAAAATAACACTTGTGTTCTAAAATATATAAACATTTCTTTAAAAAACTCTAAATTTTCATGTGTTTTTTGCTGAAAATATTCTGAGTTTGAAATATTCTGAGCTTCACAAAATTACTGCACTTTGACAACACAGGAGGCAAATATTATAATGAAATTTAAAATGAAAAGTATCGACTTTAAAGGAGATATGTTATTTAAAGTAAATACATTTTACTACAGAAGGTCTGATTTTTTTTTTTTGTATTTTTGTATCCAATAATATCGGGAAATTTGTACAAAATAACTCATTTGATTATCATGAAGTTTAAATTTACAAAATTTGTTTCTCTTTGAAAGAAGCTGGGTGAAGAGTTGGGTTGTCACAAAGTGTTATTTTTAATCATAAGTCACATGATAGTTAAATTAACTTACATGAAATTTACAAACTTATATTTTCTACATAAACCTACGTTGTAGAACGCTTTGCGTAAATGTATGAAATCCAATTTAAAAACCTCCTAAGCCTTCTGATTAAAGATGCATTTGTGAGAACCTTTTTATCATCCAACTACTTTCAAAGAGTAACAGAAATAAGGCTCGCTATATCCCAAATATCTTTCTGTATTTTCACTATATTTCAACTGAATTCTTTTATATTAATTGTCCTATATTATTGGCTAAAAATATGAAAGAAAAATGGTGATATTCTTTGAGCATGTGTAGTAAAAGATTACTTTATTTAAATATTTATGTCTCAATAAATGTCAATATTATTCATTTATATTGCTCTTATACGCTATCAATAGTGCAATAAACGTTAAGAAATTGATTACAAACTTTAAGTATTTTACAAATAAAAAACAATTTATTATTTAGAATTTTTATAGAAACGTGAGGCACGTTCAGTAACGTGTCCTGGCTCCGGTAGTGCTGACCTCCTATGAGCGATTCACACTTAGCGATGCGTGTAGAGATCCCCAGAGAGCGCGCGTGAGAGAGAAAGAGTAGAGAAAGAAACAACGACACGACTAGAGAAAAAAGACGAACTTCAGCCAATTGGCAACTAGCGAGTTTAATTGTTTTAGTTTAGTATTTGTGTTGTCCTCTTTTTCTTGTTATATTTAAATAAATAGTTTTGTTTGTGTTAGCTCTTAGTCTTTATTAGCTAACAAACCACACCCAAATATAACATCTATATAATGGATTAACTGTTTGCAAATCCTACAAACATTTTAAACGATATATTAAATATTTTGAGAAAATAATAAATTCTTTCAAGTTTTTTATGATTTAGGGAAAAAAAATTACGTCAACTTACTAAATGATCAAAGTCACTGAAGTTTCACTGGAAAATGTGAATTCAAGTATGTTCTTTAAATGTTCAAAATTGTAAGACATTTAATCTTATTGTTCTCTTGGAAGTAGAAGAAATGGATATATGGATATATATATATATATATATATATAAAATTGACTTTTTGTTACATAGTGTATTTTATTTTACTAAATTAAATGTATTACAATTTTTAATAACTCGCATATTGTTAGTTTCCTTTTCATCTGCTTAAGTTGTTTATTAAGAGATTGAAACTTTTTTAATCTTTTCAAAAATTTAATTACAGTTTTAAGATATTCATTATCTTTATTTTGATGTTTTTGTAAATAGATACCTGTCTTAATTGGCTTACCATTATAGTCCATCTATCTGCAATACATGTGTGAATTTTCTTTAAAATTGAGGTAGATGCTCTAATTACTTTCTTTTACTTTCAAAGTTTACTTACTAACTTTTACTTCCAAAATTTTTTAGTCTATTTTACTATTACCAACTCTGCAATTGTTTGATTGATTTGAGATATTAATAATAAAATTTCAAAAAGAATTATTTTTTTAGTAATATTCATCAGTTCTCTCTCTCTCTCTCTCTTAATATAAAATTTTAGCTCTCATTTGGTATTACCTCACGTACTTCAGAAACTAGACAAATATATTTTGCCTAAAATAACAAAAATATTAACTTTCTGTTTCTTTGCAAATTTTTTAACGAAATTTACAAAAATATTAAAAATTATATTATGGCATTGTTATGCTATGCGTGTTTTGTTCTACCGTGACATTGAATTTTCCTATTTTAGAAGAGGTTTGATAATTCTTATTAAGATAATAATTTGCGTTAATACAACAGAAGTTATTAATCTCATTTAGAACTGCGTACAATGAATGGATATAGTTTTGAAAAAGAGAGCGTATATATGATCCTATCGGGGATTGTGTAGGAATACTCTTTTCTATAAACAATGTATTAATATACTTTTGTTTTATTCAGAATGGAGAGAAACAACAATCCAGAATACGACGAATTCAATTAAAATTACATGTTATACTTGAGTTTGTAAGGTTACAAAAACAAAATTAGATTTACGGAGTAGCAAAACCTTAGATTAACGTAATTTATTGAGATGAAAGTATGAAATAAGATATGTCAGTTTTTAAACGTCTATCGGAAAGTTTATAATTTCAAACTAATATCTTTTTTGATTTGGCTAATACCTTCTTTAGAACATATATTTTTAAATAACTGATTGAAATAAGAGCCAAATATGAAGTAATGATATTAACTAGTAAGAATTTAATCTTACACATGTGAGTGACTATGTGTGGGTGCACGTGTGGGGTAATGGAACCATAATAAGGTATTAGTACTACGTAAACATGTTAAGATTACACAGTACCCTTTTTCAAAAAAATTTTGGAGGCAGTAACAGTAAAAATAGTTTATGTTTTTGCATTCAGATTATATTATTAAATTGATTCTGAAAATAACAACTTAGTTTAACAAGCCTTTATTTAACAATTTTAAAAAAAAATTAAACTTTTGAAGTTTAATTAAATTATTATAAAATGCTAAATTTTTAAAGCTTTTTAATTATTTTAGGGGATTTATGTTTCTTAGGTTATTGGAAACAAAAGTTAGTATGGAATTTTTAAAATCTGCTTCTTTTTTGTTGAATTTTAATAATTTTTTAAAAATATTAACTTTAAGAATTTTTGAAAAAGTATAACTAGAGCTCTCTGACCTAAATTCATACTAACTTTTATAGAACATATATTTGAGGGTATTTACAAAAAAAAAATTAAAGCTTAGATCTTGAACAGAAAAGTAGCCTTAGGGATTAGAAAGCACTTACATCTTGAAACTTAAAAGTCTCAGAAAAACACATTTAAAGTTTTTAAAGGCATAAAATACAAAGTAAACAAAAAAGTTCTTGCCGTTTTTAACGACCCAAAGGAACGTGGCATACAAACAGCGTAACCTATTGTTAGTCATCTAAGTAATCACCATCGGCATCCAGCACCTTCTGCAACGTGTCTTCAGTTGTTGGTGGTAATGTGATGGTGCAAGGTCAGGTGAATAAGGATGATGGCACAAAGTCTCCCAATCAAGTCGCTGTATCGTATTCCTGGTCACCCGCGCGACATGCGGCCTCGCGTTTTCATGCAATAACAGTACACTCTTTTGATTAACCAGTTGTGGCTTCTTCTGATGCAGTGCCTGTTATACACATTCCAATCGTTGTGAATACAGGTCCACAGTGACCGTTTGGCCCGTTGGTAGCAACTCATAGTGAACCACTTGACGACAAGTCCACCAGACACAAAGCATAATCTTGCGTGGGTGCATAGGTGGTCTTGCGCTGTGCGGGACAGTAACCTCAGCAATGTTTGGAATCAATGTTTGGAACGCTTGGGTGTGTCATACAAGACCCACTTCTTGTCACTGGTCAGCACCCGATTGAATATGGATGCGCTATGGTGGCGGGAAAGCAACGATAAACAGGCTGCCACTCGTTGTTGCTTATGGACTTCCAACAGCGTGTGAGGATCCCACTTGCTCAGCCTGTAAGTCTTACCTAAGCGGTTCAGATGAAGTCTAACCGTTTCACTGGAAGTGTTGAACTGTCTGGCAAGTTCAACACACGTTTGACTACTGTCCTCCTCAATGGCCGCCAGCAGGGATTCGTCATCCAAGGCCTGTGGACGTCCTGTTCGAGCTTTGTCACAGAGGAACAATTCTCCCCACCTGAATTTTTGAAACCAATGCCTTGTCGTACATTCATTGACAACACTATCTCCAGACGCTTGACAAATTGGGCAACTTAATGCAGCGGCTGATAAGCCCACTTTGAAGTCATAAAGTAAACAACCCTGAAAGAACTCCTTCTAAAGGGTGTTTTTTAGAGGTTTAGGACTTTAAATTGCAATAAAACAACGATGTATTATTCGATTGACATGAATTTTTTTTCATTCGAAAGATAATCTTGTGGCATTTTATTTTAAATATGATTTCTGGCATAGGACTGCCACGCTGGCTCGGATGTAGTCCAATCTGGACGTCCAATTTTCGATGACTTTTTCCAACATTTGTGGCCGTATATCGGCAATAACACGGCGAATGTTGTCTTCCAAATGGTCAAGCGTTTGTGGCTTATCCGCATAGACCAATGACTTTACATAGCCCCACAAAAAATAGTCTAGCGGTGTTAAATCACAAGATCTTGGAGGCCAATTCACAGGTCCAAAACGTGAAATTAGGCGGTCACCAAACGTGTCTTTCAATAAATCGATTGTGGCACGAGCTGTGTGACATGTTGCGCCGTCTTGTTGGAACCACTGCTCCTGGACATCATGATTGTTCAATTCAGGAATGAAAAAGTTAGTAATCATGGCTCTATACCGATCACCATTGACTGTAACGATGTGACCTTCATCGTTTTTGAAGAAGGATTCCACCAGCCCATAAAGCCCACCAAACAGTCAGTTTTTCTGGATGTAACAGTGTTTCGACATACACTTGTGGATTAGCTTCACTCCAAATGCGGCAGTTTTGTTTGCTGACGTAGCCATTCAACCAGAAGTGCGCTTCATCGCTAAACAAAATTCGCTTAAAAATTGACCATTATTTTCGAAATAAAATTGCACAATTTGAAAGCGTTGTTCAGGCGTGAGTCTATTCATGATGAATTGCCAAACCAAACTGAGAATAAATCACTTGACAGCTGTTAAATCGGTCGCCATCTTGGAAAGTAATGCCAACTTAAACTTTTACACCTGGAAAAAAACACTCTGTATATGTCCATTTCGCTTCGCTACTGTACGAGTTCCGATTGATGAATATGAGCAGTGGAATTGCGTTTATAACAACTGATATTCCTACTCTCGATTGATGATCTCTCAATCACGTCATACACGAATTTGCATACTTATTCTCACTTCTTTCAATGTAAACGCGCAAACGGCAAGAGCTTTTTTGTTTACCTTGTATATATAAAAACTAATAATACCTTTAAAACTCTAATTTTTTATTATGTTTTGTTCCATGTTATGGTTTATATCAAAATACTATTCTAATTAATTATGATTGGAAACATTTTTTAAAATTCAAAATATGCTTTTGCATAATACTGATAGCATCTGTTACGACGGCAGATTATTCAGCTTTATCTTAACCTAATATTTTCACAAAAGTTTTAAATACAAAACTTGTATACTCAAAATAATAATGATATCAACTTAAGCTAGAAATCATCTAGTAGTTTATAAATAATATCTAATTTTTCTTCAGTTTAAAATCGGGGCAGTTTATCAACTTTCAGTTTTTGTTGACAGACATTAAAATAATGAAAATTAGTACTACAATATATTTACTATAATCTAGTTTGGTAAATCATGGAAATATTCAGCCTTTTCTGCAATATCTTTATTATGGTCTCATTGTTGTATCAGCTGAAGGTTGTATTTTGGATTTATCGTTTGTAATCGCATTCCATCTCTCCCCACTAAATTTCTCATAGCAACTAGAGCACGTTTTGTCAGTGATATTTTTTCAACAGGAAAATTTAATGAAAACAAAGTAAAAAGCTTTTAAGTTATATAAACTATTCGTAAAAAATAATTATTGGTCTTGAAATAAATCTTAATAAAGTAACAATGAGAGAACTCAAGAAATTCAAAACATAAACAAACAGAAATGATTTTAATAATGAAAATTGCAGTTAACAGCCGTTTAACACTAAAAGAATGGATGGTGTTCAAAAATATTTTTTATTATTTCAATTTAGAAATGTAAAAACTCTTTAAAAGGAAATCTAAACAGAAAAATTTAGACTCAAAAACCTTCAAATATCTTAAAAACTAATTGGTTTTCAGATCTAAAATTCTGGGGCAATTTTTCCAAATAATGCAAAATAAATGAAAAAAAAATCAAATTTTTTTTTAAGTTTGTTATGTCTTAAACGCTATTTAAAATTTTTAAAGAGTTTGCTTTTAAAAAGGGAGAAAAAGAGAAATATGGATTTATACATAAAATGACATTATTGAAATCACTTAAGCAATTGTTTAAAATTTATTTTTAATGTTCCAAGACCCCATGATGCTATTTAGTATGTAGAAAGGATCGATTTTTTATGTATCATTTGTACTTAATTGCTGCTTATCTAACAGAACAGAATGAATAGAAAAGCTCGAAAAATAAAATTGTAACTATTCGTATATTATTAGGATAAGTTAATAATACTGAAATATATGATTTTAAAACTTGAAATTCTTTTTGTCTCTCTCTAGATTGTAACATAAATCTCTAACATATAAGATTGGGTATTAATAAAAAATTCAAAAAAAAAAAAAAGATTATGAATAGTTTCTCTATTAAATTAGTGTTAGAGAAATATTTTATATTCACATTGACTTGAAGTAATTTAAATAATAAAATTAGATTTTTTTTGAGATGCGTTTTCTTTTCTCTTTATCGAATTGCTAAATTTCCTATTAAATTTTAATTTCTATAATATTTGTATTAATTGTCATTAAATGCTTTCAAATTAATCACTAGGTAATGCTTCTTTTTATCGTTATTGCAGTTATTATTTTAAAGCAATACACACAAGTAGAAAATTATAATAATAAAGTAAATTCAGATATCTAACAAATGTATGATTGTCATTAAAAATTCACTTAATTTGGGAAAATTAATCATTTAATGAATGGAACAATAATAAAAATTCATTTAGGAAAATTTAAATTCCTTAACATATTTAAAGTTCTATGTTTCAAAACTCTAATTTCTATCTGATAATTTTCTTTTTTGTATGAAAACAATAAACCATTGTTATTTTTTGTATATCAGTTAAAATTTTTTTACCTATATGAAAGTTGTCCTTCCGAGCGGTTTCTTTAATGTTAAATATACTTTAAAAACTAGTTTTTTCTCATTTTTAAAAACTAATAAATCATCATTGATATTTTTAACAAAGTTTTTGCCTTCTGATTTTTAAAATCTATGAAGTTTCATGATTTTAAAAATCCAAATTTTTTAAATATGATGAATTCTTGATTAGTGTGTAAAAGAAGTAATAGCAAAGAAAAATATAGTTTCGCCACAATTTAGAAATAAATATGTACCAAATGTGTACCAAATATGTATGTATGAATTCAAAATGGGATATCTTTTACTTTGCTTGATTTTACTTGCAATAATTATTTTACAATCGTATAATATTTATAATTTTTCGATAATACATTTTAGTATGTTTGTCTTTTATTTTAAAAATTGCATTTTTTGAACAAATCAATTTGATACTGAAAATTTTTTAGAATAATTTAATTATAATAATCAAAGAACTATTATGGTTATGTAATTCTATTCCCAGCAAAGGTTGTTTTATTTTGATTACATAAATATACCGCTTTCAAGCTGATATTAAACTGTTTTTTGAGTTTAAATAGAGGCTATACTTTTAATGTTTAATTACCTGCCACTCTAATCACATAGAGAAAAACATTGTTAAAAAAATTAGGATGCTTTATATATTTTTTAGAAAACAAAGAGAAGATACGACACTTCTAACATTTCATAATTTATTTCATTATTCTGTATTAAGAAATATTTATTTTTCCTATTTAAATTATTTTGTGCAGTATATGTGTGAACTAAGTTTTTTTTTAAATTTTCCAACTATATAGTAAGTTGATATAATTTATAAAAACATTAAAAAATAAATGCAATGTAATAAAAAATAATATCACTCAGAACTTATGAAAACGTATCAACCTAAATTTGTTCTCTTGCGATTACTTTTTATAATGAAATTTGAAGAATGTGGGAAAATATAAATATTTAGGGAACAAAAAATATACCGGTTGATTCAAAATAAATGTGACTAATTTTAAAAGCATATAATTATTTATGATGACTTTATATCATTTTACTACTGGTTTTATTTGAAAAATGAAACATTTAAATTACCAATCTAACCATTTTTATTAGTGGGAGTAAACTACAGTACTGGAATTGGATCCTCAAACCCAGAACGAAATTTTACAACTTTTGAAGGATGTTTGTTTAAATTCTGTAAATAATAAAGCATTTAAAAATAAAAAAACATTTTTTCTTTTGTATTACTATCTAAACTTTAAAAAAAATAAAATTTGGCTCGCAATCAAGAGCTCCAGGGAAAAATGTGAAAGTGAGGGAGTCCTTAATGAAAGAGAAAAAAAAGTTGAAAAGAATTATCGCTGTGTGTAGAAAATTCTTTGCCTCAAAACCTATGGTAAAGAAACTATATAGATATAGCAATTGAAAATTTATCGTCAGATAAAAAAATTGGCTAAATACAAAAGAAAGTAAATTTTCCAGTCTGTCATCAAATGTTTGTTAAGACTGTTGAAAAACGTAGAAAACGTTTTTGGCCTCTGTATTTAATGTTACGCAAAGGTAGATACAAAGCATGGATAACTTCTGATGAAGCGCAGATTCATCTGTCATTCACAACTGGCAAAACGAAGATTCAATATATTTCAAGAAAAAACGCAAGTTGGCCGTCAGGTGTTATGGTATGGACAGAAATGTACTCTCAAGGCTTAACAAAACCATGTTTATGTAGGACAAAACTTAAAATTGATGCTAAAGGCAATCAGAATAAAGTTTGGAAACACTTGATCAAAACAAGTAATCGTCTTTACCCTCAAAGAAACTTCGTTTTTCAGCAAGATTCTGCACTAAGTCATATTGTAAAATGAACTATAAAATGGTTGAAAGATTAAAAAATAAATATTCTACCTCCTGGTGAATGACTATCACTATCCCCTGTCTGTGTTCCTTGCGATTTTTTTTTTGTAAGGGAAATCTTAAAAAGAAAACAATTAAATAGACGTAAAGCAAGAGCATTTCGAGGGCTTCAAAAAGCAATTTAAGAGGGAGTTGGGAAAATACCCCAAAAATAATCGAAAAAACTCTTTTAGCTCAAAATGCTTAAGAAAAGTGCACTGCGCTAGTAGAAACCACATTGAAAATTCCATGTAAATCACTGTATTCAATAAAAATTTATGATCCTCTGAAATTGGTCACACTATTTCTGAATCAACCGGTATTATTTTATAAAGTAATTTTTAATAATAATAATAATAATTTTAACTAATAATTTTAAAAATATATAATTTCCGTTGATAGCATATAATTTTATTTTTTACTAAGTTTGATTATAATACACGAAAAGGCATTTCCCCCTTCCTCCAAGGAAATAAAATTGTATTAACATTTAAAAAGAATTTTAATAACCACTGTAAGTAATTGCATGTCTTAAAAAATTTTCAAAATACCCCCTTACTTTTTGGCATAAATATGTAATACTTGGAAACCTTCTTTTATTTTTTAATCAGTCGTATTAGAGATTCTGAAAGAAATTTAAATACAAATAACTGTATTACCACATAAAAAAATGAGAAGTGAAAATGTAGATGTGAAAAGAAGTGAAAATATACGTAAACCAAATGATACCATTTCAACCTGAGTATATTATATGTGCAAATTATACGTGCTAGTATATTAATATATTTACTAGTAAATGATAAAGAAATATACTTCAATTGGTTCAGAAAATAGGCTTAAAAGATTGCAAGTAGTTGAAAGAATTTTCAAAGAAATTCATAAGCTGCGTTTCCCATAAATTGTGTAAGATTTCAAGAATTTATATATTGAGAGAAAATTTACAATGCAAAAAGTTTTCTTGTATGAATACGTATTTATGTAACATGAATAATGGAATTTTTTATGCTAGGTTTCTAAGAATATGAAAAATGAATAGAAATTCTAGAACTTTTCTAATGTTACTTCTACAACTAAGAAAACCTACAAAAGTGTACATTTTATCTAGGGCTTACGTAAAGCTATATAATTCACAAATAGAGTTTTCTGCTTGACTTCAAATACAACACCGGGTTTTTTTTTATATCGAGCAAAAAGTTCTAATAATGGTGAAAAATATTTTTTCCGTTAAATCATTGGGACATTAATCACTCTAGTTATCAATAAGAGTTTATCCACAGTAGAACAAGTCAAAAATTAAAATTATTTAAAATATACTTTAGTTTTATCTCTAGAAATGTAAGACTATAATAAAATCCATAAATGCGAATCCAACGCAGTTATGGATAGTTGAAACTCATCAACCTACTAAACATCAGTCTACATCATCCAATATCATCCTAGTAACGTGTATTCCAATTGAAAATATTAATTTTGTTATTCATTTATGATTAGTAAATAATACTAGATATTTAAAATCAAAGATATTATTTTGAGAGAGAGTTATATATGTATGACATTTCAAGTAATAAATTTCACTGATGTATTGTTGGACTGGCGTTTCCTGCATGACTTAATTTTTAATTAAACAGCAAAGTGTGTTTCCTCTCTCTCTCTCTATATATATAACTAGTGTAATATTATTCATATTATTAAATTATTTGGGAATTTACATATTCAAAAGAACTATTTACATAATTTTAACAAAAGTTGGGATGCACAAAGTGTGTGTTGAACATGAACGAATTAACAGGCCATAAGGCATTTTTTAAATACGTAAAAATTTTTTTGATGCATTAAAATAATAAAGCGTTGAGCAATATTGAACTGATCAACGTAATTTAATTTGTTTTACATCTAACTAATTTGCTTTTAAAGCTTAACAATATGTGCATATTCTATAATACGTTACATACTAAATGCAAAATGTTCTTTTTTTAAGTATTGTTTTGTTTTCTTTCGGTTCTAAATACTGCCTAAAAATGTTTTTTTTTACGTAAATCTCATCAATACTAAGCTTTTAAACAATACTTACGTGCATTATTTTTATGGGAAATAATTAAATTGCGCATATTTATTTGCATTTATTGAGAATTAAAATTCGGGTTTCTAAAATACAGTTGACCAGAAGAATAGATTATTAAAATAACTCTATTAAAATAAACATGAAAAAAAAGATTTTTTTCATTTAAAAAAAACAGAACTTTTATTTCCTTTAATTAGAAAATATCATTTTACCTCTGAACGTACATAATTCACTAAAAATTGCCATAAATTCTACAAGCTCGAGGTTCTTATTGAGTAACTTAATTTTATCGCGCGAGATACAAAGGATGCGTCGTGAAATGTAGCAAGTGGGAACTGTTAATTTTAAAAACGTACGCAACTGTACAACTCCTTATTTTCAGGTTTAGTTACCGTTTCAGAAGAAATTTCGATGAGAATTTATCTTTTAACGTTTTTGCTACTTTTTGTAAGCTCTAACATTTTTTTATTGTTAACTTTTATCTTATAATCTCAAGGACAGTTTTCAAATTAAAAAAGAAATACATATATTGGATGTTTTTGTCATTTTTTAAAATTTTCGAAGCTTTATTATTTATTTCAACGATTTTTAGTTTGAAGAAATTACTTATTGAATAAGGAACTTCAGAGTTGTTTAAGATGTAACTTTTTCTTGTCGAACGTCTACTTTTGAGAATATCTTCACATGATATTTTAATTCATTCAATGCTCAAAATTGTTTTTTTCCCTGTAATTATTGTTGCCTAAATTGTATAAAATTGTTGTAATTGTCAATTCTTTTGCAAAGATGTTATTTTATTTTACGCGTGCGCGCACACAGCATACTTTTAAATAGAATTCCTATAAAATTGCTATTAAATCTGTAGAACTGTTAATATCAAATAATATTTTTGTATTCTATCAAATTATATTAGTCGTTATACTTGTTTCCCACTTCCATAAATATGTTATTCATTTGCTTGCTATACTATTTTAATATATTAAAAAAATTTATTTACTTATTAAATTTTTTAGAATATTTAATGAACATTTTCTTATAAATTTTGGACGAATATGTTTAAACCAGGTCCTTCTTATCATTAATTATTTGCTTCATTATTTTTATGAAATAGTTTAAATTCAGATATAGACTGGAAGAATTTCCAAAACATTTAAATGGATTGTAAATACTCTGTCATTTTTATTGGTTTACAGTATTTCTTACCTTCTTTCATTAGTTTTTTCAATGCAGAAACTGTTTTAATTTTTTATACTAAACGTAATAGTCCTTAGAATATGTTCAATGGTTTGCGGCTAAAAATAACGATATTTAACGTGAATATCAAACACCATGATAAATGTGTAGAATGTAATTAGATAGTTCCTTACTTTATTGGTATAAAAAAAGAAAGTATCTAAAATATTTAAGATATTTGTTAGTTGTCTCATTTAATACAGTTTGAAACGATAAAAATTTCTTATAATATAGAAAACATAGCGTGAATAAAGGATTTGTGCGAATTGTTAGTGAGTCTGTTACGCTGAATGTAAAAATGAAATTTATATACTCTTTTACTTATCAATTACAAATTCCGTGAAATCTTCATAACTTCTTTGGTGAATATTTCTAATAATGCCAACAAAATTTATTTTGCTTGATTTATTTTACCATTGTAATTAATATGATTTTAAAGAAGAGTCATTATATTTTGTACAAATGAATACTCTAAACATGGAATTAAATATTTCATTCATAATTATAAAATTTCTTTTACGCGATTATGAGTAAAACTGGTATTACTTTTGAAGTTTGCACAGTTAATTTCATCTAAATTACATAATTTTATGCAAGTAAAAGACGTTAAATTAAATTTTGTAAGGTAGTGTAATGGAAATTTCTTTTGTAATATAAGCCAACAAACATACACAACTAAAACTGATGAAATATATGCATAATATTGTAGGTACCAAAAATAATTATGAATATGCGAGCCTAACTTACAAAGTAAAATTTTCATAATCATATAAACTAGCTTTGTTGTCAACAAAACCAATATAATCTTATAGTTCTTCTTTCTTTTACTGAACAACACTTTTAAAGGAATAAATTTAGTTTTGTACTCAACAGGAATCGCTGTAGTATAGGAAAATCGCAATTATACGCATCTCTATAGAGATGAAATTTCTCTGAAATGTAGGAAGAAAGTTTGTAATCGAGATTAAAAGCACATTAATTTTCAGTAATTTAACTACATAAAAATAATTAGCCTAAGAGGAACATATAAATATAATTCAAAAGTTTCAGAAGTAAAGATATTTTTAAAGTAATTATATTTTCAAAATATATGGAATAAATAACAATAAATGAAAAATTTAAACACATATTATGGAAGAAGGTACTGAATAGGAGTGAAAGAGAAATTTAAATCAAGCTTAAAATAAGTCGAAGGAAAATGTATTGTTGAAAGTATGCAAAGCGGATGAGATTTTACGCTAATCGAAACATGCATAGCGAAAGTGATTCTTTTATTTATAAGATTAGGAGACGATCCTTTAAGAAGTATTTACACTGAACCTAATGTAGGTTAGATCTTTAGAACTTTTGATAATATTGATAAATAGGTCCGCGTAGTGGCTAGCCATATTCTATGGAACTATGCATTGTTGGCAATGTTATATTCAAAGCAAGAAAACCGGCTAACATTGGGGCAATAGTACAATAAAAATAACAAATTGTTTCGGAAATTTAAATTTAGCAATATCCCTTATATATTTTCCTATGAACAAGAATAATTAGAAAAAGTGTCTTTCTTTTCAGCAGAATGAACAATATTTTTTAACCCTTTATCTACCGACGGTACTTATACGTACCACTCATTTTAAAATTACATAGAATAATCATTTTTACGAATACTCTGATGATACTTAGAAGGAATATTCTTTTAAATCCACTCTTCCAAGATATATGGCAGCACGGGTTCTATGATAATTATTTTAGTGGTGAAGGAGAATAGTTTTATAGCAGAAATTGCGTCTTAACAGACGACGTTTTCAACGGATTGCGAGGATTGTCATTTTTGCACCGAAAACATAGTTAATGTCAATATGATAAGTGTCTTATTTTTTTTTTTTACAGTATATTAATGAAGACCTTAGGAAACAATTTTAAGTGAACAGTGTGTAATTAATTTGACAGTTGAATATCTTTAATTAATTAATTAGCTCTAACTAATTAAATTTCCCAAAGTTGAGCATTTTGTTTATGTAGATCCCATAATTTTCAAAGCAGTGATTCAAAAAAAATTGCATGAAAAAAAACTGCAGTAAATCATAATGCGGTAGATTAAAAAGTTTAAGGGTCATAGTACGATTTGTAATCAAATCTGAGTTAATAACTTTTACATAGTTTTTGCTTGTAATTTATGTATAAATATAACGTTAAACAGTTTTTCTGCTCAAAATACAACAAAAAACTGATGATTTAACTTTTTGAAGAAAAATCAAAAAATTTACACAGGAATTTTAAAATGCTACTACTCCTTCAAAAATTGACGTTTACACATGAAATTAGATCTGCAGGTACGTCAAACCATGTAATAAAAGTTGGCAAGGGTTTAGGGATAACATGCTTGATTGATATTTGTAAAATAATTTTTTTATGAATGCCTATTGAAAATTCCTTAAGAAATATATAAATTCCAAATTCAGCTATTTTTTTAAAAATAAATATTGCTTTGTTTCAAAAAAGCATACCAACTTTGGTTTCATGTATTAATAGAAATAGTTAAAAATATCAAAACATTTTTTTGTGTACAATGGATTAAAGAGCCTTAGCGTTTTAAATGAAAGTAAACTGTTTTTTTCTTTCTGAGGTAAATCAGTTTAAAGTTTTTACTTGTCATTAAGATATGAATAAAAACGAAGATAAAAGTTGTCATAACTTTGGATTTTTTTTCAGTTTAGAATTTTCAAATTTTATGGGAAAATTTTTAAAATTATATAAAAGTAATTTAGGTTTATAAAGCATTTAATTTACACATTAACATTTATTTGCAAAATAGCACTTCATCAACTTCTCAATTTGTAAAAAAAACAGTGCATCATGCAATGGATCTCAGCGCAGATTGATATTGTTGAAAATGTGGAGGCTGATAACCTGGCTAAAAAAGCAAGGCAACTTAACAATAACACCTACAATACAACGCTCATCACCCTAAGCCAAAGATGGCCAGTTTGCGGCAGGCGTCTCACACTGTGGCCCGGCGGAGTTGTTATAGTGGCACGCGATGACTTGATGAAAAATTAAAACATTTGAAAAAAAAAAAACATTTCTTTACGATTTCATTGTGATTTTGAAAAAAAGCGTATAAATGGATAATATTTATGATATATAGTGTCAATTAGATTGGAAAATGTATATAAAATTGTTTTAAGAATAGTATTACAATAAAAATTATTTAAGTACAATATTTTGACAAAAAAAAACATAGAATGACCAATTTTCAAAATATTCTCCTTTTGTGAAAAATGCTCATATTATAATAATACTTTGCCCGTATATAGCTCAGACTTTTGTACAGAGGCTCAAATAGAATTTTTGAAATATATAACTTAGAAGTCGGTTTATCCATGTTTTACGACAACAAAGGGGAGAATTTAAGAAAAAAAAACCGATAATTATTTCAATTAGTTGTAACTTTGAAAATGTGAATTTTCAAAACTCATAGTTGAGCCTCTGCACAGAGATCTGAGCTATATACAGGCCAAATACTTTTATAGTAAAAGCATTTTTCACAAAAGGAGAACATTTTGAAAAAAAGGTTATTCTAAGTTTATTTTTAGGCGAAATATTGTATTTAAATAAATTTTTGATGTCAAAATATCCTTAACACAGTTTTATACATGGATTCTAATCTAAGTGACACTAAATATCATGAAAATTATCCATTTATGCGCATTTTTAAAATCACGGTTCCGAACGTAGTCGGATACCTTAATTGAATTATAATAGAAAATTATCTTGTAGAGAATACTCCTTCATTGTTGTAGGCACTGACCCTCAAAGGAACTGAACTCATGAGGTATTGGAAGTTTAGGGAGTGTTTCAAACTATGTGGAAAAAAAATGAGGCCCACCCCAGTGAGTGCTTGCTACTCAATAATAAATATTGATTTTGGGATTTAGCTTTTTTTATGGATATTACGGAACATTTAAATAATTTAAATTTAAGATTAGGGAGATCTTTTCACCTGAAATCCAAATCAGAATTACTGACCTACAGCACCATACTACGCTGAAAATAAAATAAACATTTTAACTGCAAGAGTGATCTAAATTATATTGAATTTTGGAAATGCGTGCCAATAATCAATTTTCGAAATTTATAGGATTTGGCTGTCAGAGTTAGTTGTAAATTTGGATTAGCATATGTTTGTTAACAAATGTTTTCTACTATAAACATAATATATATATAGAAAGAGTCAAACTATTGGTCAAAATTAATTGCTGTGCACCTAAAACAAGTTAATTTTGCTAGTATCTTCAAGGACTAATCCTAATAGATGCCTTGGTAAAATAACTGCAAATTCAAAAGCCGCATTAAGCAAGTACTGAATGTTTAATAAATATTTAGAATTAAGTGTTTCAAGTTACACTCACTTTTCTTTTTATACCAAACTTAACTAATTATGTGTGAGGAACTGCAAAAAGTTTATTGATGATAAAATATTAATTTATGTTTTTGTCTTGTATATCAAATTATTTTTAAATTTCTACTACGCAGACTTACATAAAAAAGGTGCTATTTGCTTAAAAATTTCATAATAAGCCTACAATTAGCATTTTTTTCAACTTTTCATATTTTTTTGTTTGTTAAAAAAGTCGGAAGGGGTACTAATAATTTTTTTATCAGATAGTGGCACTCTCCCCAAACAATTGGCCACTAAGCGATATAAACTCAGTAGCAAAATACAGATTTAACGGTAGAAACATCAAGCTGAAACAACAAATTCCTGAAATTAATACAAGTTGAAACATGGCAATCATATTAACAAGGCTTAGAACAAGACACTTTAGGACCATGGCAATCGAAAAGAACGGGGGACAAGTAAGCACTCTTTCTGCAAACAATATCACGACATGATTTTAACATAGAACCTTTCTCCTTTCCTGTGCCATTCTACAGCATATTAGCAACAACCCTCGTGAGGACCTTGAAGAAGATAACTACATCCAGATTGCTGATGCTGTCCATCGTTGTTGTTACTAATCTCCCGTCTGGTCAGATGAATTCAGACCAGATCAGTGAAGCAGTTGACTTTAATGAAATCCAATATTAGAAGTGGACTACCAAGGATATCTTCCAAGTCCAGTTCAAGGAAATCCAAGATGTGCCTGTTGCCAAGGTGCAGCCTGTTCTAGCTGCTGGCATTAAGGGCAAATAGGAAACCTCCAGGCTTTTGAATGCCCAATGGCATGTCGGGACAGACAAGTGTCTGATGTTGTCTACAGGATCTTAGGTCCTATTTAATTATTGGACACGGCAAGACAACAACCAGTCAACATTTTAGTTAAATTTTTGACAGATTTCTGTGAAGAAAATTGTTGGGATTTCTGTCCTCTTAATGATTCGAGCTTAATTTTATGTATAGGTATTAAAAAAATTGCGGTTTTCACATAAATACGCACTTTTTCAAATACAGATAGAGCAATCTAAGAAACAGAACACTAGCACAATAACCTAACACGCATGTTACCCTCCATTAGCCATCTACAAATACTAATCAGGAATTATCTTTCAGATGAATTAAAGATTAATTGAATCCCTTCGAATTCATTTTCAAAACCTTCGGCAACGGTTGAAAAGCTTTTAAAAAGTTAATTAAACCCCAAACAGGGTAGAATATAGCCGAAAATTAATTGTACTTCATTTTTAAAACACTTGGATCTCGGTCTGTGAATTAGAAATGAATCGATACAGCAAACCTTTAAAGAGACTAATGGAAAACTCATCAGAAGCCCCAACTTTTCCACGACATCCAAGCCTTTTCAATCTGGATTGGTCGCCTTGTCGCTGAACTAAAAGATGCCTTAGTTTAATCATTACTCCTGGCTAGAATCCCCCTCGTTTTATGAGCTTTTAAGCAAATGAGATTCATTTGCCCGTTCCCAGCTGAAAGCTGCCTTTAAATGGGTCTAATTTATTTTTATATCTCGATTACTGGATTGGGTAGATGAGGAAAGTTTTTCTTAATGGTTTAAAAAGGATTTATTGCACCCAAACACTTGTGGAGTAGCTTGGAGGTGTTTGGGAATTAATGAGCCATTCTTTGGGTAAGTTGTCCGAAATAGAATTAATTTGCTTTAATGTCATATTTCATATGCGTACACGATCTTGGGTATTAAAGTGAAGTTTGTATTAAGTTGTTTTTGGAACATTTCTTTGTCACCTAGGGAGTTTATTTTTTTTCTGCCCGAAGATGTAAAATACTTTGGGGAAATGTTTAATTAAATTTTAAGAGCTTTTAGTTTATGAATAGATATTTATTTTTTCGGGTAGGCAGAAGGATATTAAAGTTGTTAGCATGGTTTGGTTGAACAGCTTGTCGATATTAAGTTTGAAGCATTTCAAATTGTAAACCAGGGGATCTTAATCTTTTCGGAGAGAGAGAGAGAGACGGGGGGGGGGTAAACCTTTTTTCCCCCTCAGAAACTTTTTGCGATCCCGTAAGCATTGTGTAATATCAAATACATTGCGTTAAACTTTATGTTAATTAACATGTTATTTCATGCAAAATGATTATCAAAATTCCTTAACTTTTTGGCGTCCCTATCTACAAGTGACGCGATCCCTAGTTTGAGAAACACTGCTGTTAACTAAATGATCTTAGGAATATATTTTACTCTTTTATAAGGTTTATAGCTTATGATACGTGATTATATATAAGATAGAGAAATCAGCATTTCAATATTCTTTATACCATTATAATGATTTATTTAAAATAAAAAATATTCCTTTAATTATTGAGCACCATTTCGAAAAGTTTTTTGTTCAACGAATATTTAATTCCTGTTTTCCTTAATGCACTTTTGCAAAAATAAATAAATAAAATAAAATAAAACTATTAAAATTTAGATATTATATTTAAGCTAAACTAAAACTGTGTCATGGAAAATTAAATACAACAATCTACGTTTTAAGTGTTTGAAGATTCATTGCATAATTACAAACAATTATCCACACGATAAGTTGAAAATAACAAATAGCACGTGCATTTTTAATTTAAAAAGTAAAAAAAAAACAACAAGTATGAATGAAGCTTTATATTGAAATTCAGGGGGTGAGATTAAAAATTTGAATATTATACATTTTACTATTAATAAAAAGGAAACATAGATTCTGTAGAAAAAGAAAGTTTTCTTAGATAATTAGAATGTTTGAGGAAGAAATGGAAACTTAAAAAGTTAATGAAACTAAAAATGAAGCCCATTAAATCGTTCCATAGTTTTATTAAATTTTCTTTAATGGAACTATAATGGATACTTACGTAGACTATTACATGTAGTGCCCATTAGAATAAATATGAGAATCAAAGGAATGATTTATGTTACATAGTATTTCATTTAATAATGTTTTCTGATTAACAATTAAATTTTATTGCATATTAGCTTTTTTCTATTACCTTTAGAAAAAAAGCTAACATTTAAAACATTTATTTTTAACCTTTTTTAAAAAGGAATTAGAGATTTTATAGCAATGAAATATTAGTAAAAGGTAAAGAAATTTACAAAATTTTATTCACTGAAAACATATTTAAATAAAGAGTTTTCAAGCAAATTTCCACAAATATATGTATATATTTATCAATTAGCAGAACGAAGTAATTTACGAATTAACATGTAATACTTTTTTTTCGTAAATTTTTAAGAAAAGAAATAAATCGATACATTTAAAGAAACAAAAACATTTCTTTCGTACATAATTTCTTGCTTTTTTTATTCAAAAGATTTCCTAATTAAAGTAATCACATTTATAAGCGAAGCTCTACAGCTGTGAATTGTAAGCAGGAAAATTTCATAACATGAAAAATAAAATCCTCTCTGAGACACAAGAAAAAAATAGATAATTACAGTATTTATAGCCGAAGAAGACAAACTCTTAATGACCCTTTTTACATCGAAATAATAAAATGCATTGATGTAGTTATAGTGCTTTAAATGATCAAAAACAACAATTTAAATAAAACATTATAACTCCGAATATTCTTTCCAAATCCTTAACATAAACCAAGATTTCTTTAGCGTTGGATGGTTTCTACTGAGAAAGTAAATTTTGACAGCAATGATTTTTTTTTCGTTTTCCCAAAAGTAAAACGGGAAAACAAATAAATAACAATACATTACTCGCAACACCTCGAAAAATCAAACATCGAACAGAACGTCAACTCACCTCTCGATTGAAGCTTGCCGCCTTTCCTGAGGCACGCCGTCCGGGATAGAAAGTCCGGAGCGCCGGATGCAAACGAATAGGATTTCCCAATCTCTTGCTGTCTTATTAGAAGCCGGATACTTCTCTCCACGCTTACGCACCGTGTCGATAGATGGCGCTACTACTCCGGGAAAGGCGGTGCTTTGACGTCATTGGAATGGGCGTTGTTATTTGGTTGTCACGACTACCTTATGGCCACGTGTTCGCTTACTGAGTAGTTTTAATCGGGGGGTTCTCTGTCAGTGGGGCAGGTTGAGTGATGGTTAAATAAGGGAAATCCGCTTCCTAAAGGTAAATATTGTACTATACGTCAAACGCACGACATGCTGTTGCCACTCTGTGTCGAGAAATTAAACGGGAGAAATCACGGATTTCGATTCGGTAGCGAGGTGGATGTATCTCTTTTTGAAAAGAGGAAATTTTTGGAAATTTAAATTTTGAAAGAGAAATGGGAAGTTTGTTTGGAGATGTCGAGTAACTTGATGTCTTTTTGAAGTGGTGGTGTTTAAATTCTGTTTTAAACTGTTGAACAGTTTTATTTCAATAAAATAGCACTTTTTGTATTTATAGTTTTTAATTTGAATAAAATTTATTTTTCCATTGAATCATGCAACCAGAAATGTTTTTTGAGGTGTACTTGCTCAGTTTCAGATAGTAAAACACAAAAAAGGAATTTTTTAAATGAAGAAAGGTTTCAATAGATATTAATATCATATTCTTACCGCTCTCTCCCTAAACAAATGTCAGGAGCATATTTTAATTTACTTAACATTTTTGTTCGAATTTTTCAATCTTCCTCTGTTGAGAATATTTTTATGTGTGTTATCTGCTATATGTAACAAATAAAACTAAAAGTCCATTCTACGTCTAATAAAATCTGCAATGGCAACTCTATTTTTTTAAACGGTCCTTTCATTCTTTCATGTAGATTTTGAAATAACACAATCCTTTTTCAGAAGCCATCTTTCCCTTTTTATATTACTAATTTACTTTAATTTGCCTCCTACCTTGTTTTAGTAGGATTGTGGAGCCGTAGAGCCTGGGTTCGAATCCCGGAGAAGGCATTGATGTTTGTAAATGTATAGTGCCTTCGCGGCATAGAAGTACTCGAGCCGCAAGTCCTCTCGTGAGGTTGGTAGAAGGGGAAGAGAAGTGGTAGATCCTTGACAGCCCCCAGGCTGTTCTCCCTCAAATTTGGTGAAGAACTAAGCAAACTAAGCTAAGGCTTACGATAGGCGTAAAAAAATCTAGTCCTTAGACGCAATGAATTTCGTGGAACTTGATCTGATGTTACTGTCGATCAGGTGGCATAAGCAACAACAACTTTAATTCGATTTAGGATCGCTGATTGTTACATAATCTTGAAATAGATTTCTTAAGACATCCGACTACATTCGGAACCGTGATTTTAAAAAAGCGCATAAATGGATAATTTTCATGATATTTAGTGTCACTCAGATTAGAATACATGCATAAAATTGTTTTGAGGTCATCTTGACAAAAAAAATTTATTTAAATATAATATTTTGGCAAAAAAATTTAACTTAGAATAATCTTTTATTCCAAATGTTCTCCTTTTGTGAAAATTCGTTCTATTATAATAATATTTTGCCTGTATATAGCTCAGATCTCTATACAGAGGCTCAACTAGAATTTTTGAAAAATTCACATTATTTTCAGAGTTAGCACCAATTGAAATAATTATTCGCGTTTTTTTCTTAAAATTGCTCCCCTCTGTTGTCGTAAAATATGAATAAACCCACTTTTAAGCTATATATTTCAAAAATTCTAGTTGAGCCTCTGTAGAGAGGTCTGAGCTATATACAGGCAAAATATTATTATAATAGAAGCCTTTTCACAAAAGGAGAACATTTGGAAAAAAAAATTATTCTAAGTTAATTTTTTGCCAAAATATTGTATTTAAATAATTTTTTGTCAAAATGTCCTTAAAATAATTTTATGCATATATTATATAATCTAAGTGACACTAAATATCATGAAATTGTCCATTTATGCATTTTTGCAAAATCACGGATACCTTAAAGCAATCTTTAACTTTTGGAACAATTGGCAAATGACCTTATAATTTATACCCCTAGTCAAGTATCGAAGGCAATAATTGAATTGGCATTCCACTTTAAACTTCTGTACCTCGCCATATGAAGACTTTCGGCCTCGACAACGTGCATTAGTTCCACTACACGAGAGATATGTAGTAATATCGAGAATCAAGCCCACTACAAGATTGTGAGTTACGCTGCCAAGACCTCTTGTTTACTGTGCCCACTTTTTTCTGTGTTGAGCTGAAAGTTTACAAATTAATGATTGTGGACCGGCATCTCCTTCTGCAAATAGTGAGCAACAGAGGTCAGAAATAAAAGCCCTTAATGACTGGCCCGCATAGGAATTCTTTTCGCCTCTTAGTCATCTAAGGCATGTAAGGCATGACTTAGAAAATGCATGTTGGCATTAAGGCATGTCTGCAAAAGGTCAACAGCTTGTCACCAAAATTGCAATAAAAAAAATTTTAGATATACATAAGGATTAATTTTTAATCCTTATGTAAGTATATGATTTTTTGAACACACTCTAGTTATTAAATTAATCACACTTAAGTCAGATTCATATTTCAATTAAAAAATGTTTATCCTCTTACGTTGAATCGAAGATTAAATGTTAGTGTTAGGATTAAATACTTTTCTATTTCCCTTTTTATTAATTGGCTACGATTTTAAAATTTTGACATAATTTTATATTGCGCTCAAGTTCTTAAGGCAAAAGTAACAAAATAAGGGGAGCTTAATAACGATGCTGTCAGGTACAAATTATCCCAATTTCCAGTCGCGAGTTATTAAATTAAGAATGTTTTGTAAGCCCTAAACTTCAGTTATGGGGAATTGCTTTGATTCATAGTATCGTATAATATATCGTCAAGCTCAATACACTTACATAAAGCTTCCTGATATTTATCTGCATCACAAATCTTAATAAAAAAAAATAAAATAAGTTGTTTTATAAATTGTCTCACAGGAAATAAATTTTCTTTCTTCTTTTTTAGGCTGGTGATGAATTAAATGTCAGTTCCTTTAAAGATTAATTGATAAAGAAAATCCCTATCTCACACGTGAGGAATAATTGCAACACATTTGCGAAATTAATGCTCCAAAACTTAATTTAAGATATAACAAGAATATATAGTTCTTTATATTTAATTTTGAATAAACGAATTCTCCTTGTTTTATTAAGATTTTCATCTCCCTTTTTTTTGATCATTTGTGCTGTACTCCGTAAAATATTAAAACGATTCTTTCATTTGCTTAATTACTTTACAATATTGTTAACCAGAGGTATAAGACAAAAAAAATCTCAGCTTGAGTAACGAGGAAAATTAAATTTATAAAATGATAACATAACGCAAAATTAAACATTTCGAGAAATTAGAAACTCTCCCAAGTCGTCCTAATCCATATAAAATCTGCATAACAGATACAATGACAATATTCCTCTTTATAAAGTTACGTATTTTAAAAACACCAATAGTTTCTGATTGCTTTCAAGAACAAT
Organism: Trichonephila clavipes; assembly: GCA_019973935.1. Taxonomy (NCBI): domain Eukaryota; kingdom Metazoa; phylum Arthropoda; class Arachnida; order Araneae; family Nephilidae; genus Trichonephila; species Trichonephila clavipes. The sequence continues at coordinate 227,957 of BMAU01021214.1, read as the reverse complement.
ATTATATTCTTAACTAAAAAAGACAATTTTTTTCAGCTTTCTATTTATTTATCGGGAAACATGAAGTGACTAACTGGCAGACATAAAATTGATAGAACAGAATAAAGCCAAACTTACTAAATGATGTATATAGATACAAAGAAGAGCAAATCTTACACCGTACTTAACGGACATTTTTAGTCTAAGAAATGAAACTTAATATAAATGTTTTCACATGTAGTCATAATGACATTGACTGTAAGGACATTTTTCCTCAGGTCGGAAGAAACACAGGAAATTATTAAGCGAATGTTTTGTAGAATACTTTGTTAATTTCTTTTGACAATACTAAAGAGGGAAGAGTTGACTAAAGCATTAAAGAAAAATATTATACACAAACAGAAGTGTGTAATTACGCTTAGTTTTAACAAAATAATTCTTAAATTAACGAGTTGCATTAATAAATAAATCCTTCGCAAAACTCATTTTCCCTTTACAATCGTTCAGAATTTAGGTTTCGTCGACATTTCTTTACATAATATTTATGTATAACCAAATCCAATTATCAACTGTTATTGATATACAAGAATACTATTCAACTATTCCGATGAAGATATTGGCAGCAGAATTGGTCAAAAAACTTCTAAAAATCTTAGAAATATGTAAAGTGTGCTTATTTCAACAATTTCATGCTAAACAGAATGAAGTGTCCACCTCTGTAAAACTTGTTTTTCTGTGAGTAAAATAACTCGGCAGAGAAACACACTCCTCGTTTGACTTTATACCAGTGTTTCTCAAACTGTGGGGCGTGCCCCCTAGGGGGTCGCGATAAACCTACAAGGGGGCGAACATATCAAAAATAAAAGATTAAAAAAAATTTATTTTCTGGAATGAAGTAAAACAAAATACTTTCTGACATAATAAAAAAATACACATTTACCCTGATATAATTTATATACCATCCGCGATATTACGTCCTCAAAAATAAAAGCTTCTACTTTAAAATCTCATTAGCTATCTTTGATACTATAGCGAAATAAAAAACATTTTATATGATTTGCTGTAATCCCATGATGAGAGATTGTTTATTACGTTTTCTTTTCAAACCGAAAATGCTACTCTTTCAGAGAAAAAAAAAACCCAGACCCATAATGAAAAAAAATTTGAGGAAGATAAAAAATTCATCACTGTTATATTATTGCCATCAGCTGTAGGCAGTAGAATGTATTTGCTGCGGTTTGACCTTCGAACTTACTTGTACGGTTAGTTACGTCCCTGCTCTTATGTATTTGTTTTTTCATTTAGGGAAGTTGTAAATAAACTATTTCCGCTGCGCTTTTTTCCTTGTAAAATATTTTTATGATTTTTGGAAAAGCACAGAGAGCACTTTGAAGGATTACTAGGCCAAGATTTATTTTTATGAGTATTCCCAAACATATAAAGCCTAATGAAAAAAGTTTTACATAATTTTTAGAACGTCCATATTGTAATAGATACACTTTTAATCCGGGAGCGGTCACGTCGAGCACAAAGTGCATGAGATCGGTAATTCTGGCAAAACTTTTTAATTGTTACCAATGTCCCTGGCCCTATCCTCCTGTTTTACAGTCTTAACGTGAACTAAAATAGATTTGTCACATCTCTCTCTCTTTTTTGGGAGTGACAAACGTTTTTTTACAATCTTAAGGAACTTGTTTTGACTGAGTTCCCGGTGTGATAACTTTTTTTTCCGAAATATTTTGTGTCCTTGAAAGTAGGTGAGTATATTTTCTCTTAATTAAATTATTCACTGGAATTACGATTTTTATTGTGTACTATAAAAATAATTATAAAAAAAAAGGATTGGGGTGACTCAATAACCCCACTCGACCATTAGTACCGAGTGCGCGCCTGCTCCAGGGTTAAAACATGTTGAAGTCTTTCGCTTTAAATATTAAAATAATACAATTATTCTTCATCAGAATTTCTTTTATTGTTCATTATTCAACATCAATTCTAAATGCTAATTCTGTGATGCTTAAAATTACAGTTCGCTTAAAACTAATTATAATTTGAGCAATCATTTAAAAAAATCATTTTACATTTTTGTAAACGTAGTCGCGCACTTGGCTTTACTCTCCTTACAATTCAGCGATTATATCAATAATGTTTTATTTTCTTATAAATGAACTCGTGCAAAGAGCGGGTACTTCAGCCGGTATACTTTTAATGTATCAGTGTTGCACAAAGTATTTTGTAACTAATTAATTAATACTAAATTAAGAACAAGTTAAATAAGTATTAGCAACTTCCATGGGCTTGTCTTACAGAGCAAAGTTTTTCAAAGGAATGCTTATGATTAGAAATTGACCCTCTGAGTTCTTTTTCTATATTTAGCAGATATCTATATTTTGTCTTCTAAGCAACCAACAGATTTTGCAATATGTTCCAATCTAAAAATTAGAGAAAGGAAAAATAACATAATAATTATCCTTTTACTTAATTCTTTTTTTGCTTAAAAGTAACATGTAAAAAATTTAATACTTATGTCATGAATTTGTACGGTTTATAATAAAGATTGCTGCTTTATTGTCAAAGTGCGTTATTATTGCATTTCGTACATTATTAATGCATAAGGGGGCGATAAAAATTGTGACTGAAAAGGGGGGCGCCAGTATTGAAAGTTTGAGAAGCACTGCTTTATATGAATAACAACTCTTCATACTCAACTACAAAATAAAGGAAATAAGCTAATGCATTTAAATACACCGATAACTTAACTATGAATTTGCAAGTATAACCTAAGATGGACGTTTAATAATATAAAATATTAGTTTTAAAGTATTTAAAAATACTTTGACGGTAAATAACTTGTTGTAAAATGTTTTCTTCCAAATTTATTGGCATTATTGGATTTAGACGACGTTTATTCTTAAACACAAAAATATTTTAATAATTTTTCATGTATTCATTTACAACTTCAATGGATGATGCCATTTTTAAAATACAAAAATGTATACATAATAATAAAAATAATATAATTATGATACTTTAAGCTTTTAACGCTAAAATTTTTGCAGTCATATTTAGCGGAAACCTGGCAGAAAATGTCACTTTGAGTAGCAATTCTAAGGGGAAAAACATAAAATTCTTTTATTTAATGTAAAAGTGAAGAATATTTATAAAAGTTTAAGGCTTATGTCACAAATTAAATAAAAAAATTTGGAGAGCACATTAACACTTTTAAGACATCCCCATGCCGTAGATCTTTAAAAGCTGCATTTATGTTTCACTTAGAAACAACAGACGCCGTTAAGTTTAAAAGTGATTACGTTTTGTATATTATCACTATATAAATCATGTCTTGGCTGGTTTCAGAGCATCAAATTAAGGGAATTTATTAATAAAAACAGACGTTATAGTTTTATATATTTAACACATTTTTTCTATCTTTCATTGCAAAAATTTTAAAATACAATCATTCTTTAGAAAAAGATTCAATTGGAATGAAGAATTTAATGAGGCATTCTTTGTTCACCTTTCTTAAAGCTTAAATCTCGAATTAGCAATATTCACAGGTCTTGTAAGAATACTCGAAATCACGATAAATGGTAACTATATTAAGAAGGTTTAAAAATTATAAGAGATGAAAGAGACGGGAAAATAAATCTTGAAAATAAGTAAGTATGTTTATATAAATTTACTCAGGATGCATATTATTTTCAAGATATATTTGGAGTGCTAACTTATTAGTTGTTTTATGTTACACAAAATGTCTCTACTTTCGTTTTATGATTATCCCAGTAAGAAAAAGTTGCTTTGATTATTTATTTTTGTATTTGATTTTTTGAACAAAACATATTTTATACTTTAAAATAAGCTTTCTTGGCCTTTTTTTGTTCCCTGGATTTCTATCACTAACCCCTTCCTCTTTGTGCAATGTATACAGAGTATGCATATAATAAAAATGACAATAAAATAGCTAGATGTGTAACTGTATGATATCCAAAATGATGAATTGGTCTTGCACATTTAAAACGCATACTATAACTTTATTTCTTCTGGTTTTTTAGTGCAATGCTGAGGAAAAGATTACTGCTGTTTATTTTGAATCTAAGCATTTGATGGCAATTACAATATTTATGAATCAATATGCAATCAATAAAACTGAACTTTCTTGATAACCTTTAATAAGTTCAAAATCTAAGCATTTGTCAACACAAAGGTAATAAATTTCCTATCAATATTTTTTGTCAAATTCAAGAACTTCATGCAATTAGTTCACGGGCCCTCCAAAGACATTTGTAAAAGAACCACCGCCTTAATCTTTTCTTCTTAAAAATATTGTTCATTAATTTCATCCAAAACATTAATTCTGAATTGAACTTTTTTCCGTAGTGAGCTGCACATTGGCAACTAAGCCTTTGCAGACAGGGCAAGCCCCCTAATGTGAGAGCCATTTCAGGGGTGGCACGATCTAGTGGTGGCCCTCACTACCAAATTTGGACGCTTGAATTAATTTTAATTAGAGCTCCCGTCTGATGCTAAACATTGCCGTGATTTAATTTTGCCAAGATTACCAGAGCCAAGTTGATACTCAAGGGATCTTTTACATACCACATGCGCATCTACAATTTTCGTATCCAGGAAACCTATAGATTCCAGTCGGGATCGATTCTGTAATCTTGAATTTACAAAGTGAACACCTTACCTCTAAGCCAGTACTCCTCAAGTTTTCAGTATTTGTTACCCAATTTTTAATCATAATTTTCTTCACGCCCGCCTTTCTCCATGCAATAACAATGTATTAAATTCAATAATAATATACTTTAACTCTAAAAATAAAGCACGACTTTAATTATAAACCGAACAAATTAGCAACATAAGTGTGCAATTTTATATATGAAAAGCCCATGTGGTCAATGGTAACTTTCAAACTTGTTCTTGACTTAGTATTCTTAAATTAATTTTCAAATACATCGGGCGGCACTGATGCGTTTATAAGTTTATTATATCAGTGTAAATGTGTATTTTATTTTTTATTACGTCAGAATATAGTTTGTTTTGCTTCCTTTAAGTAAAATAATAATTTTTAAAAAAATAATCTTTTGAAAGATAGGGTCCACGCCCAGATAGGGTTATCACGGCCCCCATAGAGGGACGCGTCCCACAGTTAGAGAAACGCTGCCATTAGCCACTGAGTCGACTGAATTAAACTATGGTTCTCTAATTTAAAAATAGGAATTTAATAAATTCGAACAAGCATCTATATATTTTTATCAGTGAAAACGCATCAACAATTAGCAAAGTATTTCAGACATTACTGTCATTTAAATTAAAAGCATCAAATGTTTTCTATTAGTGTATTAAAAAATATAAAAAGCATATTCCCGCACATTTTCAGTTAGAAAAATCATTACACATAACTATGCCCATTATATTATGCTTCTGCCATAATCCTCCAACTTCACCCCATACTGCTATTCCTTTCCTCTGTGTAAAAAAGCATGAATAGATTCGAAAGAAAAAAAGAAGATGAAATAAAAAGAAGAACTGAACTTTTTTAATGTTCGAAATCAGAGCACGGTGATTCATATTACATCATAACAGATTCGGCAAAGCACTGAGAATTTAGAACATTTCTCGAAATCACTTTTCTCACCTCATCCACTAAAAGATAAGGCTCTTTTTTTATTTTTCTCTTAGTGCGATTAAATTTTACTGCATATCAAGCACTAGAATATATTAAAAAAAACTACGTTAATAAATTACTGACTGGAGAGGCGATGGGAGGATTATTTTAATCATCTCCATATTAATTTTTTTAAGGAGTGGTGGTGGAATGAAGTACGACGCCTTTTTCTTCTTTTCTTTTTGTTTTTCAAATGAGCGCGTCTTTTTAAATGAAGTGGTTTAATCATTCCCCCCAGAAAAGTGAAGAATCTTTAACGTTCGTCATATTTTACTTGTCCCGTTTTGAGTTATTTTCCAGCGTGTGTTTATACACGACTTAATCCTCTTTCTAAGAGGAAAAAAGGGGGTGGGAAGAAGAAAAAAAGGGAAGGGGAAACAAATTTCATCTGTGATGAGAAGGGAAAAAGATTTTTTTTGTTGTTGTTTTCCGAAATGAATCGGTCTAGCTCTGAAGTTAAGAATGGATGTTTTGGATACCCATGGGTGTAAGAAAGCTTCGTTGTGGAAAGAGACACTGAAGAACGAATAATTTTTGAATGTCGTGACATTTAAGTTATTTTATGTCTTTTCCTTACAAAATGTTATTTTTTAGAATAAAATTGCATTATTTCCCCCAGGTTATTAATTTGGATTAAAACAATAAAAAAAACATACAAAATTCTGAAATTTCAACTAAGTTGTATTTTAAAAGCGTGTTCTAAAGGTTTTTAAATTATACTTGAGTGCAAAAGACAACAATTAAGAAGATTTATAAGAATTCTTTATTTCTTAACGCGATTGCAACAAATGCAGAAATAGATAATTGTGTTTTATCTTTCCTTCCTTATCTTTTTTTATTTTTTTGTTTTACAATAAGTTTCATACTATATAATGGTCCTCCTCGCAGTCTAACCATTAAATTCTCAGAGTTCCATGCTCGAGATTATGTGATTCGAATACGACTTTACAATAAGAGTTAATGCCATGGTACATACACTAGGAATAAACACAAACGATCAAGTTAATAAATTATTTATTAACCTGTCCTACATAAGGGCTATGAAGCTGATCAATTATAATTTTATTAATCAAAATTTGACATTCGATGTATCAATAAGGCTTAGAATATAAGAATATCGGTAAAGCTTCGAACTAGGTAACGGCGTACATTTAGTACTGAGGTTCCCAAACTTTTTTGTCTCATAAAACCCTCATGTTTTTCGGTGTTGGGTAGACTCCTGTTTACCTAAAATCAAATTTTTGCAAAATTTCCAACTTAAACGTCCTTTTGACTGCTGGTAAAGAGCCATTTACTTTAAAAGACTTAAGTTTATAATTGTATTGTAGCGTTTAAAAACTTACGAAATGCATGTTTATTAATTAAAATAATATATAATTAATACATAAAATAGTAATCAACAAAAAATGCTTTTAATGGAACAGATGAATCGGGTGCTTCCATAACAAATTTTCAAAATTTGGCAGCAATCTTGCCAGATTTAACCCTAAATGTCCTCGGTTTGTAGTGTCTAGTCTTTTTCTTTCTTTTTTTATTTTAGAGGTTGGCAACCGCCCTGAATCTCCTTCTCACTACGAAAAGCAATTAAAAACTTTCTCACCATACTCCATAATTTGAGATAAATAACAGGTGTGTCTTTTTAAAGCCAAAGGTGCTGTCATCCGCTTCTAAACTTTACTTAAAGATACCTGTTAGTGCCTATTTCGATCAGCTCCTTTTTTAATATGACTTTTTTCTTCAATGTGACGATAAGAATACTATGGTATCACCATAGTCAAAGAATTCTCAAACATAGTATAAAAATCTGAATAAAGGGCATTTAAATGTTGAACATAGGTTAAAACGTCATTTTCTTGGCAGATTGTCTGTGGCCAGTTGAGAAACTATAAAAATTCTTGACGTCCAATATTATACTCCTCTAGGTTAATTCTGGCAAGAACCGCTGAAATAATGGTTCTTGTTTTAATAAAATTTATGCTGTCACCTGCAACTGCAAATTAAACTCATTTAATTTAGTAAATAAATCTGTTATATATATATATATATATATATATATATATATATATATATATATATATATATATATATATATATATATACTGCTGGACAATTGCTAAAGACGGATAACACTATCATCCATAGCAACCACAAAATGAAAGGAAGCAAAATGTGGAAAATTAGAATAAGTGCGGGATATTAGTAAGAAGTATGAGTATGCAAATTTTTTTTCCACGTCTGTTCATTACGTGATAGCGTTCATAAGAGCTTTAAAGGTTTTCACACGTGTGGAAGTTGTTGTTTCAAGTCAAAGTTTTACAGGAAAGATTTAATAGACGAACTTAAAATTTTTGGCATGTCTTCCCGACATCACACAGATGATTGTATGCGTGGCCGAATTATTGGAAAGATCGAAGAAGGGCGAAAAATAACATATGTTGCCAGGGAGTTCGACATCGCTCACAGCGTTGTTTCACGGCTGTGGAAGTCATTTAAAACTACTGGAATGTGTAGTAGACGGCACGGGGAGGTCGTGTTAGAAGTACGACGCCTGCAGAAGACAGATATATCGTCCTATCAGCAAAAGGAACAGGCGCACCACATCTCAGCAGGTGGCAAATCAGTTTCTTGCTGCCTCAGGAAGGCAGATCTCCCGAAAAACTGTTGCCAGACGTTTTTTAGGGGAGGGAGGACTATACGCACGCAGACCTGTTGTGCGTGTCCCATTGACCAGACAGCACCGTACTGCCCCTTTGCGATGGTGTCGTGAGCATCACAATTGGACTGAACAGGACTGGGCATGCGTACTATTCTCAGATGAGAGTAGGTTCAGTCTGTCATCGGATTGTAGACGCCAACTGATCTGGCGCGAGTGGTACTGCTTATCGTCCAGAAAATATCCAGGAAAAGGACCGATATCCGACATGCAGTATCATTGTGTGAGCCAGCATCATGATCAATGGCCGCACGCGCCTACATGTGGTTGCGAATGGGACTATGACGGGCCAACGATACATTGATGAAGTTCTACTTCCTCATGTTCGTCTTTTCCGTGGTGCTGTCGGTGATAAATTTGTTTTTTGTTTTTATGGACGACAACGCAACATGTCATCGAACACTCGCTGTTCAGGATTGTCTAGACAGCGAGGGTATTCAACTTCTCGTATGGCCAGCGCGTTATCCAGATCTAAACCCCATTGAAAATGTGTGGGATGCTTTGGGAGGCAAGTTGCTGGTCGAAACTATCCTCCGACAAACAAGAACACCCTCATCCTTGCACTCACAGAGGAATGGGATAAATTGCCTCAACAGCTGCTGGATAATGTTGTGCAAAGTATGGTACGACGTGTACAATGTTGCATCACACTCCACGGTGGACATATCCCTTACTGATACCTTTCTGTAAGGTGTCTGCTGACTTTTAGATGCATTGTTCCATTTCTCCGTACGCAGATCATATGAACATTTTTTTTTCTTTCAGATGTTTCGCAGCTTTTGTACTTTCCAGAACAATAAATATTCTTTATTCTCATGTCTGAACAGTGTGGCAACTAGGCCTCATGTCTCGCTTAATGTTATGCTACAGAGCAATTTGAGATCCGTCCTTAGCAATTGTCCAGCAGTGTATATATATATATACATATATATATAAATTCTGGTTTCTATTTAAATAAATTTTCTTAGAGCCACTATCATATGTAAACCCCCATTAATACCTCATAGACACACACACACCCCAATTATTTTTTCACCAACATGGACTCCTTGCAGATCGTTATAGTTCCCTGGGGGTCGATATAGACACTTTGGAAATCACTGCACGAATAGATAAATCTAATTTTCAAAATGTAAATTTCTTCACAGCTCTCTAGTCGCTAATTTTCAATTAACTGACAGCTATCCAGTCGTCCCCTGTTTCTCACATTAACTTTTTTTTTTATCTTAGAACCTAATCTATTTAGTACTTTTCCACCGTTGCTACCTTTTACGTGATTTATATTACGTTGCACTCTGAAGAAACACGAGGGGTATTGGTGACGGAACTCGTAATTTTGAGCCATTGGTTAGATGATTAAGACGCACCTTAGCTGCAACCGTGCTCTCTAAACTTCCTCACAAAGTCAACGACTGGACTTTGAGCCTCGATGAATTTTAACGCGCGTGCATCATCCCCTTTACATGGCAGATCTTCAGTGACACTCCTCGACAACGTTCGCTACGAGTTCGTGATCATGTCCATTCGGCTACCGTAAATAGGTTGTAGTTAAACTCTAAGTGAAACGCATCTAGTAGCTTTACCCACATTAGTTTCAGAGGGAATCCTCAAGAGATAGCCAATTATAGTTAGAGAGCGTTGCTTCTGTCTATTTCAGAGTTCAAGTTCTGGTACTACTGAAGACCCAGCATGTAGAAGGACTGATGTACGTTAAATCATTACAGCTTCAAAGTACTCCGGTGAGTACTTCGGTGGAAGTTTGCAGGAGGCATAATGTAGAAATTCGGAGAGTGATTCACCAATTGAGCATTGTTCATGTCATGTCTACGAAGTTCGTCGCCGATCACCTGTTTGTTGCTTCAATGCAATATTACTCATCTGGTGAGAGATGATTATAATTATACATGGAAGCTTGAAACATTTTTCCCTTAATGGGCAGCATGTTGGCAACCAAGCCTTTTCAGACACGGCAAGTCCCCAAATGGGAAGGCCATTTTATGATGGCACCATCTAGTGACGACCTTCACTACCAAATTTCGACTCTTGAGTTAATTTGAATTCAAGCTCTCGTAGAATGCTAAATATTGCCGTAAAATAATTTTGCCAAGAGTACCAGAGCCAAATTGATACTCAACGGATCTTTTACATGACGCATAATCATATGACATGCATGCCTACGATTTTCGCAGCCAGGAAATCTATCAACTCCATCCAGGATTGAACCCACAACCTTGTGCTTACGAAGCGGGCATGCTACCTTTCAATTCCCGAGTCGACAGCTTGAAACATATCTTTTTGGTTTATTGCTAAATTTTAATGAAATGTTACTCTAGAAATAGTTTACAGCTGCATGATACTCGTAACTCTGATTCATCGTCAGACAGAGAGGGCTACATCTCTCTAAAGAGGTATTTTAAATTACATCTTACCACTCGTACGCCTTAGTTAAATGCAAGAACCAACCAAATTTATCCTGCAGAAGCTACATTATTCCATGAGCTTTCAAATCCAAGAATTATCGGCAGTGAAATTCGAGATTATCATTACAGCCAAGCAATAATGATATGGAGCTCGTAGTCGGGAATGGTTCTGTTGAAAACCATGTTCGAGTCCTGACACCATTAAAAATTCATGGTGAAAAAGAGCTGATGGACGTTGAACGTTTCATAACCCAGAACCCATACGTTAGCGCTACGTAGATGTAGAGATCGAGATGATAGATTAGATGTCAACCTCATCACTTGACTGCGGTTTAAAATTAAAAATCGTATTTACACTGTAGTTAACAGGCCTTGTTTAAAATATAAATAGGCATTAGGGAAAACACACACACACATTCAATAAACAAATGAATCTGAATCCTCTCAAATTTATTACCCCCGTGAAAGGGGAGGGAGTGATGCACGTTAAATCTGTCGAAGTTCAATGCCCCTCCCCCCGTTGGTTTGCTGTGTTAGTTAGGATAACGCAAGGGTTAGCATTAAGTCGATCGCGATTAACCAGCGGACTGCCATAAGATTAGTCGTTAGTAATTACATACCGAACTATTCCAGATTGGCTGACAGCATGCAGATTACGTTTTCTACTGACTATCATTTCGAGTATTAACTTTAGATAAAAATAATTTAATTTTTAATGTGTCTTTAATTGTTTGAAAATAAATGCATGATTTGATATTATATTTGTGGCTATTATGTGTATTATGTTTGCATCTTGCGTTTTGCTTTAAACGCAGACTTAAAACTGTAAGTTTTTTTAATCCTAGTTATATAAGTAAGTTGATATTCCGTATTTGTTATTAAGTTGTTATAAATATTGTAGACATTTTTCTTAGATCAACACACCTATGCCCCTGGGTGGACCTCAACGTCTTGAAAAAAATTAGAAGCTGCCAGTACCCTGGAAAAGTTTGTCCAATCTAGGGATAAAAGGTACCAGCTGAAATGTCGTCCTTGTCACTTTACCGAGGTTCAAAAAGTGAGGCTTTAGTACAACACTCATTCACTTTAATTTATTGTTACGTTATCTTAGATTTATAAGAATCTCGAACGTAACGACTAAATATAGTTTTTTGATAAATCCCAGTTAATTTTTACACGTTTCTACGAGTATTGTAAATTTAATTTTTCTATAGTCCTTTTAGTAAACATTTGCCTTTATGTACCTAGTTGACAGCAAAAAAATTATACATAGAACTAAATTAATTGCATTATTGCGCTCACATAATCAAATACATAGAAATCTTTTGTCCAATATATTAAATAGAAGCAAATTTGTTTCTACTTATTTATCCATACCAACTCTACAACAATACATCATTCTACTGAACGGAATTCACCAGTGTCGATAATTATTCGAATTCTTTGTTTCAAAAGTTCACAAAATAAAGCAATTAGAAAGCGAAATGAATGGAGATCATTACACGCAGTCAATCAACCGATGAGAGATCTGTAGAGAACGCATGACATTTTGACACAGAATTGGTGCTAAAATAATTATCGCACTAGTCGGATTCGAGTTTTCAATTTATTATTCATGGAATTGACTGCAGATTTAATTTAATGGTTGCTCTGGAATATTCATTGTCATGTTTCAAATTGATCCGATTGTCTGAAAGTTTATTTCAAATACGACTAGATGTTATTCTGTCACTGATTTTAATGAAGGAAATAGAGTGATATATATTCAGCTTTATTGCTTCTTTATTGTAGATATATTTAATAATAATGTAATGGCATATGTTTCAGCAATATTTTCACCTTCATCGAATTTGTGGAAATAGAATTTTCTCTAGTTTTCTGTTAAAATTATATCAATATCCATTCTCATAAATTCATTTAAGAGGTAATTTATTAGTTTTAAAATGTTTTATTTCAAAATATGTTTTGTCTTTCATTAAAGGGTTACTAATGGAATCCTAAAAATGATGAATTAATTATGGCTCTTAAAATCTCTCATTAAAAATTGTTACTTTTGCGTTACTAAAAAGTTTGGAACTAACACATGATATCAATACGTTACGCGGAAGGTTGTTGTTATTTGTCAAGTTAGGCAATAATATTACAATATGGTTACCCTGATTTTTAATATTTGGTTCTGAAGTTGCTATCCTTATTACGAATATTATAATTAAATTTTATTGGTTTATTTTTATACCGGAAACCCTAGTAATTTCAGACGATTTTAATTCGATATTTATACAAAATCCATTTCCATACTTTACGTTGCCTAAGTTGGAGCTTTCTTTTTCCGTCTTTATTGAGATATGAATATTTCGAAACTTTTTGGTGAGTACCAGGATCTTTTTTTTAAAGAATATGAGGGCTCCGCTTTGCATTTTTATGCAACAAAAGGATTGCAGAATTAACACATTCTGTCTATTTTATTTTCTAAGAATTTTATTTTTTATTCTCTCATTTCTTGATTAAAATTTCGCTCATTTTGGCCATGATGAAGTGTGATAAGTCAACCAGCAAAATTAAATTTGTTTACAGACGGGATAAGAAATTTGACAGCCGTATGTTGTGTAGCGGATCTTACGACTCAAATTTGTGCGGCCACAATAGTAAAACTACCAGGCACAAAATTTCTTTTCCACTGACAACAAATATTGCAAAAATTTCCTCTTTATTTATTTCAATTATATTTTTTTCTTTATGAATTCTCAAAAGTATCTTGTTCGATGAAATTCATAGAGAACTTCGGAATTTTCATAATCATTTTTTTCTTTTTGTTTTCTCACATTCAATTTTTAAATTTCTCTCTCCCCCCTCGCCATTTCTAAATTCCTCTCCCCCCCCTCGCCATTTCTAAACTCCTCATATTCTATTTTTTAAATACTGGTACTGGTATGTTTTCAATTTGTTTTCCATAATAACAATAAGTACATTTTTGAGTATAATTTATCTCGTTTTTTACTTTTAAAATCTATGAAATTAAACTCTTTTTCGAGGAGTAAGCCATTCCTTTAAGTTATTTTCATATCAAGTTTTTAATGCTAGGCCAGTATCATGGATTAAAAAAATACTGGACGCCAAAATCTAATTTGGCACGATTTCAAAACTGCGCCAAAAAGACATTTGAAGTGTATATATATAGCGTAGAGTTAACAAACTAATTCCAAAAGTTTTTGACCAATAGAGTTATTTCAATTTTCAAATTGGTGCGTTGTTCTGATCGAATCATGATAGTCAGGTAAGAGTAGAAGTAACCTTGAATCTGGAAGTTATGGGATCAAAACTCAAATTTCCAGAAAATGGTCATTCAAGTAATGATCAGATATTTATTATATTTAAATGGATCCTTAAACTGCTTCTAAAGAATAAGTTTGCTTTATGAACATCTTATTAGAGTGCAATAGCCTATAGAGATAAACATTGATATATAAACCTGCAGTTGGAGGAAAAGTAGATATTTTAACTGATGTTTCACTTTTCCAAGTTTTAAAATGAGTTTTTATCTCAACTGCATTGGCGAAATTATATGAAAGGAAGCACATGGTTGCCAATTCGGCGCTTAAGACGTAAGCAAAATCGCGATTGCAAACTTTGCAAGTTATCTTAAGCGCTGGCATTGTTGCGATAGTACAAAAATACCAAACAATCCATGTGAGATGATTTTGAAACTCTTTTCGATTTAAAATGAGTAAATGAGTAAATCTTCACTTTTTTAAACAAGGAAGTAGTATTGAAAACCATGATATTTCACAAAGTTTTTACGTTCACCATTGAATTTCCATCGATTCTTTAGCACGATGATAACTATAATAATAATAAAAATTTCTTTTTGGTACTTTTCCGTTTCGCCGGTGATAAAGTAGCCAAAAAATGATGCAAACGACGCCAAATGGAATATTTTTACACTGGTAAACTTTTACTACCATATTTTCAAAACAAGTCGTCTTTTCTTGTTATTAACGTCTTTTTTCATAATACATTAAAAATGGAAGAAAATATAATGAGAGCTAAGATTTATTTTTTGTTTTAATGTATATTTTATGTGTTGTGTTGTCGCCAATAACACCTGCTTGGCGAGATTTGCCCCAGCAAAATGGAAAAGTACCATTTTTTTTTTGGCAAAGTCAGAATTTCAAAGTGTCCCGCCGACCATGAATATAGCGATCTTATCCATTAGGCCCCATGCTCCAGTTTTCTGAGAGTAAATTATCGACTTAAATATTCTCGTTATATTTCAAAAGATTATTAAGTTCATTTACTAGAAACTCATTATTTTCACGTTTTACCAACCCAAATAAGCCAAATCAATTATATTCTTCCTGAAAATGAATTAGCATCTATGGAGGTTGCAAAATGTGGTGAAAATTTCAAATTAAATTAAATAAAACGCCGAATTGTTCGAAAATTCGTTATTAGTTTAAAGTAATCTTTAAAATAAAAACGCTTATCAAAATACAATAACTGTATTAATTGTAAATGTTGATGCATTCAGGATATAGAAAAATGGAAAAAAAATCAAGAACAAATAATTATTATGAATCAAAAAATCATTATGAAATTAATTTTTTTTCTGAGTGATAATAACTTCTCTAATCTAGAGTACATATTTCTATAAGAAATTTGGACGAGTGAGTGACAGAGTGTTTATTAACATCACACGCCAAAGCAACACGACTGCTATTGGTGACGGGCCTCGTAATTTTGAATCACGGTCAAGTGTAAAAGGCGACACTTGAGCGGGCATCTCCCTCTTTGAACTTTCCTGCCATACCACTGGGAGAACTTTAAGCCTTGGCAGATTTAACGTCCATCAGCTCCTCTACACGGAGGGTCTTCAGTTGCACTAGGGCTCACACTCAGGACACTCCAGCCACGAACTTCTGATCATTCTGACTTTTCATGGCCATGATAGATAAATAATAGAAGGACTTTGATAGTATTCCAATTTTGTAAGTAAATGATTATTAGTAAGCAGCGTATTTATTTAATTGACTTAGAAAATAAGTAAATTAAATTTTTTTCGTTGGTTTTAGAGATTAGTACGTACGGAAGACTAAAAATACACCAACACGGCTTCAGAAAGATTACAACCATTTCTTTTTGTTTGAAAAAAAAAATGAATAACTTCTCATATTCTTACTTCTGACCTAAAGATTAGTAGATAAAAAGTACACAGTTTAAGCACAGAAGTATAAAATGTTTAATACTGAAATATCCGTTCAATTACACAAATTCTAATATATTGTTATATATTATTTTTATTTCTAATGGGATGCAAATTGATGTTTTACTATTGCAGACCTAGTACATACACCGGAAGCTGGTATCTCTTTTTAGTGCAGCACTCTATAGGTGGATACCAATCGCCGCAGGTAATTTTGACGTCCAATTTCCTCCCTAGAGGGAGGCACCTGAGTTCTGACGATGCGAACCTGTACTAAGATTCAATTTTGCCTCGAGCATCCAAGCCAAACAGACACTCTAGGGATCTTCTACATGCCGTATAATCCTGCGGCATGGTCGTCGACAATTTTTTGCATCATGAAAAAACCACCGACTTGGGCCGGTGTCGAACCCATAACCTTAGGCGTACAAGGTCAGCGACAAACCAACTACGCCACTCAGTCGGCATTTATTGTTGTATAACATGTATGATAATTTAACAGTCAATGGTATCATCTGTATGTTCTATATGGTAGTTATCTCGACAAACACACACACACACACACTTTTCTCAGAATTCTCTGTTATGGAATTTAGTAGTAATAATAGTTGTTTACTTTACTGAAGTGTTTTGTAATCAATGAAATTTAGGTGTTTACTTCCGAATTTATGTATCTCAGTTTTAAACGAAAGGTGGAATTAACTAATATAAAATAGTCAATATTATTTAATATAAAACGAGTGACTTTTAATGCCCTGCGACTATAGGGAGCTTTCGACTTAGTTGGCTTAAGAGACAGTTGACGAGTCTTTGTTCCACTGGTGTGGTTTTCAGAGTGTAATGCAGCGACTAATGCTGATCTCTGCTCCTTGGATATTTCGCACTCCGTTAAACATTCGAGTGATAAGATTACCAATAATACTGCTCTCCGAATATAACAAGGTTCAGGAGATAAAGAAGGATCTTCAAAGGTTTTTTTTTATACAAATTATTTAGCTGATCGGTCGAAAAAGACAATTCACATTAATAATTTACAGATTTAGCTAAATTTAAATCATAAATATTTAGAGACAGAAAAGTTGTGATTGTAGCAGCAAAAGGTGGGATAATTTGTGTAGTTACATTTATGATTTACTTTTTCCTGAGTATAAAATGTTTATGATTTACAAAAACCATATTTTAATAAATTCGAATAAAACTTATATGAAACAAATATCGATTAACCAGTTTTTTATATGATTTCTTCAAAATATATTCTGTAAACAAGGGAATAAACCTGATAAATAGTTTTGTATTTCATTCTAATTTCTTTTTTATAAATGATTTAACTTGGGTTTTCTATTTCATTAAAATATGTATTTCCCATGAAATTTAAATTGTAGGTGGGTTTGCTCGATTTTGCAACTTCAGATTTTAAGCACTTTCTATAGTATATAATATTTTGCATTCTGCTTTTATTTTCAAATTGTGAAATTAATTTTAAATATTTGTAACCAGTAACATATATACCATATATTTTCGCAGATATGAAGATAGTTGAAAGCATTAAAACCCCCACAAATTAGAGGCCATCTTGCAAGACAAGAAAAAGAAGAGTTAAAAATTTTCAATAGGACTGTCCTTGATCCTTAAATTTCTATGATACAGATGATATATTATTAAACTGTAACTAATCTTATGTAACAAATAGGGCTGTATTCAATTGATCAAATCTTAATTCTAATATTTTAGGCATCATAATAAAACTTCGCGTACATAAAACAGCATTTTATAGAAATATAGAATAAAATATATCCAGTGTGAGAGATAGAGATAGATAGAGAGAAAGAGAGAGAGAAAGAGAGAGAGAGAGAGAGAGAGTGATAGAGATAGATAGATAGAGAGAGAGAGAGAGAGAAAGAGAGAGAGAGAGAAATGATCCCCGATATAACTAAATTCATAAGACGCTATAATAGTTTTGGAGTCATTTCATCGAATAAAGCTACACTTAAATTACAAGACTGATGAAAATTTATAACTCTTCTTATATACACGGAAATGTATAGTAAATATATAATTTTTAATAAACTCTACTTGAGAAACTGAAATGAAATGAAAAACATTGAGATTTTGGAAACATAAGAAGATGGATGCTACAGAGTAATATGAACATTACTGACATTGAGAACAGCTTTAAAAATGTGGGGTTTAACCAGTTTTATGGATAGCCAACCTTCTCTCTTTTTGCTTACAAAACTAAGTGAAATATTGCAAAATATAATGGACAGATATTATAAGTCCATTATAAATAATAAAGTTTTAGCATATCTAAAAATGCATAGATTATGCCTGAATCAACGAACAATACACATGTTGTTGCCAGATCCAATGATCCAAATACATATTCGAAGTTTAAAAATTAAAGGTCGGATTGTATCATTAGCAATAAGTATGACATTTTTATGAAAATAATAAATGAAGAGTATGAAGTTAAACTAAAATTATAGGAATGATATAAAGAATATTTTTAACTGTCTATACTGTAAAACTTGTGGTAGAAAAAGAAGTTTATATATATATATATATATATATATATATATATAAATCTTTTATTTTTATTTGAGTTAAATACGCCTAAACTTGATATGCATTACATCTTAAAAATTAGACTAAATTCAAAATTTAAATCAAGAAACAAACTGAAAAAAAAACATACAAAAAAAGTGAAATTAAGCTACCCTAAACTTTTCTAAAAAACAGTGTTCATTAGTTTAACTTAAATAAAACATTTCAAGGGCAGAGATGATACATTTTCTTTTCATTCCAATCATCAATGTTGTCAAAAACGTGATAACTTCAACCTCATAATTAGCAATCTCACAAATTAGATTCATTTACAAATTCCAATCACGAGAGAATACATTAAAAAGATCGAAATACAACTCAAATTGATCGATTTAAATTTCACACAAATGTTCCACTGTGTAATCCCGACGCAAGAAATCCTCTTCATTTGAAAAATGCAAATTTCCTCCATCACTCCACACAGCGGTGGAACTAAGTAACTATTCATTTCGTAACAGAAGTGCCACCTAAAGCGTTAATTACAACATTTTTCTTTTTACCGAAAGAAGAAACATAATTTTTTTTCTTTTTACACTTCATGAATCGTTTGCGTTTGGGGGTTCCAGCAAAAATATAAGAAAAAAGAAAGAAGAATAGAATGGAACACAGAATAGAGAAAAAAGGCGGGAAATTAAAAAAAAACTCAATTCAAACACGATGAAAAAGTCAGACAGTATGTAATTAATGGGGAGTTCTTGAAAGGGATGTAATTTAAGCTTTAAATTGCAATCATAAATAACAGAGGAGACTAGTCCTTTCGTCTTACGTGAAAGGTGGTGCTAATTACATGCACCTTTTGGGCTGGATTCTTCTTTTCTTACCTGAGATCGTCGGTCGACTTTGGAGTAATCCTTGTTTTAATGTGTGTGGAAGTGAAAAATAGAGATGGAAATATTTAAAAAATGATTTGGGTAGTCAGTTTTCTTAATCAAAAAAAGGAATGTAAACAAAGCGTTTTTAGCTTGGTTTCTTTTTTAGTTGCGTCTTTAATTGCTCTTTGATATCAATACTTAATTTTGATAAAAGTCTTTATAAAGCAAAGTTTTTTTTTTGTAAGTATGAGAGTTTTAGAAGCATTAATTATTCTTAAATGCTCGTTGCTGATATTTTATTTTTATTTGGATAACAACGTATTCAAATGTTTTGATATATTTGTCGTATCTTTAAAATGACTTTTTAAAAAAAATTTTTACAAGGATATTTTTATTTTAACAAAATATTCGGGGATTATTTCTTTACGTCATGAAACATTCTTTGATGGAGCTTCGATGGAATAACGTGATATAACGTATAATTAACATCTGACTAATTTTGTCTTTACAATTAAATATCTTTTAGTTTTAGACAAAAAGTGATTAAAATAATAATAATAAAAAAAGCGAGCAAAAAATCCAAGAACTGTTAAATAATATTCCTTTTAAAAGAAGAAATAATCGAAGGTAACTACATCATCACAAATGGCCAAAATATTTAATCGGACCCATAAATGGAATACAATGACATGATGATTAAAAACACAAAGTATCATCACCAACGACCTAATACAAATATAGTAAAAAAGCGCCTTATTGTACCGCATATTATCTTGATTGATGTATAAATATAAAAAAAATTCCACAAAAACTTAAACAGATTATCTCGAGACCATCACTTTTGCCATGGCATTCTATAAATATAAACTTTTAAAGTATTTTCTTCTTGACTGAACTCAGTTAGGAGAATGAACTATACGGTTTCATCAATTCACTCTAAATTGAATAGTAAACATATGTGCTGTCTTTTTTTTCCAGGGAAGCATGTCGCTAAAAAATTAAAACAACATTTAGTTATAACATCTTGATGCAAGTGTAACAACTGTGGAATACTGGAATATGTGAGATACTTTCGTTCAAGTCTGAATACGTTTTTCATTTTTTATTTAATTATTCTTTAAACTTTATTAAAGAATTCACTAAAAGATTCTTTGGTTTAGTTAAATATATATTATATTAAATAACATACATTTTGTTTCTATA
Source organism: Trichonephila clavipes (assembly GCA_019973935.1). NCBI lineage: Eukaryota > Metazoa > Arthropoda > Arachnida > Araneae > Nephilidae > Trichonephila > Trichonephila clavipes. Next base: position 207,355 of record BMAU01021214.1, on the reverse strand, counting down.
CGCATACTATTATACACACCAATGCTATTGTTAGTTATTTGAATGCTTCATGCTGTCTATTTCTGCTCGATTCAAATGCCCACTAGTCCACGAGTCGTAGACAATTAGGGATTGCAATACCGGACCAAAAGTTTAATACCGGTATTCGGTATTTTTTTATATCTTAATATATCGGGATACCGGTTTTAATACCAGTATTAGAAATTTTAGAACAACGCAGGTGTTTCTTTGTTGTATTTGTCAGTTTTATTAGAGAGTGTAAATAATACAAAACATAATTTGTAACTTATAAATTATAACAGTAAATATATATATAAAGAATCACAAAAAAGTAAGGGAACATCTTTATTTATTTAAATCACAAGAAGTGTATAAATATCACTATTCAATTTTCTGTACTATTATAAATTTTTGAAATGCGATCTTAAAACATAATGCGTCAATTGTACTGTCATAAATCCTGGAACGTACTTTTGTGCAAAAGTTACCTGTGTTCGAAAGCGCTCTTTTGGCATCTACGCTAGTTGGTGGTACTGTTAACAATGCACGATATACTTTTTCCAAGGATTTACCTCGTCTTTTTCAAATAAATCTATTTCTCCTCGGATGGTTTTTTGGATATAGCTAATTTCTGTATTGCATTTTTTTGTTTGTGGAAATTTTTTAGCTATCTCTCATTCTAATTTTTGTTCAAGAGACAATTCCTTTTCACTATCGACATTTAATGTCATCATCATCTTTGATAACTGTACCGAATTCTTTTGAATGTTGATAGGTTTGTGGGGAAAAAAAATAAGAAAATTTATTATAAACTTGATCAAATTCGAATTAGTTAGTCTTTTTGTTTCCTTTTCATTTTTACAATCATTAAGTATGATATGTAAATACAATGTGAATAACGAAGTCACCAATTTAAAAATTTCGAAATATTACGCACTTTCTTCACAACTACAACCTAGTTTTCACAAATTCGAATATCAGACTACAAATCCTGCGCATGTGCAGTATCACTATTAGCTATAATAGGATAGTTATGACACACCTCCTTGGATGATTCACATATTTTATCACTTCTTGATTGGACGATACAATTTTATATTAACAGTCTAATTAATTTTACCCGTTAGGGAGACACAAAAACAAAAGCGTCTACTATTTTGCTAAGTTGGAGATCTCTGACCATATAGAAGAGACAGTTTAAAAATTTCTAGTAAATACCGAAAAACCGGTATTTAAACTTGTGAATATCGGTATTACAAAATTGTACAAATGGCTTAAAACACTGGTATTCGGTATCCCGATATACCAGTATTGCAATCCCTATAGACAATATTCCACTCCTTTTTGAGCAAAAGTCAGGTAATATAAGGTCGGCTTCTGTGAGCGAAAATTCTTCTCTCTATATCCGAGCCATTGTGAGAAACTTAAGCCTCAACCAATCTAAGGTGCATCAGCCTCTCTGTGTAAAGGATCTTTAGAGGAGTCAGAACTTGAGTGGTACTCGGCTTGACTAAAACATTGCTAAAGCCCCAGCTCGGAACCCTAATCAATCAGTAATATTATGCTATATCATTACTACACTATTATGAAAAGTATTATTATATATTTAAACATTTAAATGGATATTTGAATGCCAAAGTTAAAGAACAGATTTTTCAATTACTATATTATCAAACACTTTAAATTCATGACTAGCTGCATCTTTGTTGAGTCTTGGATCTACCTAGACTATCAAGTGAATAATAATATTTTCTGCAATTTTAACCCTTAACTTCGCACTGTTGAATTTCTGCAACATCAGACTCAAAAATTTTTGTAATTACCTACAAATCCCTTATCTGGGAAAAAAAATTTCTGCAACGAAATACAAGCTAACTTTGTCACTAGATGGAAGTACATTTTTTCCAGAAATCACAACAATTATGAAAATCTCTGATGCATCAAGAACTGTGTTTTTGCTATAAAAAGAATCCATTATATTTTATGCTTCATCTTTTTTATTGGCGAAATAAATTACCAGGTAAGAAATTTAAACATTTTATGATGAATAATAAAATCTTCATATAAAAGAAGTTTTGTAATTTACAGCACTATGTGCAATGTTGCACTTCTGCGACAAACAAAAAAAATGACTGAAATTCAATTTAAAACTGCTTAACTTTTTTTTTCTTCATATTTTTTCCTTTTATTATTACTTGAGAACTAGCTGATATAATTTTTTCATAGAAATTTAAAAAATTGTGAAGTTAAGGGTTAATTTAAGCTAGATCTAGAAAATTCTCATATGACGTGGAGTGGAAGTTTAGAGAGTCAAAGAACAATTCATACGTCATCTTCATAATCTGATAAATCTTCTAAATTACTAATTGTGTCGCCAATAGTATTTCATAGTCCCAGAGCAGGTGGTAGTGATAATTCAAAGTACTTAAGCATATTAGCTAATAAAATCCCGTCATCCAATCATTATACTCTGAGACTCATTTGCTTATAAATTAAGATATTTTTTGAATTTTTAATTATGCGGAATAGGAAATTAAAGGTTTTACATGCATATGTATATAAATTGTTTTAAAATATTAAACATAATACTGAATTATACTTATAATTTATAGCAATACCCGAAAAACTTTTTAAAAACAAGGACTACAACAATCGGGTACATAACCAATTACATGAAACGAAAAACGCAGGCTTCTATTTTTCACATCTAGATTTCTTCCCACAGTTTTTTAAAAATTTTTTTCTTTATCTTATGTTTATTTAAAAATAGTTGTATCTTTAATTTTAATGTCTTCTTTATTCAATGTTCTTTTTGCCTTTTTAAATTCATAATCTTTCTTGTCTTGTCATTAAGTTAATGTATAAATATATTATCGAGTTCTATATATATATTAAAATATACATAGAGTGTGACAGGTCAATTATTTCAATGGAGCAGCAGTTGAGAATGCATATACATTTTACGTTCCAACTTTGAATTTTGAACAGACTTTTAGATTTTGGTTTTTACCTTTTAAGAAACCCTTATTTTACTCATTCAATTTAAAAAATAATACTAAACATAAAATAATTTATGAATTATAATATCTTTCTCTCTCACAACATATAAATAAAGAGCTAAAACTAAAGCAGCTTGTGTTCCATCATAAAATAATTTTGATAAAAATTTTACCAGACAAAAAATATGTTTTGTTTTTCTGAAAAATGATGAAGTCAGTTTAAATGGTGAATTTTTAGTAAGATATTCTTTAAAATAATCATGGAATAAAATTTTTTTGACTACATTATATTCAATGTCATATATAAATTAAATACATTAGCGTTAATAAATTACATATTTTAATTTTCCTCCTCTATCTGAGATCTGTACATCTAAAGCTTAAAATTTCAAGTTCCTTACTTCTTCAGTGGCTCGACAGCCCAGAGTGGGTCTTAGCCTTCCCAAGAAGCTTTTTCCAGGTCAGCTTTCTTCCTTCTAGTCTTTTCCAATTTTTAGTTCTCAAAGGAGATCTTTTTCTAGGCCGTCAATCCATCTAAGATTTGGCCTGCCCTTTCTTCGTGTGCCAATTGGTATGGCATTGAAGACACTTTTTTAGTGGTGCGGTCTTCGTCCATTCTGATAACGGGACCTGCCGATTTATCCGTTGTAATTTGATGAATTTAACAATATCAGATTCTTTATATGAGTGATAGAGCTTGAAATTTGATCTCCCTCGAAATTCTTCAAATTAAATTTTAAAATCTTCCTTTTGTGAGGTACTTATCATGTTTTCATCTGTTCAAGACATGGACCAAGTTTCACGTGCGTAAGTTAATACTGATCTTAAAAGACTTTTATACAATAGAACTTTTTTTAAAAAAATTTCAAGTTAGTCATTAAATTTATTATTTAATAAATAATTAGGAATTTACATAAATTTTTCTGCGCAAGCGTTATAGAAATTACAAAATTCGTCTGTTAACCATCATACTACGTTGTGAACCTTTGAACGTTCATTAATTGTTTCAACACGCGTCAAATAACCTTTTAAAGTTTACTCTTCAGTCATGCTGTTTTCAATAACATTAAGATATCCGACTACATTCGGAACAGTGATTTTGCAAAAGCGTATAAATTGGTAATATTTATGATATTGAGTGTCACTTAGATTAGAAAATGTATATAAAATTGTTTTAAGAATATTATTACAATTAAAAATTATTTAAGTACAATATTTTGATAAAAAAAGGAACATAGAATGACCCATTTCCAAAATATTCTACTTTTGTGAAAAATGGTTCTATTATAATAATATTTTGCCAGTATATAGCTCAGACCTCTGTACAGAGGTTCAATTAGAATTTTTGAAATATATACCTTAGAAGTGGGATTATTCATGTTTTACGACAACAGAGGGGAGAAATTTTAAGAAAAAAACACCGATAATTATTTCAATAGGTTCTAACTCTGAAAATAATGTGAATTTTTCAAAAAAATAGTTCAGACTCACTGGCGAAGTCTTTACTTTATATAAGTGAAGTATTATTATTTGTGAAGCATTTTTTATAGAAGGAGAACATTTTTAAAAAAGGTTATTCTAAGTTAATTTTTTGCCAAAATATTGTATTTAAGTAATTTTATCCATTTATGCGCTTTTTTAAAATCACGTTTCCGAACGTAGTCGGATACCTTAAGGTGCTGAAAGTGTGCTTTCACTTTACTGTTGATAAAAGTCAACCAGTAAATATCACACAAAGAGCAAACCATTCTAAAAATCATCTGCTTAAAAATATTTAACTATCTTGTATCCAACAGATTGCCCATTTCCCTCGTTGCAGATCTCTTCGAAAAAGAAAAGCTTTCATTTAAAATAGCGAGTAGTGGGGGGCTCGGCACAGAGGCTGTAAACACGCAACTGGGGGAAAAGGGGAGAAAGAAAATCCTTTATCTTTGTTTTCACGGGTGGAAAACTCCTGGTTTCACTCCGGTGCATGCTTCAACGCGCGCATCTTTTGGGAAGGCTTTTAAATGGTTTTACAGAGGTTTGATAAGATACAGACATCTTGACTTCGGTTCACGGCGGATTGGCAGGGAAAAAAGAATCAATCTGCTAAATGGTGACAAGCGGTTTGTCATCCGGGACGGTAGAAGTGATGTTACTGATGTTTGTTATAGGAGTAAGAAGAGCTGTTATTGCTAAGGAAATGACTTGATGATAGAAGACTGAAGGAGTACGAATATTAGGAGGAATATATAACAACAATTGCTTAATGGGAAGTAAAGGGGACTCTGAAAAGGTAGAGCAAAGCGGTTTCTACGTTGAGAAAGTAATTCATACTTGATCTTTGTTTTTGTGCTATTAAGTGTTTTGTTTATTAAAGTGCTAGATGTATAGTTTTGAGGAGAATATTATTTTTATGTATGATTAATGTGTATGGTGTGTCATTTGTACTCACAGTTATAGAGATTTAGTTTGTTTAAGTGCTTTGTTGTTTAAATGAGGTGCAAATGAAAGTACCATTTAATAATGGTGAAATGCTTTGAAATGGTCGATTGCCAATGTTTCTTTTTGAATAAAAAATTGCAATGATATATAAATATGTATCTGTTAATGTGTTTGCATCCTCCTAGTATTTGGTGCACTTTGCTTACTGTATTGGAACGGAGTAGCGCATACAGAATGTTTTTAAGGGAGTTTTGTTTTTCAAAAACTTACACAAAAGCATCAAAACACAATCTTTATGTTAAAAATTAAAATTCTGTTGTCTTATGGGAGGGGTTTGAACCCTCAACCTCACCCTTCTATGCGTCATGTTGCAAATTTTTGTAGTTTGAAGGTTTTAGACACTTATAATCTACTTTGGTTCGCCTCAGAAAAGAATAAAATCGACTCATAAATTTTGAGAATAAAATAAAAATTTTCATTTTGTATCTACAATACAGAATCCCAGAAATCTTTTGCCGTATTATCATTCCAAAAAATTAAGATTCACTCACTCTTCACACAGAAAAGATGATTTTATATAGACTTGTGAGCCCATATATAAACTTTTCCCTTGTTAATGTAAGTCATTATTTTCTAAAAAGACATAACAGCACAACACCAACAAATGCGTGTGATATTCTTTCTGATTCTGATTATCTCGAGAAGTGATTGCTGATGTAATGCATATACATAGCAGTATTCAAAAGTTCCCGGGCTGAGTCTATAACTTACAAAATATTAGTGGTTAAGTTGTTGAAACACATCCTTCTTCGAAATAAGCAACAGCAACATTACGCTTTTACCATAGCTTGTAAAGTTCATCGAAACACTTCTGAAATCCATTTTTAACACTGTCCTTTAATTCAGCCTGCGATGCATTTTTAACTTCATCTGCAGTTTGAAATTGATGACCCTGCAAGTGACATGCCAGCTCAAGAAATATTCTGAATTTTCAGGGGAGTAAGAAGAATGTGGCAAAACAGTTGTTTTCCTTTTCACCGTCGTTGTTTGAAGCATGTTTTTACGTATCACCACAGAAAACTTTTCAATGTTTTCAGCGGTACGAGAAGTCTATGGACGTTCAGAGCATTCATCGTTTTTGACACTTTCCCTGCTTTCTCCGAAACGTCGATGCAACTCAAAATTTTGCGTGATAATGTATCACCGGCTGAAATATGCTTCAACAATTCGAAATCTGCATAGCACTCTCTGCCATGCCATCACAAAATGTTATATTATACTCTGCTCAACATACGCAATTTCTTTCAATCTCGCCGGCAACTAAATGCATCCACCTACACAATACGACGCCGTGGCAAGCCACCGACCGAGTTATTTGGAACAAACCTTTTTAGAAAAGGGGAAAATTGCATTGACATAGAAAATTTATTGTATTTGTTCTATTGTAAAAATGTTTCACGTTGCAGGCCCAGTCCGCAAAATTTTGAATCCTGCCTCGTATTTGTAATGTATAATGTACACTGATCTCTCACCAATTGTTTAGATAAAACCATTTTAAACTATTAAAAAGACGAAAATAATGTAAAAATAATATTAATATTAAAAATATATATAAGTTATTTTTAAAATAAGTATATTTATTTATTAGGATTCATTACATAGCACTTTAATAATAACTTAGAAAGCAGTCATAGCCACAAACCATTTTTTAAATAAGTTGACACAAGCTGCAAGTAAACTACTTTTGTAATTTGCGTGTATTTTTGTATAGTTATTGATCTTCCATTTTTGGTGTAAAAATTGTTGTCTAAGTTTAGAACAAGTTATTTATCTGCTTCGTTAAGTTGGTGGGCAATCGGATAGATGGGAATAAGGTCATCACAAGCGAATGTTGCAACACGTCTAAATTGTGTCGCGTAGGGTGATTCCAAGATTCTGGGATCAATTTGAATCCAAAACATCCAGTGCCAAGAAACCTGTTCCACATGCCAAACGTTACTTACAAGACCTGCACAAAATTACTTTCTAGCCCTTTTGTGAAATAGAATCCCTTTCGTTACTGAGTTGCAGCTCATTTCAGATCATTGTGCCGTAACATTGACAAGAATATAGTACTCAGCGCACAGACTTACTTACAGTCAAGGACACGACTTAGGGTGACTATTTGTGTGTATTCGATCCTGTCGTGACTATTCAGGATCACTCATTTAACCGTAAAACTCGGTGGTACATTGGTCGTACCTCAATTCTTTTTCATTTACTTCGGCTGCGATGTAACTGCTGTACCAAGACAATCATAAAGAAGATCATAAAAATTCTTCTGGAAAAAAGCAGTAAAGGGGGGGGGAGACGAACTGTCTCTGAATCATTTGGTAGTGAAGTAAACGAAAAAAAATAATGCGATACAGCATATTTACCACAGAGGTTTAAAGATTAGATTAGAGAACCATGCAGAAATTGGCTTATGTAGTTGTTCCCAGATCATAGTTTACTCTAGACAGTGATTCAGGTTAAATAATTGTTTAAAAAGAACAAGTCACCAGTACGAAATCAACATTGTAAAAACAAAGTTATAGAGGAGATTGAATCACAATTTCGAGAAGGATCTATCTCTGAAGGAACAATCTAATTAGCATGTGTTCCATGGAGGAACTATGATTGCTATGAAATATCGAATGGTATAATTTCCATGAAATTTGGTGTGATACAATTGAAAACTAATGTATCACACCATACGCTGAGGCTATTGGTGTTGGGTTTATTTTAATGAAGATAATATTCGACCTCATCTAGTTAGACTTGGTAATGAATATTTTCAGAATCAAGGTTCTGAACAAATTGAATGAACATCAACACTGTCAGAGTTTAGTTCTATAAGATCGTTTAAGTAGCAGAAACAAAGTTTTCTATGTGAGATTTTTTTTACGCTAATGTTTGAAATCATTTTTGAAAATAAAAGAAATCTGATGTCATAAATGCGTTACAGGTAGATTAAATATATATGTATTCCTTATTATAAAATTCATTATTTTATTTTTTTTCCAAAAAACATCTTTGATTTATTTTTTTATAAAATTGAAAAAAATGCAATTATTTAATCCTGTTTTATCTTACAATTGTACAAAATTTAATAAACAACTGCTTAAAGTAAAATTATTTCAAATTGTGTTAATTTTTATGTTAATTTGTTGTAGAATTAGACATAAAAGACTGGTTGTACAATAACGTTTGAAGGACAATGTATTTCGTGTAATATGTGTTTGGGATATTTATCGAATTCTATGTGCAAAATGTATGTTTGGGAAATTTATTGCGTCTCTCGAGTAATATACGTTTTGCTTTCTGTGTAACATGTAATTTAGTTAAACTTGTAATTGGTAATTTTGTCAAATATCTTGAACCATGGTAGTCAGATAAGAAAGTATCTATATTCAATAAAGTTAAAGATTTTTTTAAGATTTTGATTTTATAATGTGTTAGAGGAAATTTAATTTTGAAAAATACGAAATATATATATATTCTAATAGGATTTAGTTAATGATCATATGGATAGTTTGTGAAACCCAATTATATTTTGAATTAGAGTTGAATTCAGAAGAGTAAAACTCAATCAACAAGATCATGCAAGATAATAAGTAAATAAAACAATTTTTTGCCAAAAAAGTTATTTCGCAGTTTGAAAGGTGAAGTAAACGATGAGTCAAGGTATAAAATAAACAAAATGATTAGAAATGAAGATGAAATAATAAGAATGTGTAATGTATTCAAATAATTAGAATAATTGGAAACTATCCTAAATCTAAAATTACTTTATTTTATGTTAAATCAGCGTAATAATGACAACGGATATTGGATTATTCCTCTTTAGGAAACAACTAGCTGTTATACCCGTTCTTTGCACGGGTGAATTGAAAAATTAAACAGTACAGAGAAGTTTTTAATGAGTTAATTTTACGTGAATTGCAAATTAAACAAAGAAAGCTTTTTGCATATCTCAGCTCAATTAAAAACCCTGTTTGCTAAATTTAAAGTCTGTAGATCTAATAGCTGATAAAAAGGATTTTTTTTATCTATAACTCCCCGTAACTCTATTGTGGTTCGATTTTTGAAAACACCTTCCTAAGCTGATCTCTGCTCTGCAAAAGTAACACATTGTTACAAATTTTGTGTAAGGAACGCTTAAAATAGTATAAATAATTTATATCTGAAAGTATAATACATTAATATTACTTTCTGTTGTATTTATTTTATGTTAAAATTGAAGTATTCGCAAGCAACATCGTTTCTTAAATTATAATGGTGATTCAATGAAAAACATAGCGAAATGTTAATGATAGAGTCAAGTTGGCAAATGCCTAGCTACTTTCATAGCTCGAGCTTTATTAGAACTTTGTAAGACCCGCCGTGTAGGGGAGCGATGCACGTTAATACTTTATCCAACCGCATTATGATTTACTGCAGTTTTTTCATACAATGTTTTTTTTGGATCACTACATTTAAAATTAAGGGATATACATAAACAAAATACTCCAATACGTTAATATTACTTTTTATTCTATTTATTCTATGTTAAAATTGTAATCAGCCTCACACTCCACCTGTTCAAGTCTTCGTAGTTACTGGCGCCTGGCGTAGACAAAACAAAATGCAAAGTTTTGCTTCACACATAAAAGATACATATATGCTGTCGCGGGCTTTTTTGAAGATGGCAGAATTTTTTCCTATTTACTTGACAATTATCATTATATTTTAGACAATTCACACAATATCTTTATAAATTATAGCCTATGTGTTATATTGATGTATAAGCTATATTATTGTAAAGTTTCATTAAAATCCATTCAATTGTTTTTGCGTTAAAGAGCACTAAACACCCACACAAACTTTCACGATTATAATATTAGTAAGGATATAGTTCAAAATATTGAATTCTTTTTCCCGGCAGTGTAAAATAATGTCCTATACACTGACGTAGTTGGTCTTGAGTAAGCCCTGTATCAAAAATTTTACGAGGATAATAAATACAAATTATCGCATTAATAAAACTTATCTGAAAGTATCAAGATATTACACAAATTGGGACCCCCTGTAGCTTAGGGGGCCCGTATCATTGATAGGGATGATGTGGTGGTAGCTACACCTCTGCCCCTTCATAAAGACTTAAAATGCAGTTCACTTAAATACCTTTTTATAAATGTCTGCGAATAACTTTGAGAGAAAAACACGGACTTATTTAAAGAAGTAAAATCAACTGAGCAAAATGAACACTTGCAAAATGAAGTAGTTAAAATAAGCGTAACCTTGCACGTTGTTAATGATTTTTGTTGAAAAGGACAACTTGTTTTTTTTAAAGATTATATCATCAGTTTTAAGTTACACATGCATTGATTCATTATTTTTGTTATTCTTTAATTTGCTTCAAAATCGTATAGATTGTTAGAATCTATACGATTTACTTCCAGGATGATACGGTGTATTATTTATCCTCGTTGGCTTAATATGACAAAAAACCAACCAAATTCGTTCTTATTTTTTTCGTTTCAATAAATCGTAATGTTTTGAATTTGAATCTAAATTTTTAAAAAACTTGGCTTAAATTTTCGCAGACTTTTGAAACATTTTTGTCATTAAAATTAGTTTGTAGAACACGCCAGGCTCTTAACAATGAAGAAATAAAAAATTATACAAACAATTAATAGCTTGCTTAGATATAAAAATTGTTACGAATAAAAAATGTAAAAGAGTTAAACATTTTAATATGCGCATCTCATAACGTTAGCATGTGTTATAGGAAGAAAAATAATTATTACTTGCACTTTAAGATAGTTTCTCTTACTTGCGCTTTAATATGCTTACTTTCACACTTTTCTTCCGTAAGATCATTTTTCAATTCCTACTATTAGCTCACACTCTCTATATATTTATGTATTTATTTATTTAGCTTTGTGAAATTTTCAATCGCTAATAAAATACATTTTAAAGCGCTCAATAGAGCTGAAGTTTCATGTACATTATTAGTTTGGATGACAATACTGTAATTTAATTATAATTATAAAAATTAATTGATTAAAACTAATTATTCTAAGAATTACAAATACAGTCAGGTTGGAATCATTTTTGGCGATTTAGCGACCCTTTTGGCAACGTGTCAAAATATGAAAAGGTTTTTAATTGACTGAAACTAATTTTTTAAAGAATTACAGATACAGCCATGTTGGTTTCATTTTTAGCGACTTGGATCAAAACTTTAAAAGATTTTTTTCCCTCACGTTTTAAAGCATTCAGTTGAACTGAAATTTTATATACACGATTGTTTTGGATGACAATACGATACTTTAATGATAATTAATAAAAATTAAATACCACTTAATGTTGTGATTCTGTCATATGTATATACGTGTTTACATTAATTGTAACTATTTAATAAAAAATAGCTAAAATAAAATTTTTCTTTGTTGATCTGAGTAGGAATTGACTTAAAAATTTGTTTATGTTATTTATATATATTTCTTCAAGTGTAAGAAACTTTAACTTGTGAAGCCTCCTTTCGCCTTGCAAGAATATTTATGCTGTATTTAAATTGGAAGTAATTTAGCACATTAAAATTAAATAATAAAAAAAACCCTAGTTAGAAAGTGAGTATTTATTAACGTTACGCTATAAAGCAACATGAGGACTATTGGAAATGGTCCAAGGTGTTTCTAGGGCTGGAAAGGCTGGACATATTTCCCGGGGCGGCAGTTTTAAGGAGGGCATTTGGATCGAATTTGAAAAATATTTTTTGTTACAAAAAATTGATATACTTTCTGAAATATTATTGGGTGTCGATTTGGTATTTCATTTGACGTATTTTATTCCTTTACTTTGTACTCTGCACGTTTAAAGGCAATTTTCCTTCATGCTGAACCTTGAAGGGCTCGAGGCGGGAGTATATGTTAAATCATGAAATTTAATATGTTTACACGTCTTTTACTAGTAATTTCTCCCCATCCCGGAGTGAGGTCACAACGGACATTCCTTTCACCCTTACGATGTCCGGTGTCAGCTATCCAAAAAAGGGACTGGGGTAATAAGAGGTTTTGGTAGATAGAGAGCCACAGGAGTTGTTTTATTTTAGTTTTGAGTGTAGTTACTATAAGTTAAAACAAATGCTAGTGATTCCCACCATCAGTGGACTATTTTTCGAAGAAATTTGCCTGCTGAAATGGACGATTCCTTTTCTTACATTTTTCTCGCTTGAAATAATAAGTAATTATTTCCTTAATATCGAATTATTTTGAATTCTTAGACTTAAGGTGACAGAACACCTCTAAAACTCAATTTTTGGTCAATATATCGATTTTTCGTTTTTGGTCTTATATTAAAAAATTCAATCTTTTATCTTTGTAAATATGTTAAAAATTTTGTTTCTATCTTAATTAGAAGCCGAGTTAAAGCTTTTTCAATATTACTTAATCATAAATTTCTCGGACCCGAAATAGTTTCTGCTAACCGGAAGTGGCCGAGTTGTTTGTTTACGTTTCTCTTTCATAAAATATTACATGAAATATTATAATTAATATACAAATATTTAGTCAGAAATTAAAATAGAACATTTAAGAATAAATATAAATGTATTTGGAAATACAGTTTTCCTTTTATGTGTAAACCTGGCAGCAAGTTTGTTGTTTTGACTTTGTTTACATATGTTTTTATTTTCATGCTGAAAGAATTGACAGCGTAAAAAAGTTTATTTGATTGTTTTATTCTGCTTTAAACTTAAAATGGTTAAAAGTATTGCTAAAATAGCGCAAGCGGCAATTTTATGGTAATAAATTCACAAACACTTCGAAAAAAATAGCACTTCAGCAGTTCCTGAATGTACTGCTAGCTGTTCTAAGTTGGGAAAAGAGAGTTTCTCAACTGCAGAAGAAATGCCTGGTCCTGTGTTTGGTAACAGAATCGTTGACCTTGAACTTATTGTGGAAGCTTTTCTCAACTTTGCTGCCCAAAATGTTTTGCTGAAAAAGTAGAACTATTCGAGGATTCCAGATATGGATTGTGCTCCCATTTTACACTAAAATGTAAGTGTTGTGACTTTTTTTGCATTTGCTTCATCAAAAAGGCTGTAAATGCACCTCTCATAAATACCAGGCTAGTATATGGTATGAGGCAGATAGGCAAAGGTTTTGCTGGGGCATTTAAATTATGCTCAAATTAAATTTGCCTCGACTAACCAAAACTGCTTACAAAAATCAGGAAGCAAAGCTTTTAAAAGTGGTTCAGGAAGTAGCTGAGGAATCCATGATAAAAGCTGCTACTGAAATTGTGGAGAAACAACAAAATCTCTCATCCGATATTGTAAAATGTGGCATATCGGTGGATGGCACATGGCAACGAAGAGGCTATACATCTATGAATGGCTGTGTTGCTGCAACATCAGTTGATACTGGTAAGGTGTTAGACATAGAAGTTATATATGTCGTCCTACTGTTCAACATGTAAGAGACTTCAGACTATGCCAAGAAACTTTGAATATGAGTCGTCAAAAGCCGACCACATATGTCAGTGTAATTTCACAGGCTCTTCATCAAAAATGGAAATTGTGGGGCTTCCCGAATATTTCTTCGATCTGAAAAAACCGCAGACTGCAATACACTCAATATTATGGGGATGGCGACTCAAAAGCTTTCATGAGTGTGAAAGACACTTACGGATTAAACAGTGTGACCAAGTTTGAGTGCATTGGCCATGTACAAAAGAGAGTGGGTTCGCGTCTGAGAAAACTGAAAACTAAAACTAAAGGACTGTCTGGTAAAGTCAAATTAACTGATAATTTTATTGACCGACTTCAAAACTATTACAGAATTGCTGTTCGCAGCAATGTCGGTAACTTAACTGCCATGCAGCAAAATGTAATTGCTGCGTTATATCACTGTGCATCAAGTGATAAGAAACCGATGCATGGTCAATGCCCAATAGGGAAAGAAAGCTGGTGTTATTTTCAGCGGGGGGTGGCAAATGGAACAAATGTTTCACAAAATATGCTGGTTTATCAAATGATGTTTTAAATAAAATTAAACCAGTATATTTAGAACTATGCGACAAACAAATATTAAGTAAGTGCTTGCATGGACGCACGCAAAATGCCAACGAGTGTTTTAATGGAATAGTTTGGCAAAAAGTACCGAAGGAAGTATTTGTTTCGCTCAAAACAATTAAATTTGGGTCGTATGATGCTATTATACACTTCAATGAAGGATTAAATGGGTGTCTAAAAGTTTTTAATAAAATGAATATTGAAAATCCTGGGGTGTTTACCTTACGGGGATATAAACATTTAGATAAATGCAGAATCCGTGAATCAATTCATAATGCAGACCCCAAAACAAAGAAAACAGGAAAATTTTAAGAGCACTTAAAAAGAAAAAAAAATAGTGTTTTAGAAGTCAAAGATGGGGAGAATTATAAATCTGGTGCATTTTAATAAAAAAGTAAGTGTTTATCTTGTAATCAGAATAGTTTAATGTTATTTTTGTCGTTTTCTCAAAATGAATTTTTTTACATTTTTTCTTACCGCAAAACACAATATCTCAAAAAAGTTATGCTTGAATGATATAAAATTTTTATATGTATGTTTTTTAAATACTTATACAGGGAATAGACCATTCATAAGATTTTGTGTTGAGTAGAAATTTTTTATATAGCAATAAATTAAAAATTACAATAGCTTTTAAGAAAATTTCAACGTATAGAAGTTCGAAACACAATAAGTTCCCACGTAATGGTCATATTACAAAAATAAGAGTCTATTCTCTAGATAAGGTTGTATGTTATATTATTCAATTTACAAAATGTCAATATATTTATTTTATTTTCAATTATCATGTTTTGCGTAAAATATTATTTTTGCTTATTTTTTTAAAATACCCATTTGACAGTAAAAATGTGCACTAATAAAACTTTTCTTGGGTGTTTTTCTAATTTTAGAGACCCATAAGGTCGTAAAATATGCATTTACTGGCAAAATTCAGGTTAATTCAAAAATTTTCTTCAAAAGTGTATAAACATTTAGATAGATGCAGAATCTGTGAATCGATTCATAACGCAGACCCCAAAACAAAGAATCACAGAAAATTTTTAAGAGCACATTAAAAGAAAAAAATAGTGTTTTAGAAATTAGAGAGGGAAAGGATTATAAATCTGGTGTATTTTAATGATAAAGTAAGTGTTTTTCTTGTAATCAGATGAGTTTAATGTTATTTTTGTCGTTTTCTCAAAATGAGTTTTTTCAAATTTTTTCTCACCGCAAAACACAATATCTCAAAAATTATGATTGAATGAAATAAAAATTTTATATGTATGTTTTTTTAATACTTATACAGGGAATAGACCTTTCTTAAGAGTTTGTGTTGAGTAGAATTTTTTTATATAGCAATAAAATGAAAATTACAATAGCTTTTAAAGAATATGTCAACGTATAGAAGCTCGAAACACAAGAACTTCCCACATAATAGTTATATTACCAAAATAAGAGTCTATTCCCTAGATAAGGTTGTATGCTATATTATTCAATTGACAAAATGTCAATATATTTATTTTATTTTCAGTTATCATGTTTTGCGTAAAAGTCTTATTTTTGCTATTTTTTTATAAAATACCCCTTTGACACTAAAAATGTATATTAACAAAAATTTTCTTGGGTGTTTTTCTAATTTTAGAGACCCATAAGGTCATAAAATATGCATTTACAGGCAAAATTCAGGTTAATTCAAAAATTTTCTTCGAAGGTGTTCTGTTACCTTAAAATAATATATATATATATATATATATATATAAAATCCAAAACATAAAGATACACAGATATTTAGAACCTAAGATAACTATACTAAATAGGAAGAAATAGGTACAGTAGTACTAAAACAAACCCCTGGACTTAGGAACCAAGATTTCTGGTTTAAACAAGATTTTAGGGCTAGCCAACCTACACCTGTAGTTTGTCATACTACGTACCAAGAGGAAAGGAAAGAATAACATTTGGAGGAATTTAAAAATTATAATAAAATCACTAAACTAATAAAATATAATTATAAAATTATAGCCTACTAGTATTCACTTTATAGATTTAAAAACGATGCAAAACGCGTAGCTAGCAAGACTTCGGGAGTGTATCAACTGGTTATGTTTCCCGCCAAATACAAGAGAGGGAAAACAGTTCCGCATAAAGTTAAATTATGATAGAAAAAGATAAAGTTTATATATATATGTACTTTTAAAAAATCATAAATAAATATTGATATAAATATTAGTGTAAAATATAAATGAATCCTAGAAATATTTAAATATTATTGAATTATAGAACATTTGGCGCCATCTATTTAATAATTGTATAATTAGTTTTAAAAAAATCCATAATGTCGTCAATAAATTATTAATAAATTGTATATCATTAAGAACTATTAGAAATATATATATATATATATATATATATATATATATATATATATATATATATATATATATATATATATATATATATATATATACATATTGTTATGCTGCCTTTTTGTTTCATGGAATTATTCGAGTTTTATAGATTCGCATTTATGTAAGCAATTTATCTTTTTTAATTATAATTTCTTGCTTTGGATAGAGAAGTGGCCTTTTCCATTTTTGTCCGGGATGGCAAAACTCTAACTCTGGCCCATTAAGGACCTCGTAATTTTGAACCACAGTCAAGTGATGAGAACGATACTTGGGGTTTAACCCCCTATCTCTAAGCTTCCACACCACTCCAACGGGAGAACTCGGAGCCACGACAGATTTAACATGTACCAACCTATCTACACGGTGGGACTTCAGTAACACTAGAGCTTGAACTCATGACACTCCGGACACGAACTCGTGACCGTGACCACTAGCATACCGTGCCATAAAAAATTAACCTAAAGAATTATTGTCTTACATAAATTTAGGCAAATTGCATAGTAAATTGTCAAATTAAATCTGATTCTTTCTCTCGTTTCTAGTTTAATTAATTATTTTTTTAAAAAACTTACGTGCTCAAGAAATTAATCTCGCAATTAATAAAACATTTGTTTCTTATATTTAACGATTAAAAAATAATTTTGTTGGATGCATTGAGAGAGATTTTACCAAATGCATTTTGTGTTTTCGAGTCTCATTACCCGAAATAGAAATACCCGCATAAATAAATAACTTTTCAAAATTAATTTATTTCTGGATAATAACAAATTCGCATTTGTCATGCTCCCTGTCCAACGTTGTCATCCGAAATGTTACCGATCTCGCTAATTGAAAGTTGTTGTACATCTTTTCTAAGATAAAATGTATTCCAAAGATTGTTAGGACCATTACCTTTTAACAGCTTGTTTACATTAAAAAAAAACACTGGCTTTTATACTGTCAGAGTTGCATGTTATCTTTAAAGAATTAAAAACTAAAAATTAAAATACGAAATAAAATAAAAAAAGAAACAAAATTCGAACGTCTCCATGCGCTAATGCAGGACCAAATAATTCCCGCTCCGAAAGCTTGACAAGTCGCTGTAATAATCAGAAATGATCTTTGAAAGCTTCCATTAGGGCAAAACTTTGTCTCCCTATACAAAGGAAAAATAACATAATTAGAATAAAAGTAAAGAAAAAAAAATGGTTTCCCTTCGAAAGCCTAGAAAAAGGAATTAATTAGCAATGACTTCTGAAGTACCATCTAATCTATCTGGATTTTAGCGTCAAAAATGTTCGAAATTGACGTTTTTATTTTTTTTATTTGAATTTGAGGAGCTGTTAACGATTGATTTTACTCTTAGATCTTAATACTTAGGAATATATTCTTCTTTTTTTTCCCATCGTCTTCTACTCTTTTTCGTTCCATCGTTCTACTTTTTTGTTTTAGCAATCGGCTTAGATTCTGAAACTGTGAATATTGCGAATGCATTATTTATGAAGATGTTGACAGAATATTGAAAGGAGTGGGTTTTCTAAACTGTTTTCCTTCAGGTTTATCCTTTTGTTCCTCTGAGTTGTTTCGCCTGACCTTCGCGTTGACAGCTTCAGTGAAAAATGAGAATTTAAAGCAAAGCGATATTCACATCATTAATACTTGAGTACTGTGGATTCATGATTTATACCATTTTTTTCTTCCCTTTCTTGTTTTTTCTTATCGAATTTTTCTTTGTTCGTTGAATGACGTTATTGTTATCGAGTATAGTAAGAAAAAAGGTAGCTGTGATATATTATATGTCACTGTATTATATTACTTTAGATTATTTCAGAGCAACAATTTCTTGTTGCTCTAGTTTAATATATAATACTTTCAAATTTAGATGTACAGTCGGACCTCTATATCCGCTAAATCCTGAAAAAAGTTCGTTATATGGAAAATTCGTTATACAGAGGTTCATTTTTTATTATATTTTATAAGCCACGTAAAACAAATTTTAAATTCATATACACTATATATTAAAAAAAGTAATTATTCACACCTTTTTTAAAACTAATATATGTTTATTTTTTAAATCTTACCCATCAAAAAAGAAAGGAAAACAAGAAAAAAGAATGTCGAAGAATTCACTGTATTTTCAATATAAAGAAATTAATTTTATACTAACTAAAATCAAGGAATTTTAAGGACATTTTATAATTATAATCAAACAAATAATATTAAACATACATTATTTTATAATTAGAACTCTGGGATACATAACGACTCCACTGAGGGTGAAAGAGGATATCGAAGATGTTTCTTGTGAACTGGGCAATGGGGGTTACTTCTTGGCTTTCTTATATTTCACTTCTTGGATGAAACGACCAGATCTATTGCTCTCGGTGAGTTAGGATCTAATAAAACCAGTTCAAGATTTACGACCACCATAAAATGTGTTAAAGAGAGAAAAACTTGAAAGTTTTTCAGAAATACTTTAAAAAAAAGGGAGAACAAAAATTGAATCACAAAAGAAAAAGTTCGTTGTACTGAAAATGCACTTCGCTATAGAGAGATTATTTTACGCAGAAAATCGTGAAATGCTCAAGGTTCCAGAAAAAAGTTCACTATATAGAAAAATTCACAATAGAGAGGTTCGTTGTATAGAGATTCGACTGTATTTGAAAACTGTTTCATATAAAAATAGAAATAATTAATGCTTTTTTTCTTATAAATTTTGAACATTGTTTGATTTTACGCAAATTCTTAGATATTTGTTGTATAAAATTTAAAGAATATAATTTTGATTTCCCATATTTACTTCCTGATACTCATAGCTCTCATGTTGCTTCTGAACGTGAAATCAATCAATCCATATATCAATATGACTGTGGCAGCCTGGTTATCGGAACTATTTCTGTAAAGTCATGAATTCAAGTCTTGATGCCTCTAAATGCACTTCAATAGTGGGATTGAAGAACGTTAAATTTGTTGAGGATCAAAAACTTCACGTTGGTATGATGCCATCAGGTAGGTTAGGGAATACGATGCTATCTCAGGCGTCCATTTCGTCGCTTGACCATGGCTCAAAATTGGAAGGTCTGTCAACAGTAACCCTTATGATATTTCTAAGTTCGACAAGTTCTAAGCAAAGTGTAAACACAGGTGCCGAGTTTATTTTTTTACTTCGCAAGGTATTGTTTACTTTTATTGTGTGATATGGTGTTGATTTAATTTTGAATTAGAACTTAGAATTCCACAGTTTCGGTGATAGTCTTCACAGTTTTGAAATTTGGTCGAAAGAGGAAATAAGGTATTCAAGGCCATTCAAAGACTCCAATTTATTACAAAGAAATACAATAAACTCTAAGTCTCCATAAAGCTATACGAAATCTTGCAACAACTAGCTATCCTGGAAGTCTATCCGCCATAACTCGAGTTTTCTTTCATCCAGTCGAATTGGAACTTTAAGCAAGAACAAAGCCTCAATACCTGTGGACGTTAGTATTGAATAATATATGTATAAATAATCAACGAAGTAGAAAGAGAGGATTTTAGAGGAATGACGAAGATTGTAGATGTTTGTGGATGATATTGTCACATTCATTCGTATCAAAGCCGTATTGTTACACCACTCTTCCAAACAGAATTACGGATGTTTGTTGATTTTTTCTTACCCTTTGGTCTGTCTTGCCTGCATATCACGAAGCCATTTCTAATGCTTAAATTTATAAAACTAAATTGTTAAATTTCTTGTTTGTAATCACTTCGAGTTTTATTCAATGACTTCACACATGTTGCTTCCGGATTCCCATGGGAATTTAATAATGAGTGAAATCTCCTCAACCAACACGAGAAGGAATTTCCGCGACAATCTTTGGAACAAGCTTGGTAGTTTTGCTATAAGTGACACAAGCTATTTCTGAATTACTAACCTAACTTACACACAACGTCTTATGGAGAGAAATTTTTTTAGTTAAAATACATTTCTTAAAAGATTAGAATTAAAAAAATGGGCTAAGTTCATGTGACGTCCTAGTCACATTATAATGATAATCACGTGATTCAAATCAAAGACTCATGTGACGTCATAGTCACACGATAAAAGGTATCTTGGGTTTCCAACTAATCAGTTCATGCACTTCGATGTAGCTAACTTTTGCTTTTTGAGGAAACGTTCTCTTAAAAAGTACATGTATACAAAATGCATTTTATTTAAAAGCATGTGCATAAAATAATTTTTTTTTTAAATTTTAAAAAGTGTTGCGTGAAGAATTTTTTTTTCATAATATTTAAACATCTTTACTGAATTATGAAATTTGATCTAAGTTTTACATAAAAAAACAAGAAAAAAAACAAGTACAGTAAGTATAATGTCAGTTTTGAATTCAATGGAGAACACGTGTTTGTCTTTATCATGTGACCGTCATGAATTGAGCTCATTCTGTTCAAAATATTTTTTTTAGGTCTTCAACTAACTTGAATTAGAAACTTTGAATTGATGTAAACGGCAATTCTTACTTAAAAAAACCGAACAGACATTTTGCATAAATTTTTCAAATAACACACATACTTATTTTTCAGCATTATTTATAGCTTATAAATTGTATTTTCTGTGGTTCCGAAGATAAACGAACGACGATAAGGATATCCGGCCACGTAAAGGTAATCAGTATTCTGCCGTACACTTGAAACATCAACAAAAATGTTCAAGTCGATCGTTTATAGCTTCTGCTTTTTGAGCAGAAGAAAAATAAATTGTTCGCAATTTTCTACAATAAAGGTCTTTTCTTCTTTTTTCTTTTCAAGGAGAAAGTTTCGTAAGACATATGGAAAAAACTAGTTATTGTTTTGTGAAAGATTGTTATTAAATAAATGAATTATTAACAACAGAGAGAGAGAGAGAGAGAGTATTAGATTAAATTTCAGGACATCGGGTACTATTTATGGAAATTAATAATAAATGAGAGAATACCTCTTTTATAATTTTTACAAAACTAAGAATAAGTAATTAAATAATCTGAATTATTCATGGGAAATACGAACGAATGATAATAATTGGAATTATTCGTGTTATTAAGACACAAGAGGTGGAATATCATTTATTAATTATGCAAGATAATAATAACAAATTAATATTACTCGTACCGGAAAAAATATAGAAATAATTAAACTATTCATGCAGCCAAGAACTAATGATTAAATTTTCTGTTAAAGGGACATAATACGATTCAATACTCAAAAAGTGGTAAAAAATCAAATCTAATTTTTTCGTCTAAATTTTTTTTATTATATATTTTTCTATAATATCACAAAATTAGAAAGTTCTAAGTTTAAAAAAAACTCAGAGTTATGATAATTTTTATGTTTCCTTTTATTCGCATTCCAATGGTAAATATAAAGTATCTCAGAAAGACAGATAACTAGTTTACATACTTTTAAAATGCTAAGGCTTTTTTTTTCTGCTGCGCCAAATGCTTTGATGTCTTTCCCAATTATTTCTATTAGTTTATGAAACAAAAGTTGGTATGGATTTTTGAATTAAAGCAATATATATATTTTTAAAGATAATTGAATGTAAAGTATTTTACGAATATCAGTCATGTTATATTTCAAAATCCATACAAACATTTGTAATACATAGTTTGATGTTTTTGTAAATCACATTTCATGTGTGCACGTAATTATTGTATGAGGAGTTGTATTTTTAAATTATTCAATTTTAAAGTTTTTTCATTAAAAATTAAATAATTAGCTTTTTAGTATTTTGAGCACAGAAAACTATTTTACATGATACATATACATAGAGGACAACCAAAAAATTTTAAGAACCATTAAATCAAAGATTTTTGCATAAATCATACCATGTACTCTAAGGCAGCGTTTCTCAAGCTGTGGGGCATACCCCCCTAGGGGGCGTGATAACGTTACGTGGGGGGCGAGCGTATCCAAAAGTCGAAAATAAAAGATTTTGAAAAAATATTAATTTACTGAAAAGAAACAAAATAAAATACATTCTGACACATATGCACTGACATAATACATTTATAAATGAATCAATACTACACAATATATTTGATAATTTATCAATACTAAGCTAAGAACAGGTTTAATAATTACCAGTGACATCAATGGGCTTGTCATATACAAAATTATATACAAAATTTTATACTTATCTTGATAATTTGTTAAAATCTTATCGTAGCTTTAGCGTTATAGTACATTATTATTGCATTGAATACATTGCTATTGTTTAGAGAGAGGCACCATGAAAATTGTGATTGAAAATTGGGTCGCAAACATTAAAAGTTTGAGAAGTACTTGTTCTATAGAATCTCTTAAGTACGATACAAGTTTTCTAAAATGCCCTGCAATCGGTAATTTTATGTTATTTTGTTGATTCTTATGACTCAAATTAGTAAAAAACACCAATCAGGAAATTTTACAACAATTTAAATATTAAAATGACCATTTTTGGTAAAATTTAATAAAATTCTCACCGAAATTCGAAACACTCTGCATGGAATTCAAAGCCACATATTTAAATTATTTTTTAACACAACATATATTATTAAACGCGATCATAAAGGCAATGTAACAAAATCTAAAGTACATTTGCAATTCCCAAAAAGGTAAGGCTCATTGCACATTTTCTTAAATTTGCACATTGCAAATTTAATAAAATGCATAGTGTTCATAATAATATAGTGTTAAAAATAAAAAATAAAACTATTCATGTTATAGCTATATCCTTAGTTCATTGCCTTCATCATAACTTAAATAACGTGTATACAAAATGTGAAAGAAATACATTCATAAATTTTTAAGATATAAGGTTTTAAGTCAAATAACTATGACTAAAAAATAATGATTTTCATAAACGGCATTTAAAGTTTTGATTCTATTTTTACTTAAATAATAAAGGGTGCCATTTTCAGGTAAGAACGTTTAAGTTGGCATTACTTTCCAAAATGGTGACCGATTTAACAGCTTTCAAACAGATTTATTCTCAACATGGTTTGGCAATTCATCATGAATAGACTCACGTCTGAACAACGCTTTTCCATCGAATGGGCCCAAAACGAGATTGCATTTTGTTCCCGATTTTCATAAGCGAATTTTGTTTAGCGATGAAGCACACTTCTGGTTGAATGGCTACGTCAATAAACAAATATTTGCATTTATCAGGGACGCTGATCCAAGTGACATCATGTCGAAACACCGTTACATACAAAATAAAACTTATCTTGTTTGGTGCGCTTTTATTGGCTGGTGGAATCCTTCTTCAAAAACGATGAAGGCCACAATGTTAAAATTGGGTCAATGGTGATCCGTATAGAGCCATGATTACTAACTACAATTCCTGAATTGAACAATCATGATGTCCATGTTATTTTGTGGTTCCAACAAGATCAAATTAGCAAAAACATGCCAATCAGCTCGTGCCACAATCGATTTATTGAAAGACACGTTTGGTGACCGCCTAATTTCACGTTTTGGAAACACTGTGAATTGGCCTCCAAAATCTTGTTTTAACACCGCTAACTATTTATTATATGGGGCTATTAAAGTCATTGGTCTATGCAAATCCACAAACGCATTGACCATTTGGAAAAACATTCGCCGTGTTATTGCCGAAATTTAATCACAAATGTTGGAAAAAAAGTCATCGAAAATGGAAAATAAAATTGGACTCACATCCAGCCATATCCGTAGTTCATTCTTTCATCATAACAAAATCATATTTAAAATGTAATGCCACAAGATTATCTTTCGAATAAAAAAAATTCATGTCAATCGAATAATACATCGTTGTTTTATTGCAATTTAAAGTTCTATACCTCTAAATAAAACACCCTATACTTAATATTATATAGATGTCGAAAATTCTCCACTTTTATAGCATTGACTTTCCTCGTTCTCTATCACACTAAAATTTTTCTTTCTGGCTTCTCGACTTTTTTTCCCTACACAAAATGGCAAAGATAAAAAAATTTGAATTTCAGTCAAAGATTAATTCAGAAACGGGTCCCTAAAAGCAAATGATAGATAATTCTACTGATAAATCATGCTCATATTGTTCATACAAATCATGTAGCTAAGTCATGATACTCATGTATAAAGGAAGCATGCATTTTCCTCCCTACTCTTGATGTAATTAAATAATTTTTAACGATAGCCATTTATTATTTCTAAAACATGAAGCCTTATTTGAAAATGTTTTTATGAATATTTGATAAGACATTCAGAGTACATAATAAAAAAAAAGATGTTTTAATCATGTATTGAAAATTTTATATGAATTAAAATAAAAAGAACACTTCTGATTAAGTATGTAGAGCACAGGTGTATTTTTGGAAAATTAGAGAACAAGATCATTCTTATGTAAGGAAGAAATTTAAATATTTTATTTTTGTTATCCACATCATTGAGCGAGCATTTGAATTTTTATTTTTAAAATCAACTTTGAAAGCCTTATAAAAACTTTATAGGGAATTTTTCTTCTTTGAGCAGATAAAGAAATAAAACAGGATGAAGGAGAAAATTTATACATAGGTTCATACTTAAATTTGCTGCAAAAACTCGAAAGTGAAGGTGTTAAATTTTCACTCGCTTGTGGTTATGAATCTATTTTCCAAGGAATTATATTGAATTTTTAAAGAATAATTGTGTTTAAGGCATTTTTTACACATTTATTAATACTTTTTATTTTCAAATCCGTTAATCGTTAAGAAATATATTTTCAGTACACCTTACTTCTCTTGAAATTTCAGTGGCTAATATCGAAATAATCCAATCGATAAAAATAGTCAATTGAGTTTAAAATTAAAAATATTTCAATGTTTAACTCTTTGATTTGTTTTTCTAGAATTTTCTTAAAGCATTTTTAAATAATTTCGAATTTCAAATGGATATGTTACGAAGTTAAAAAGAAATATATCAGTATAATATGATTATTTTAAGAGAAATAATATTATGTTATTAAATTAATTTTGTTGTATATTAAACCCGATAGCGTTTGTTTATAATCGTTCCAAAACTATATTCGAAATGTATAAAAATATATAAACTTCGAAATTAAAACCTACATAGGTTTAATTGTAAGATGTTAATTGTTTATAACATTTTTTTTTCAAAATTTTCTGTTGAAAACTGTTTTGATGAATATTTGGAAGTAAACAGAACATTTTTATAAAGAATAACAAGTTGAATCTATGTCAGATAACTAACAAATGGAATTTCTTGAATAAGCAGTATGAGCTAAATATTTAATGTTTTTTATTTGCATATACTTAGCAATAATCCTTCTGTTAATGAAAATGCACAAATGTTTATGCTTGATAATTTTCTGATATGCTATGTAAATTATTTTAGGTACTTACATATTATCGCAACTATCGCCAACTCTATTAATAACTCACCTAGTTGGCAACCCCGATTTCCTATGTGTCGCACGCACTTAATTGGTAACCAGGTGCTTCGTTACATATAATGTCGCTAATATGTTGCAGTAATTCGTAAATACCTTATTTTGCTTACAAAAAGTTTTCTTTATACATATTTCTTTTGGAGTAAAATTTATAAAATAGATAAATAATGGTACATATAGTAGACACACAGAGCTATAACACTCCTGACTTTAAAACTTAACAATTTTAATTTTGTAAAGCATGCTTTAAACAAGTGTCAGCAGCTTTGTGCAGTGAACCTCTCCTAGCGAGAAAAAAACAACATTCCACAGTTTCTTATTATACCAACTTTAGAAGTAAACGTGTTGCCATCGCGGATAAGATAAACATAGTCAGAGAATTTGGTGATTTGTATGACAAAAAATAATTATCTAACTTGAAATACATATTGAATTGAAATTGCAAATAATAATATCTTAATAGAAATTACAAATATGTATATAGTAAGTAAAGATTAAATAGAAACTAAGTGCAACATATATAAATGAACATACAAGTAAATAATTAACGATAAAAATACAATTTTGAGAATCATAAAAATACAATTCCCTCCGAACAGTATACGTGAAAGTTATTAGTTAGCATGTAAAATCTTTTTTTCTTGTAACTAATTGTCAAAAAGTCAAATGGTCAAAAATACGAGTGAAAACCACTATAAGATATTTTAAATACTGTGCATCAACTTTTGTTTATTTTAAAATTCAGCTTAATTTGCTTTTATTTTTAGTATTTTTAATTTTTTTATATAGGTAAAGCAAGGTCATTAATAAATAAGTTTTAGCATCTTCTTACCTTTAAGAAATTTTTTTAAAGCAAGTGCAATGCCATGCTTTTAAAGAAATATGTACTTCATAAGTCACTACACATTCTACTGATTTTGATATGTGTATAAACATGTTAAGTATTAAATTTTTGTATTCATTTACGATTAGATACCAAGGAAAATCAAGCAAAATAAAAAAAGAAGTAGTAATAAAAAATAACGTTCTTTGAGAAAAGAAAGGAACTAAAACAAAAAAAACTCTACTTACAATCCCTATTTTGCAATAACTCATGAAATAAGAGTCTTTTTCGCGCCTTTCTCCGAGTAAGTTTTCATGTAAATATTCCAACTGATAGTTTCTAAAAAGAAAAAAGCTTCTGAAACCCTACGTTACAGAAGAAACAAACTCTACAATTGTGACACGAAACTTCCAACAGCAAATTACAAAATATTTGCTGGATAAAGTGAGTAAAAAGGATCAGTTAATCAGTTAATCTCCGCGCAGACGATACTTCGCAGACGATAAAAATTCAAATTATGTTTGAAAGAGCCGAGTTGCGTTGTTTTCGAATACACAGAAAGTGCCGTTATTTTCCGCTGACGTATTTTTTTTTATGATGGCGGGGAAATGTTGCTTCTAATGGATGCTTTCAACATCGTTTCTGATTATGAGATGAAAATTGTCAGGTGGCCCGCATTAGGGATATTTTAACATCGACGAGTTTTTCACACCTCTGTCAATTTGTTATTTGAACTAAAGTCGGCGGGAAAATGTTGCCATCGGTTCTAAATGAATTCGTAGTTCGAAAAATTGCACAAGAGAGGAAAACGTTTGACAAATGAAACAGGATATTAAAAAGTGTTACTATTTCCATGAATTAGTTTTTTTTTTGTGTTTTTCAGTTTTCTAAACATTTTTATAAGTACTACTTTTAAAAGGAAAAAAATGAAAGAAAATTCAGAAAAAAAATATTGGCATTTTGGAATGTATTAGAAATGTATTAAAATTTGAATCTAGGTAAATTTTAAATTTCAATTGTTAAGAAGAAATGAAACTACGAGAATGTTTTTTTAAAAAAATAATTCTTGAAAACATTCAATTTTAAGAAATAATATAGAAAAATGCCTTTTTTATATTACACACACATACTTTTTCTTAAATAACTTAAGAAAGTAACTTTTGTTTGCTTCTCCAAAAATTATTGGTTTATATTTGTATTTAGAAATTTGCATTTTTCAATTTAAATTCACCAATAACTTTTATTGAAGATAAAAGAAAGCATTCAAATATTTTTAAACATATAATATTTTTAATACCTGTAAATCATTAAAAATTCTATTCAAAATGTTTCTTGAAGTTATGCCATTTTATTAAAAAAAAAAACGTGCTAAAACTCAACTTAAAAGTGACTCTAATACTTCAAGCACTTAAGACATTTATTGTTATTTTTGTTGTAATATTAAAAGCACATACACTTTTTAAATGAAAAATTACTACGGGATTTATCTCTGCAAATTTCTTCATTTTATTTGCACATTATACATTTATAAGAATTACATTAAATAAGGATTTGTAAGAGTGTAATAATGAATGAAGAATTGATATAATTAGAACCATTGATGATATATTGTTTGAAAAATGCAAATAAAACGTTGAATCTTAAGATATTTTATTTCCTCTGTCACACAAACTTAGTTATCAGGTGTAATGGTTGGATAATGTTTCATTTACGTGCCAATTTAATTACCATAAAGAAAATTACACATTCTTGAAAGCACATAAATATTTTTAATGCAAATTTGTAAATATCTGTGCTAGTGCAAATATATACACTAAATTTACAAAACATGTTTAAATTTTATCAAGATAATGATCTATATAAAAATATTCTAAATGTTCGGTTATGATTTTATTCTAAAAATTTGTTTTCTAGATATATCATAAAAATCCCTTTACAGTTTCCAAATTTCTATTTGGTTGAATATAAAAGTAGTTAATTCCATTTAAGACTAAACTAGAATATGACGTTTCATCAAAATATCAATTTAATGGAAGAATATGACAAAAATATTTAAAAAAAAATCTCGATGAACATATTCAATATCAGAAAAAAATGAGCAATCAATCTTAGGGATTTCAAAATGAACTTTAAATGTTATGTATCTTTCTTTCTTAACAAATATTCTGTACAGATTGACTTTTTTTTCTATTCATATACTTTTATCTTAAAATTTTATTACATACATATTATTTAAAAAATAGAATCAGAAAATGAATAAACAATTTTAGGCTTGAAAATCACTTAATATAATCTTTTCGCCTTTAAAGTGTTCTTTTTGAAGTTACAGCCAAAAGTGCTTGAGCCCGAGATATAAGATCTGAAAACGATACACGTATAACTAAAAAATAGTAGGGAGAAAAATGAGAACAAGCTAATAGTTAAATTAAAATCAAACTAAGTACCAGCTTCTGCACAAAACGAAATTTAATAATATATTTTGTATCAGTGGACATAAATTCAGGAAATCTTAATTCGTCTAATTAAATGCAAATTTTTGAGTGATTATTATTAATATATGAAGTATAATAAAATGCACTGAAGAAACATACATCTAACTCTTTTTTTCACACTCTTTTGTTTACGCTAAGAAAACGGTGCAAAAATAGTTGCAAAAATACATGAGTTATATGGTAAATTTGAGGATGTGTTCCACAACTTTAAAAGATCGTGTAAGATGAAAAATCTCTTAAATATTTTACCCAAAAATATCACTGGTAAAAAAGTAATAATGAAATCCACGTTACGTATTTATAAAACAAAAACCATTCATTTTTATTAAAAAAAAGATTTTTGAAAAAGAGTACAGTAAAATTAGAGTACTATAAGTACATACAACATATAAAAATTCAAATTGATTGAATTAGGAACACAACAACTATTCATCATTACTTAAAAACAAGCGTGATTGTGTATTACGAGCTGGATAAAAAAATGCTCTATTATCAGTACATGTGTCAGATATGTTGACTTTAATTCAAATGAAGAACTTAGTTTAACAGCCTTTTTTGTTGTTGTTATAAAGTCTGTTATTAGCGGCTGTTTTATTAGTTTCTCAAGTAGCTTATATAATTCTTGATATCCTGCTAAACAAAACTAAATATTACGTTGAAATTTTAATGCATGCTCTATGTCAGGATTATGAGTAAGAAAATTTTGTTCCATACTTGTAACAAATTTCAAGCCCTCTCGAATTTAAGGTGTTAATTATGACTTCGTCATTATCGACTTCTTTATTAACTTCTGCGAATTATCCTCCTTCTAAAGGCAAAAATCCCTCCCCCCATTTTTTCGGAATTCGTGCTAGAAGTAAAAATTCGTGTAAAAAAATCCGTTAAATTTGTGCTATTTCAAAATCGTGTAAAAGAAGACCGTGTAAAAAAGAGTTGGGTGTATTTGTACCAGTAACTAAAATAAAATTTCTAATGTTTTCTTTTTGTTATTTTTATATCAAATGTGTTTCTGCAACAGAACTGCATATGCCGTAAACAGTTTTTATCTTCATATCATTCATATCTCTGTTCTGGTGTAAAAAAAATTTGAGTGAACAGAAAATTATACGATCATATCTTGATTTTTCGTCAAAATGTGGCATGTGAAATTAAGGGCTTTTTGTACATTAAATCTAGAAAACTTTGAAACCCTCAGAAAGAAATCTTAGCAACTGAAGGATCTCTCTTAAATGGGTAATTAAGCTTGTGACGAATCACAAGATTCGTCACACAGTCATAAGATTCGTTTTTTGTCCGTACAGTATGCCATTTTGAGATTCACATAGAACATTTTTTATTTTTACGTTTATTTACCAATAATCAAACAAGATATTCTGTTCCTACTAATAATGAGGACAAATTAAGCCATAACTCATCTAAATGAATTTATTAGAAAACGTAAGCATATATATAATTTTAAATATAAGGTATTTACAATATTTTTTTCTTAATTTGATGAAATTTTTCTTTAGACAGATCGTAAATTGAACTGGAAAATATTTTTTTCCAATCACTTAAGTAGGGACATGCTCATATTTCCTCTTACAATAAGCGCAACCACATCTGTTTGCGGCCTATTTAAAATGTCTTTACATGCACAGTAATACCTCAACTTACACTACCCCGACTTAGGGATGGCGATCTGAGATCGATTAATCGAAAATCGATTTCACGGGCCAAAAATAAAAATCGATTTTGTAAATCGATATGTAGCTCAGAATCGATTAAGTGAATCGATATTTCATCCTAGAAAATAGACATTCGAATTTTTCCCGTTTTGGTAAAAACCATAAAGTTGGTAAAAACAGTAAAAACTAAGAATTTAAACACTATAGCAGGCAGTTGTGCACCTGAAGTATGATCCTATGCTTTACTGGCAAGAACAAACTCTATTTATCATCACGTTAACTCAATAGCCATGATCTATATGAGTATCATGGGATCATCTGTTCCTTGTGAGCGCCTTTTTTCGATTGCCGGCAACATTGCAAGTGATGAGTGGAACCACTTGGATCCCAGTGGACTTGAGAGACTGTTATTTTTAAAAGGTTTAGATATTAAGCATTGGGAACTATAAGCTATATAAACTATTTTCTAAATTTTTAATGTAACAAATACGTTTAGAACATATAAATGTCTTCTTTTATACCCGATACTTTGATATATGGTAATAAAAATAATTGTAATTGTCAAACTCACTGTGTGTGTGTGTGAACTAAAAAAAATCTATTGATAAGAGGTGGTTTATTAAGGTATCTTTCTTGTTTTTCATAAAATGTATTTATGAAGGGTGTTTTTTTTAGAGGTATAGAATTTTAAATTGCAATACAACAACGATGTATTATTCGATTGACATGAATTTTTTTATTATTCGAAAGATAATCTTGTGACATTACATTCTAAATATGATTTCTGGCTTAGGACTGCCACGGCTGGCTCGGATGTAGCCCAATCTGGACGTCCAATTTTCGATGACTTTTTCCAACATTTGTCGCCGTATATCGGCAATAACACGGCGAATGTTGTCTTCCAAATGGTCAAGCGTTTGTGGCTTATCCGCATAGACCAATGACTTTACTTAGCCCCACAGAAAATAGTCTAGCGGTGTTAAATCACAAGATCTTGGAGGCCAATTCACAGGTCCAAAACGTGAAATTAGGCGGTCACCAAACATGTCTTTCAATAAATCGATTGTGGCACGAGCCGTGTGACATGTTGCGTCGTCTTGTTGGAACCACAGCTCCTGGACATCATGATTGTTCAATTCAGGAATGAAAAAATAAAGTAATCATGGCTCTATACCGATCACCATTGACTGTAACGTTGTGGCCTTCATCGTTTTTGAAGAAGGATTCCACCAGCCCATAAAGCGCACCAAACAGTCAGTTTTTCTGGATGTAACGGTGTTTCGACATACACTTGTGGATTAGCTTCACTCCAAATGCGGCAGTTTTGTTTGTTGACGTAGCCATTCAAACAGAAGTGCGCTTCATCGCTAAACAAAATTCGCTTATGAAAATCGGGAACAACGGCAATCTCATTTTGGGCCCATTCGACGAATCTACGCCTGGCTTGATGATCGTTTTGATGAATTGCCAAACCAAACTGAGAATAAATCACTTGACAGCTGTTAAATCGGTCGCCATCTTGGAAAGTAATGCCAGCTTCAACTTCTATACCTGAAAAAAACACTCTGTATTTACATTGTAAATGCCGACTTGAAAAAAATCGAATTTTTAGAAATTGATCTTTTAGACCTTGATTTTTTTTTGTGAATCGATTCATCAGGTTGCGTTTAAAAATCGATCTTTTTTTGGAAAGAATAGCCATCCCTACCCGACTTACGCGAATTCGAAGCTTTTCAAGTCTCGTCGATTCGTCTTTCGTTTAAGGGAAAAAATAGGAAAAATTGGTGAAATTGGTAATGCGATTGAAGAATTTGCTGGTCTTGCCAAGCAAATAAGTTTAGAATTGTATAGTGATGCCATTCAAGAACTGTTGTGTTCCCACAATCAGGAGCTGATTGGGATGAGCGCGTAGAAATGCATGGGAAAGATCAAGACGTTGAAGAAGTCAGAGTCTTCAGATCCAGTTCAATTAGAAGATCGAATGATGGTTGGGAATTTGACAGAAGATCTCAGTTTAATTGAAAAAAAAGTTACAAACATTAGAAAGTATAAACTCGAACGATGATTATATTTTTTCAACAAAACAAAGAATAAAAAAAATTGTTAGCACACCACGAGAAAATTTTGCTGGAGAAAAAAAATCTTTGAGCCACGCCAGGTTACTTCGTTAGCCTTTATTAAACCTTCTTCATCAAAATAACTTCTGCTTATGATTTTGTATGAATGTTATTTAAGATTTTATTAAACATTTTTTTCTCATTATTTTTTTTCTTTTTTCCTCGGCCCTAAATAAAAATAATTTATACTTATTTATATATGAAATCCTACCTCGACTTATGTGTTTATCATTCAGTCTCACCTACCGCGAAATTCGGGGTTTTACTGTATTTTACAAAAATACATATATTTTTTTCTATCGCAAAACAGTCAAGGGAAAAAAAAATGATCTTCTGGATTTATTACTGAATTTGGTGAAAAAGTAGTGTGTTTAAACTATTAGTTAAGTTCACGAAATATTACCTTTTTTAAAACTTATATTACTAAATTGTTGAAAGCAGACCAAAAATAGCATGCATGTTATTCGCATATAAAGTCCAATTGAGTATTGTACTTTTCCTCCACATCTGATTACGAAAAAAGTTATAATGTTTATCTTATTAACATACATATTATATAATTTAATCAGTTACTCCTTGTATTATTCAAGTTCTAGTATAAAGCAAAATCAGAACAGAACATCATTATGGTAATAAACGTTGCGTGAATCCACATTTAATCTATTATTTTTTCCAGGATTCACCAATATTTGCTCTTTTTTCAGTTTCCCGGATTTCTTCCTGCCTCTTCGAGTTTTCCCCTTTTCCACGCGTAACTGCTCAATTCTATTTTCACGTCAACAAAATATTCGGTCCTCCATTTTTAGCCTCGCATTTTGACAGGCTGTCAACAGAAGTGGAAATGCGCTACGTTGCTTCAAGCCTTCCCCCAGTATTGAGGCACTCGCACCGAATGGTGGAAGGGGGAGTGCTTAAGACGGCAATCCTATCGCATCCAGGGTCTTTCCTTTTTTGATGTCCTCACTCCCTCTTCCTTTGTCTTGTTTTCTTGCTGGAACATCTTGTTTTATGGCTTACTTATAATGGCTAGCTAAGACAGAGCAGAGAGGATGGGGATGAAGTTTTCTTTCGGATTTCTGGATCAATGATTCTTCTGAACAGGGAATAGGATTATAAATGTTAAGAACCACTTTTTGTTGTTATCTTATCTTATTTTTGCTGTTATCTATCTCGTAGTTATAGAAAGTTACAGACATAACAAGTATCTAGTATTCTCAAATGCCAAAAGAGGATGAGGAAACATTTTTAGATAATACTTATTTCATATTTTTAAAATCATATTGGTAAATGATATTTTAAAAAGAAATATTAAATTAAGGAAAAATTATATTTTTTGAAAAATAATAACCTTTTAAGAGGAGTCAGAAATCTCTATACCGACAATTTTAAATTGGCTGTATTCGATGTACCTTTTCTCAAAATCTGTTATATGTGCATTATTGAAATTTTTCATACAATTAAAATGCACCTTTCTCTCTATACTGAAATGAGCTTTTAGCTATAATTTTGAATTTTTTAACAATTTATAAAATATTTTTTAAAAATAGTGAAATTTGATCCATTTTTCACATAAAAAATTTGTAAAAAATAAATTTTTGAGTTTTTTACAAAAAGCTCATTTTAGTATGTATTAGCTATCGTTATAAATATATCATAAAAATATTACATACCTGCTAACAGTAGTTTCTTAGAAAAGGTACATTAAACATCAAAAATTTACATTTTGAGATAGATTGACTTTAATGTATACAATGAGACTTCTAATCGGCTAGGAAATAAAAAATAATAAAAGGTTAAATTTAAAATAAAAGATACATGTTTTGGTTTATATCAGACGTTCAACAGTTAAGCAAAAACGAAGTACTTTGTTTACATTTTTCTCCATCCAAATGAGCGTGGCCCAGTTTTAACGACAATTTAAAAATAGGTTTTAAGGGCTTCTAAGTACTCTCGAGGTAAATGTTAAGTATGTTTAGAAAGGTTAAAATCTATACAATTTGAAAATGTAAAAATCTCAAGTTGTCAAAAAATAAGATTTTAGCTTTCCAACACCCCTTAACTCTCATGCCCGAGATTATCCCAAAGAAGGCACTAGTAGTTCATAATGTCACGCCCGGATATTATACGGGGTAATTTTTACTTCGAGTGCATTTTATTATTCTATACAAATATGAATCGGGCGAAGTTTTTTTCGGCTTGTTCTTTTTTTCAAATTCGAAGCTCCATCAGGAGAAGTCAATTTGGGCTCACAAAACCCCACAAAACTGAATTACTGAATTGCTAATAGGTACTCATTTTTATTAAAATATTTTTAGAAAATAATGCTTCACTAGAGAAGCAAACTTGGTGTTTAATTTAAAATATCAATTTTTAACTATTAAGTATATTTCATTTTGTGCACTAAACAATTTATTTTTGCAGTAAAAAAATTGACAATTTATGTACCCAAACCATCAAAATAACTTGACAGTTAAACGGTTAAAGGAAGCTTATATTAACTTTAGATAATATTAGTGACAATTGATATTAGTAAGTAATTAAAGTAGTAATTTAATATTGCTGAAAAAAGTATCAGGAACATTTTAAAACAATATTAGAGGTATAACTGATGTTCATTATGCATCATTACGGAAAATTATTTATGAAGTAATTATACAGAAATCAAGGATGGTTAACTTGATTCATAAGTTAGGAATCTGTTTTTTATCAGCCTTCAACTTTGGAATAAAACTATTTTATAAATTTTTTTTAGTTTTTAAATATAAATGAAATTAATTTTTATTTATTTGCGGTGCATACCACTCTCGCCTGCAACAACAACTTGATGGAATGTGACAACCCTGTACCAGTGTATATAAACTCATTCGCTCGAAGACTGTTACTCACTTCAAACTAGCTCAGGTCGACTAATGACCGTCGATGTTTTTGCTTTAATTGAAATATTTATGTTATGTAAATAAAGTTATGTTTTTTAGTAAATGCTCACCCGACAGTCATTTACATTGATGACCTTGGCTGCATTGAAAAAAGGTAAAAATCTTCTGATCTGTCGTGGCGCTATCTACCCGTAAGAAAAGCAACATAAGTCGTCAGATTCACTTGACGTAACTGCAACAACTCACACGCTCGCCATGACAAATATCCCATTCGTTCACCTATCCACCGACTCACTGGTGGGAAGAGTACTGTAGAGGTATCATCTACATAAGCCAATAACAACCTCCATACTGAAGTGATCACTTTAGTTTAGTGGTAGTGACGGGTTCTATACTCCACGTATTTATTTTCATTTTTGCACAATACTTTCTATGAACTATACAAAAACAGTATTTAAAACAATCTAATATCATACAATCCATTTTACTATCATTTGCGCTCAAGATTTAGTGGTGACGGAAACCTAGCGGCTATGGTCAGGAATTCGTGGCCTCTGGGTCCTGAATTCAAGTCCTAGTGCAAAGCTTCTCAAACTTTAAATATTTGCGATCCAATTTTTAATCATAATTTTCATCTCAATTCCCCATACAATAACAATAAATTTAATTTAATAATTGACGCTACAGCTACAATATGATGAATTATCAAGATAAATTAAATTTTGTATAAATGTTACTTTTTATGTAATAAAGAGTGTTTTTTCCAGGTATAATAAGTTGGCATTACTTTCCAAGATGGCGACCGATTTAACAGCTGTCAAGTGATTTATTCTCAGTTTGGTTTGGCAATTCATCAAAACGATCATCAAGCAAGGCGTAGATTCGTCGAAAAACGAGATTGCCGTTGTTCCCGATTTTCATAAGCGAATTTTGTTTAGCGATGAAGCGCACTTCTGGTTGAATGGCTACGTCAACAAACAAAACTGCCGCATTTGGATAATCCACAAGTGTATGTCGAAACACCGTTACATCCAGAAAACTGACTTTTGGTGCGCTTTATGGGCTTGGAATCCTTCTTCAAAACGATGAAGGCGACAATGTTACAGTCAATGGTGATCGGTATAAAGCCATGATTACAAACTTTTTCATTCCTGAATTGAACAATCATGATGTCCAGGAGCAGCGGTCCCAACAAGATGGCGCAACATGTCACACTGCTCGTGCCACAATCAATTTATTGAAAGACACGTTTGGTGACCACCTAATTTCACGTTTTGGACCTGTGAAATGGCCTCCAAGATCTTGTGATTTAACACCGCTAGACTATTTTCTGTGGGGCTATGTAAAGTCATTGGTCTATGCGGATAAGCCACAAACGCTTGACCATTTGGAAGACAACACTCGCCGTGTTATTGCCGATATACGGCCACAAATGTTGGAAAAAGTCATCGAAAATTGGACGTCCAGATTGGACTACATCCGAGCCAGCCGTGGCAGTCTTATAATATTTAAAATGTAATGCCACAAGAGTATCTCTTTCGAATAAAAAAAATCATGTCAATCCAATAATACATCGTTGTTTTATTGCAATTTAAAGTTCTGTACCTCTAAAAAAACACCCTTTACATATATTTTAAGAAAGTTATTTTTAAGTAATAGGATAAATGCTATGTTAGTATAGTAATTTATAGAATAAGTATTTTGTTGTGTTGGTATTGATAAATTTATAATCAAATACATTGCTCAGTACTGCATTTTATACACTATATATATTATATCAAAGTAGATGTGTATTTTATTTTTTATTACATCAGAATATATATTTTTTATTTTGTATCTTTTGAATAAATAATTTTTAAAATGTCTTATTTTTGAATTTTTGATAAGCGCTCTCCGTGTAGGGTTATCATACCCCCCAGGGAGTGTGCTCCACAGTTTTTGAAACGTTCTCCCAGTACCAATAAAGACCCACAGTGTAAGAGGTCGATGCACGTTAAGTCTTATGAGGCTCTAAATCAACCCTTTGGTATGGTGCGGTAGTTCGGAGAGGAGGTTCCAGCTCATGTGTCGTCTAAGTCACATGTGGCTCAAAATTATGAGATCCGTCACCAATAACCCTTGTGTTGCTTTTTTGTGCGACGCTAATAAACGCCCGCTCACTCATTCGCGCACAAGTCTTAAGTCTTATTGACAAGAATAAACAGTATAATTTCCTATCTCACTGAAGCTTTTAATAAAAAAATGTTACTGATTGATTGACTGTTTATAATGTCAGCCTAAATCTCACAGTACTTGTGTTTCATGAGATTATTTTTAGTTGAGGTTATCGGTATAGTGCTGGGATGGCGACCCAACGGCACGCGTGCCATTTATGGCACGCGACGCAATAACTTGGGCACGCCACCGATCAAAACGGTTTGCATTTTAGTTCAAAATAACAAAGTTCACTGTGAAGTATTACGCAAAAACGCGATTGATCGGTCGCGAGCGTAGGGCGGCGAGGAGCACACTCGTTTGGTATTGTCTTACAATCCTAATATAAGTTATTTGTCATCTAATCCGTAGTAACAGAAATCATACTAATGTTACTTTAATTTGAATTACACGTATAATAACGAACACGTTTACTACAATTTAGTGCAAATTTTTTTTTCGTAGTAAATGAAGATTTTTGATTAGTTAGTATTTAGTTTTATTATATATGTATACTTCACCAAAAATCACGTAAAAATTTTTTGATGGCACATCAATACCTCATTAAGCATTTCTTCAGAAAAAATGGCACGCAGATTCATAAAGGTTCGCCACCCCTGGTATAGTGTATCAGATTCTTAAAGTATAAGAAAATAATTTATTTATTCATTTATTTTTACATTGTAACTAAAAACCCAGTCAGCATTACTGTAAGTTTTTTTTGAGGGATAAAATATGGAAATTTTTATACTAAGAATGGATTAATTCTGATAGAATTGAATAGCATAAATAAACATGGTAATACTCATGTTGACACTTTTTTACTATTTAGAAATAAATATTCCTCGTTTCTGAATACAGGAGATAAATTTTAGTTTGGATTGTAGCCAAATTTAAATTTGTCTCTAAGGTGAAATCAGTTGAAGAAGTAACTTTTACTCTGCACACACGCGCAATAAAGAAACAGAGGGAGACACTACATTTAAAGAGAGACAAGCATTTTTAATAATCCTCCTCACCATCAAGAGTCCTTTTTATCTTCAACTAAGAAAACTTATCTGCACTGACTCGCTCTCTTCACTCAATACTTTGCGTAATATACTTTCTGTAGAAAAGCTTGTTGTGGAGGTTCAGTCCATTTTGCGCTACCTTGAAGAATTGTGAAATATACTTTTGTTATATGTTCTGGGCCATAGTGGAAAGCTTGGCAATAATAGAGCTAACGAGTTGGCCAAAGTGGCAACTTGCCGGGATATGGACCTTTCGGTATCTGTGCCATTATTCCACTGGAAGCGTTTAGCTTGGGAAGGAACTGTTTCGACCTGAAACACCAAATCAGCCTCACCTAAAGCTTAGTGGACTAAGAAAAATTTCCTGCAATTTATCAGCGGCTGAAATGCAAGAATTTTTTTTTTACTGATTAAAAATCGTCCCATTTTCTTACAGGACATGGAAATTTTAAGAGCTATTTGTCTAGGTTTAATTTAATTTATAATGATATATTGGCTCATGTGGTCAGGATATTGAAACAGTGGAACATGTCTTTTTGT
This sequence comes from Trichonephila clavipes, assembly GCA_019973935.1. Taxonomy (NCBI): domain Eukaryota; kingdom Metazoa; phylum Arthropoda; class Arachnida; order Araneae; family Nephilidae; genus Trichonephila; species Trichonephila clavipes. Next base: position 167,357 of record BMAU01021214.1, on the reverse strand, counting down.
ACTGCATTCTACATTATTGCAGACGAGAAAATTTTAAAAATGAGTTGAGAAAGTTTATGTATTTCCTGGCCACCTGTTTTGTCTTTGTTAGCCAATTGTTCTGAAATCCTTGATGCTTTAAGTAATATTGTTTACTGTGTATAAATTTTTAAAGTTTTACAGGTATCCTCTTCCTTTTTTATATTTGTATTCCCCCCCCTTCCTTTTCATTTTATATTTGTATTATAAATGTGTTTATATTTTTTATATTTAAATTAGATAATGCTGTTGCCACTTACATCTGTAAGCCTCATGTTATGCAAATAAACTAACTACAAAATAAGGTACATAATAATAATTTTTATATTGCAAAGATCTTGAAATTTTTTCAAAAATGAGCGGAATTGAACTAAAAACAGGATTTTAATCTTTTTAAGGAATGAATCGTACTATTAAACATATGATCTGTGATTGATACAAATAATTTCAGCAATTGTGTGTGTACAATTAAATAATATAGCTCATTAAGTAATCTCTTGAGTTATTACTTATAAAAGGCGTCTAAAAATTAGAAAAAAAATATTACATCAGCTTTTTGTGAACTAGAGCATCTAAAGATTGGATATCAAATGAAAAACTCGGCAATTATCCAATAAAAAAGTTTAGATAACCCCATTTTAGGAAATTAAAAAAAAAATCAATGATTGATCTAACTAATAAAAATAACCCTTTTGTAATTCCATAATAATAATCTATCAGTTACCAGCTAACCGATTCATATCAGTGATGAGAAATTATCGGAAGAAAGAAATTATTACCTAGTAGACAGGTTATTTCATTAACGGATATTCTCCATTACGAGATATTGACCGAATTCGCTGGATAATCAACTAGTTTATGACGGTAGTGTTATGCGTATCTTTTAATCTGGGGAAGAGAGTTGTTGGTCATAGGAGCTGATAATAGCATAATATCAATGGTATTACTTGGTGTGTAATGTTCCACGGAAGTTTATGGACCATACATTCACCAAATATTTTTTGGTTTCTCAGCATAAAGATTTATTATAAGCACATTTACTTCATTAATGATGATATTAAATTAATATTATCTTATGATGCAATCTATTAAGAATTTAATTAATATCTCTGATTGGGGTTCGCAGCTATATACAATAAAATGACGCATATGTGATTTATTTTTTTAAAAAAAAATTCTGTAGACAGTTTTATTAGATTTTAGCTTCAACTATCGTGCATTTTTCAAGCACGCACGCTTTTATATGAATATATTTAACTAAGAGTCGAATGGCAAATTTAGCGATAAAATATTAATAGTATCCGCAATTTTATAGCTTTTATTTTTATTTTTTAGATTACCAAATAAATAATTACCAAAAAATATTTAATTATTTTATTATTCTTGCTTATTATTAACATTATAAATTATACATATATATATATATATTTAAAATTTTTATTATTTATTTTATTATTTAATTTTATTTTTAGTTTATTTTTAAATAATAAGATAAATAACACATATACTAAATTTTGAACGATACGCACACATTTTTAATATTTTAAAAATCAGGCAACACTTACCAGAAAATCAAATTTTTCACGAATCACATTTTTAAGATTTCCTATTTAAAATTCAGACAAACTATTTTCACACTTTATTCTTCTTAAAAAGACTTCTTGTAATAAAACTTTTCTTTCTGGTTACTTAGAATTTTTCTATCGCTGAGTATATTTCATAAATGTTGAAAGGAAGAATTGTCACTCAGGTTTGTCATGATATATAAACACATCAAAATTAAAAACAAAATCTACAGTATCAAAAATAAGTGTAGAAAAGAAAATATTTAAAAATATATTATGAGCTAATTGCTATAAAAAAATCGGTTTTAATAAAATCTCTAATAATCTCAAATAAATTAATTACGGGAAATTAAACAAAAATTTGGAGTTGCCTGTTTTCTCCGGGAGGGTGGTTCCACAGTGAAATCACTGCATCTCTACGAAATTAAAAGACGACATTACCCATTCCTCGCGCGTCTATTGCAGTCGAAATGTTTTAGTGTTCATCCAAATCTGTACAATATACTGTTGCATATATTTAACAAAAATTCGAACTATAAACTTTGATAAAAATATAAAAAAATAATCTTATTGAATCGCTTTGAATCAGGAATACAGTAAAAAAAAAATGTAGTAAAATTATAGATTATGGATAAAATTTTGTTAAAACAACTAAAGTAAGTTATTTTCAAACATAAGTATTTCTAAAGAAAACTTATTGTATTTCTCAATCTTCAAATACTATCAACTGTATGTATCGATAATGTATGATAATTTAGTGCAACATGCAATTATAAAACAATATAATAAAATATGGTGGATAGACTGACATTTATAATTAATAAATTCCATACACTATTTAACTGAAAAAATAAACAAAATAATTATGAAATAATGTAAGGATTGCCCAAATGAAAGTTGGACAATGACAATTATGTCAGAATGATTGCAGCTATAACAATGCCAACAAACATGGATATAAAGGGACGTATGAGATGTACACCGCATACGATGTGCAATAATGAAACCTGCTCGTGGGAGAAAATGCATCAAAAGTAAAGTCGTGCTATTCATGGATGCATCGTGGATTGCTGATTGTGGAACTTGAACTGGATTGCTGGCATCTATCAACGAATTGGGCAGTCTATGGCAAGCACTGCATAGTTCGAACATTGATGCAACAGTTTTCATGAGAAGGGTTACAGATATCCATAACAATACCGGTCCGTCTCGTCCCGGCCATGAAACCCAGACAACCTTAGGAAAATTCACCCATTTGGAACACCCACCATACAGTCTGGATTTGTCTCCCTGAAACCTTCCACACTTTTTTTCCACTTAAGATGACTGCTTACCTTGAAAATGTCGTTTTCCGTTTACATAAGGCATTTTTTTTATTTTAAAATCTTATATTTTGAATATTTTTCTTCCCCAAACAGTTTTTCTTTTTTCTTTACGCGAAATAGAAATAAGGTTATAGTGATTTTAAAGAAAAATATCACTCTATGCAAAAGAGCAGTCAGATAAAACTTTAAAGGAGTTTTTCTCAAAATTATGTTTTCGAAAGAAACGCTTTACCAGATACATGATATCTTAAGAACCAAACCAGATAACGTTTTCAAATTTTGTGGGAATGTTCATTATATTTGTTTTCATTAAGTGGATCATAATGTTTGTTATAGGTTAAATATTTTTTCATTTAGGGTAGTTTTTATAAAGAAAAAACTTTAAAAAATATCAAAATTTTCTTATTATGTGTGACTGCCTGTAATTTTTTTGTATTTTAATATTTCTCTTAGATTTTGGTTCATTTTGAAGAGCACCGTAATATGTATATTGTGTATAAAGAAAATTATGATAATTGTGATAGAAATCTTTATACAGTGTTACCCGGTTTTGTAAAATTTCCTTGAAAACAATCAATTTTTCTAAAAGTACAATATTTAAAAAATTTTATGTATTTACATTTTTGTTGTTTTATTTTTCTTCCTAAAAACACTCACTTTATTTCAAAAATTAGTTTTTATAAAAAAAAATTGGGTCCGAAGTTAGGCAGTCACCTTAAGAAAGTATTACGTTTCCATTCGGACGAGAAGGTAAAATGAAACCATGCAAGACTTCTTTGAGAATCAACCACGATCTTTCCGCAGCAAAAGCATATACCTATTATGGAGACTATGGGATTTGTGTTACAACGCTCATACAGTATATTTTGATTTCAAATAAAGGTATTCTTTTTATTCAGCTTGCCTGCTTTTATTTGGGGAACCCTTACAGATGATGCATAAATGCGAGAGTAACCAAAGAGAAAATGAAAACATCAGAATCTTTCTAGAATTGCTCGTGTGATCTGTGAAGAATATGTGTTATTTTTTTCTTACTTGAATTCTTATGAGACAGGAATTAACAAATGTCAAAAAATAAAGTGAAATTAAACAGATTTTCGAAAATAATTTGAAACCACTACTTCCATCAATTATTCCATAAAACATTTTAAATAGTTTATTATGTTAGGAAGTTAAATATTTTGATATTTATATTGTTCTTCACGTCTATTGATATTTTATTTAGGAAAAAAACTCCATAAGGGTTTCAATAGTCTTAATATGCAGGAGAAATTAAATAATTTCTTAAGCAAAGTATTAGTTCAATTCTTGTCTATTTATTAAATTCTATTCTTTCACCAAATTTGTGCATGACATTAAATTTTATGGTTATTCCATAAAACATCCTTATTCCAAAGTCCCATTCAGACTCATTTTATCCACTTAAAATGTATTTTTTTCTCTTTTGAAAACATGTATGAAAATAATTTTCAAATAAAACTTTGAAATCATAAAAATATGAAAGAAATTAAATACTTTGTTTTCAATAAGTTTGTCAATGTTTATTTTTAAGGGCTGAAATTACTTTATATCCAAATATTCAATTCATACATTCATGTTTTTTTATAAGATACAATTATAGATAAATAGAATAACACTTTAAATAGGTTCTTTATATAAATACACTTAACTATTTTTATTTCTCACGTGTTTATCTTTTCGTGTTGTTTGAAAGTAAGTTTATTTAAATAACTTCTTTTCAATCATAAGAAATAATCACTTAGTCTGATTTTCGGAACTTCAAACTAATGTGTTAGTTTTGGCTTATAAAACTCCAACAATAATAGGTAAAAATATTTTTGAGTGAGTTTTTAGTAATTTATATCTAAATTCTAAAAAAAGAGAGAAAAACATTCTTAATTCAAAGAGTAAATAAAACAGGGAATGCATAAATTAAAAGGAATTCATCAATAGAAACTGTGGAAAGCTTGTTTACCTTCATAAAAAAACAAGAGAAATAAAAATAAATATTTGAAATTCTACTAAAATTTAGCAAATTATTTTACTTCATTGAAATATAATTTTGACTTTTGGACAGAGAAGCTAATTAAGTTTTTTTGTACTTTGAGAGATTTTTTAAAGTAAGCATATGATAAAATAAGATGTTTGAAAGAATAGTGTATTTAGAGTTTTATAAGTTTATAGAACTCAATTTCAGACTTTTATCTTACATTGAATAAGTTTTTATTACTTGTTAATATTTGTCTAAGAATATTTTAATACATTGATTCAAAATTTGTATATTTGGAGAGAAAAAAGATATTCTGGGACTTATACAGGCATAGATTGTTATTTATACATTAAGGTATACGTAATATGTACTGATTATGTTACAAATACTGATGTGAGAAATACATATACTCAAAAAGAAGCAACACATTGTTTTTTTTAAAGAACTATCAATTGCGCCTAGGTTTTAGGCGTTGTAAGCAACATTATTTTCTTTAAGTGTATATATATATATATATATATAATCCAAAATATATAAATACACATATAGCTATAGAACCTAAGATAACTATACTAAATAGGAAGAAATAGGCACAGTAGTACAATAACAAACTCCTTGCCTTAGGAACCAGGATTGCAGGTTTAAACAAGTTTTAGGGCTAGCCAACCTTCACTTGTAGTTTGTCATACTACGCACCAAGAGGAAAGGCAAGAATAACATTAGGAGAAATTTAAATATTATAAATAAAATCACTAAACTAATAAAATATAATTATAAAATTATAGCCTACTAGTACTCATAGTATAGATTTAAATTCGATGCAAAACGTAGATAGTTAGACTTACTTCGGGAGTGTAACAATTGGTTATGTTTCCCGCCAAATACAAGAGAGGGAAAACAGTTCCGCATAAAGTTAAAATTATGATAGAATAATATAAAGTTTATATATATATATATATATATATATATATATATATATATATATATATATGTATACTTTTAAAAAATCATAAATATATATTGATATAAATATTAGTGGAAAATATAAATGAATCCGAGAAATATTTAAATAATATTATTAATTTATTAAACATGTGGTGCCATATAAACTTCAGCTATATATATAGCTGAAGTTTATTTCAATTAAAGAATTGCTAAATGTAAATGTGAGACGCAGAAAAATGAATACATATACACAATGAAATAAACTGGAAACTATGTTTAACTCTCCAATTTTATTCATAACGTTAAGACTTTTCAGTTGCACTATTGAGGCTATATCTTATTATGTGTTATGTTAACAGTTGGGTTACTTTTTCCTTTTCTAGAAAAGTCATACAATTAACATAATCATATATATAATATTATAATTTCAGCCGACTGGGTGGTGTAGTTGGTTAGGGAGTGGCTTTTATGCCCAAATTTGCGAATTCGACACCGGCTTGGGTCGGGGGATTTTCATGATGCAAAAAGATGACAGCGCCATGCATATGATTATGCGGCATGTTAAAGATCCCAAGATTGTTTGAGTGCTCCTACAAAAAGTTTTCACATCATCAGAGATTAGGAGTCTTTTTCTGGGGAGGAAACTGGGTGTCAAAATTCTATTGTGATAATTGGTATCCACCTATTTGATGCCGCACTAAGAAGTGATTCCAGATTGCGGAGGATGTACTAGGTATCCAATGGTTAAAACCAATCTGTAGTCCCGTTTGAAAAAAAATATTATACTTTTATAACTTACGTCAAAAAAAAAATATTCAACTGACATAAATTTGTGAAAAAAATGCATTATTTTTTTCATATAATATTATCAAAAAAATTAATGATAGATGTTAACAAGTAATTTTTATTTTTTAAAGTTTTTTAATTTTGAATCTATTACAAAATCATTTTTATTTCGGATTAATGATGACAAAATTAAAGAAACACTTATGAAAATCTTTTTGTTATTTTTGGCAGAGTTTGAGTTATATATATATATATATATATAATTCTTCAAAAATGTTGTTAGCCTTATTTCATGAAGCATGTAATTTTTTCCGCACAATGAAAAAAAACACATTGCATAATTTTTTTTTTTGATCACATAAATAGATATTTCTTTTTGTTTCAAAAAAATTAAGGAGATTAGCATGTTTCTTTTAAATGAAAGCATTTATGAAATTCTTACTCTCCATGAAAGAACCGTTTTTAAACTTTTTTAAAGATTTGTTCAGAATTAAAATTCTTGATTATTTTCTAAAAATAAAAAATTCGTAGAAATAAGTAATTATTTTCACCGAAATGTCAGAAAAACAAAACAAACAAAAAATCCAGAATAATTTAAGTACAGTTTAAATTTATAATTGAACATCAAATGAAATTTATTATAAAAAATCATTTTATGGAACAGCCGATGTAATGAAATCTTCTATTATCCTGAAATAGAAAGATAAATTAGTTTTTTTTACTTTGAATTAGAAAAACTTCTTTTATGTTACCAATAAAGACCAAATGAGTACCTAAAAACACCGTCCAGATTATTTGGAATTTAATCGTAGAATTCTTGTATGAAAAAGGATAAAAAATTATTTTATTCTTTTTCTTTCATTTTATTCGATATTTGAAGATTAAATCTTATAAGTTATTCATTTTATTGTTTAAACTGGCTTTTTATCTATGAATTATCCTTTTTTAAAGTAAAAAAATGTGTGTCATATACTATTGGTGATTATTTGAAATTTATTTATCAACTCTTTGTTCGAAATTCGATTAAATAAAAATCTAACATCTAAAAACAGTTGATAGTAAAGTCAGGTACACTTAAAAATATAGTTAACTATAAATTTGGAATAAAGTGTATTGTGCAAAGTTTGTTATGCATTATGCATTACAATATTTCGTTATAATTCTTTGTTTCTAATTAGATAACATTAGGTAGTGCAATTTAAAGATAGTTTGAGATAGCCTTTAGTTTGGAATTTTAAAATTTGGATTGTAGGAAATGCATTATTAATTCAATTCAATGAAAATTTTTATGTCTTTGCTTTACGCAATTTTAAGTCTGTTTTCTACTTTGCATAAGTAAAATTTGAAGCGAAATTAAATTTTTATATTCAAACGAATATTTCATGTTTTCCCACGAAACCAATAAATATTGTATACACTTTTTTGTGTTTTTAAATATCTTTTTTATATATTTTTTTGGAAAAGAGAAGATGATCCCTTAAGATTTTTTTTTAAAAAAAGAAGCATTTGACGATATTTTTGTACCAATAAAGAAATTTAATTAATTAATCTGATTCAACTTAATCAAAAATATAATTTTAAACAAATTTTAAAAAAAGAACAATGCATATACAGTCGAACCTTCATATAACGAATCTCCATATTGCGAATTTTTCTATATACTGAACTTTTTTCTGGAACCAAGAACATTTCACGATTTTCTTTGAAAAATAACCTCCCTATAACGAAGTACATTTCTATACAATGAACTTTTTCTCTTGTGATTTAATTTTTTTTCTCGCTATTTTTGAAGTATTTTTGGACATTTTTTAACACATTTTTTGGTGGTCATAAATGGTTTTCAACCTTTAATTCCCATTATCCGGTTCATAGAAAACATCTTCGATATCCTATTTCCCCCTCAATGGAGTGGAGTGTCCTTAAACTAGTATCCGTTCATTTGTAGTATTGATCAGTAGTACTGGTAACTACGTTTCTTGTAGCTCGAAAATTTCAAAACTTAAGTGGTTGAGTATCAAAGAAAAAATTTAATTCTTCAGGAAGTGGATAAATGTGTCAAGAAACTTTTCTTGCAGTTTTTCTTTCTTTCTTTCTTTTTTATAGGTAAGATATACAAAGTAAATATATATTAATTTACAAAAAAGTGTGAATAATTACTTTTTTTAATATACTTTATGTTAAGAATTTAAAATTTGTTTTATGTGGTTTATAAATAAAATTGAAAGATGAACCTCTGTATAACAAATTTCCCATATAACGAAATTTTTGGGGAAATTTAGCGACTTCGTTATATAGAGGTCCGACTGTATTTATATATAAAGGGTATTTACATATTACCTCAACATTTGCCAACACTATTAACAACTCGCGAAGTCGGCAACCCCGATTTCCTATGTGTCGTGGGCGCTGAATCGACAACTAGGTCCTTCGTTATATGTATATAATGCCACCAATAGGTTAAAATACTGCGTAAGTGCCATATAAAGTAATGTATGTTCAGCCATATTGCATGGCAGAGTGGTAGCCAAACGGCCATGGTCACGAACCAGTGGTCACCATGGGATCGTGTCTTGGTGTCATTGTAGACCCGCTGTGTTCAGGGCAAATGCAGGGTTAAAACTGTCTAGGCTTTAAATCCTCCTGTTTGTATGGTAAGGAAGTCTGCGGAATGGGGTGCCAATCCTCATCACTTTATCGATGTTTAAAATTGCGAAGTCCGTCGCCACTGGTCCTTTTCTGTAGCTTCAAAATGGGGCATTAATAAGCAACCATAAACCCCTTCAGGACCAGCGGAAGGAGAAAGAAGCGTACGTTTGGAGAGGATACGCACGCAAGGGACCGGTCAAATTTCCCTGCTAACCTAATTTCCTTTAAAAATTCATATAAAGTTTTAAATGCAATCACATACGCTAAAACTTACAATTTACAATCATTGATAACATTTGAACATGGAGTACAGAAATTTTCGCTATGTTTAAAAAACAATTGCGAATTTTAAAGGAAGTGTTTAATAAAAAAAATATTACATATACTTTCAAAAAAATTGACAAAAATCCCATGCATTTAAATACGAATATAGAAAATATTAGAAAACTAAGCCAACTTATTCAAAATATAAACAGAAATCCATAGTGCAATAGATCACGAACCTCTAAATGTCCGATTCTTTCGAAAAATAAACATGTGCAGTTGTTTATATTCATAAGTATCTCGGATCTAATTGAAAAAAACTCGTAGCTGAAAGCATATATTGAAGTTCAAAGTTTTATAAAACATTATTAAAGAAAAGGTTTTAACTGCCATCTAGGGCTTGTAAAAATTAGTATAAAAACGTTCCTAACTCTGATCACACCGGTGTGATCATGGGCCTACGAGGAGGGAAAGCTCAATCACATATATGATATCGTGGACCTTGGAGGGAGAAATGTACGATCACATATATGTGATCATGGTCTTGAAAGGTTATTGATCCTTTATATAAAGAGCGGTTTTATGTTTCATAAAGCTTATGAACTCTCATAAATCCAATAGTTAAGGCTTTGAGATTGCTGCTATGTTAAAATCTGAGTCGCGCTTTTAAGTCTTAATAAGTTGTGCTGAGTAATAAATTACTTCCCATTAAAGGAAATTAGATAACAAAGCCCACGTGCTTGACGAGGTGTGAAAGCCGAGAAAGTAAAGTATTGGCTCGAGTGTCGTAGCTCTGGTGTATATCTAGAACGATTATAGTTCAATCCAAATCCGAAAATCTATTGAGTAAAATATTAATCATATGTACAACTAATAGTAAATAAGTAAGAGATTTAAGTTTGACGACGAGATACCAGTATAGCTTCTCTCCCCCCAATTGTTTTTGTAAACTCATTTTACAATAGTGATTAATTCGAGGAATGGTTGCAAACATTATGACTAGGGACCGGTATTGTGAAATATTCCACAGAACCTCGATGAAAATATTTTCCGATTTAATAATAGAGCATATATTTTCTAAACATTTTATTTATGTTGTTATTAGACTTCATTACATGATGAAATAGTATTTTATTTGCTTTGCTACCATGCATTGGAGATTCTCTGATATACGATATTGACACAATCATGATTAAAATAGGAATATTGAAGAGTGTGATACAGAGATTTTATAATCTTATTTTAGAATATTGTAAAATTTTTTATTAATAATGATAATATACTTTTCATTTACACACCTCATGTACCCTTTCATCAATGTTAGCTCAAAACGCTCCACTTATTATGAAACATGATTTTTTTAACATGTAAAAATCACTACTAACTTATTTTAACTTTTATAATAATGGACATGATCTCAAATACTTTACTTTATATTTATGCTTTCATGGCCCCTCTAATGTTGTAAACGTACGCCCAAATTAGTTTTTATTTCCCACGGACTCATCCAGAAGTCACAAGTACCCGCAAGGGTCCAAAGGAACCCCTTTTGGAGCCTATGCACTAGCGCAAGCTGTTCTTAAACTGTGGTTCGTGGCCCCCTGGGGGTACGCACACTTTTTGATGTAATGTTAAGAGATTTATCTCTTTTACATACTCTGAATGGCATTGTGGAAAAATTGAAAGACGTGCCATACTATGTGACGGGCTCACGCGTCTTTTCTTTAACATGTCCTTTGGGTTCTTTGAGGCCAGAATTAATGGCAATTTGTGGCAAGTGATGGCAATTAGAGGAATGTAAGAAATCCGTGGTTCTCTAGATTGAAGAAGTTGTAGATAACGTTACGTGGCGAACAATAGCAATTATACGTGATAGAGATCCAGTAATCAAGGTGCATACCATTGCACACGAAGTATCGCAAGACCTCATTTAAATCTAGTGTGATCGTTTACTGATACTACAACAAGGTAGGATTGATTATTTAATATTAGGATCAGTGATTGTGTTAGAATTGAGTGTAAGCGATTCAGTTATTGATAGTGGTCCGAGTTAGGTTAAGTCGTTATTATAAATATATCGTGTGTGGTGTGTTTTACCACCGTATATTCTCTCACATAGATTATTATAATCTAATTTGTTAAAGGTTTAATTTGAATACCTTATTAAAGTCATATTAAGATAATGTTTCCTTCTAGTTAATCCTACGCCTCTAGCTCACGTTGACACTCCTAGAGATAATCACCCAAGGGGGGGGTTATCACAACTAAACTAGATCACTAAACATCGCATCACAGAGCATCGGACTCCAGACCGGAAGGCCTGGGTTCGATGCCCGATGCCACCAAACACCCTCCGAGTACACGGAGTACGTGCTCGTTAAATCAGTGGGTTCGTAGTCTTGTGGGCTTAATCAAGCGCAGGGACTGGAGAATCCCTCCCTTCAGTCTGAAAATTGTGGAGGTGGAGATAGAGGTCGTGTTGCCATCTATCGTCCCTTCGGGAAGCTAAAATCGTAGTTTAAGGCCAACGACAGGCGTATTAATGCCACGATGAATTTCGTGGGCCTCGATCTGACTGCGTCAGACAGGTGGCATCAGACAACAACAACAACAACAACAACTAAACAGTCCCCATTGAAAAAACTCTACTAGAACTTGTAGTTTAATCAAGAATATTAAATTGGAGAGGGATGTTCAAGATCTTGGGAGTCCGCGATGTCACTCTGATATACAAGGAGAGGGGGCGGCGATCAAAAGGAGAAGAATCGCTACAATAGAAAGATACGGTAATTTTCTAAACGCAATGCATATATAACAGAGCTAGATCTCCAAATATTTATTACTCTAGATGCAGTAGCACACACAAAATTTTTTAAAGGGGGAGGGGGTCCAGGGTTGAAAGTCCACCATTTTGGTATCATGCTCCAATACGCTGCCCAATATATTATTTTGGTTTTGTCGATTTTCGGGAACAAAAATAATACAAAATTAGTTATTGAATATATAATTAGCATTAATTAATAAATTTAATTATTAATGACAAATACATAATTAAATTTCACGTACTATATACATAGGATTATAAACAATCGAATCGGGCTTTGGGGGGTGTCCGGACCCCTAGGGCACCTCCCTTGTGTGCGCCACTGACTAGCTGTTATACCCGTTCTTCGCACGGGTGAATTGAAAAATTAAACAATACAGACTGAAGGATAAAGAAGTTTCTAATGAGTTAATTTTACGTGAATTGCAAATTAAGAGGACTTGGTACCCTAAAAATCACAAACTAATCGTTTTTTTATTTTCATTTAATCTTATTCTTTGCATTATTATCTTTCGATTGATATATCACTTGTGCATGTCGGAAAGTTAGAAGTTGAATAAAACTTCATTTGAAAACAAATTAGACAATTCAGCCACACCCCCTGTTTAGAAAAAAAAAGCTAAAAAATGCGTTATGATAAAAAAAATCTATTTTATAAATAGAAATAATAACTATAAAAAAGAATGTGTAGTATTAAAAGCAGAATATTTCCGAGGCAATACAATAATGTAATTTTTCTTCCTTGTGAAATGTGTGCATGTAAAATTTTTTAAATTAAGGCATTTTAAATTAATAATTTTATATATTTTAGTTCTTATTCCTGATATATTTTTCATACAAATGTAATACTTTAATACTATAAGAAGAAAAACACAGCTAAAATTTCTGTCGTGACAGAAAAAAAATTTTTTTAAAAGTTTTTCTTGAGTTTTCTTGTGCAATTAGTACTCTCTAAAAGTTGATCATTTATAAAAATGTGTGGGTTGAAAACATATGAAAATGCAATTATTTTAAAGAAAAACGTATAAGTAATATCTTAAAGTGGTATTTTAAAGTTTTAAGTCTGTAGATCTAATAGCTGATAAAAAAAAAGATTTTTTTTTATATAACTCCCCTTAACTTTCTTGTGGGTCGATTTTTGAAAACACCTTCCTAAGCTAATCTCTGCACTTCAAAAGTAGCACATTGTTGCAAATTTTGTCTAATGAACGCTTAAAATAGCATAATAATTTATATCTGGAAGTGTAATACGTTAATATTACTTTTTGTTGAATTTATTTTATTTTAAAATTGTAATCAGCCTCACACTCCGCCTGTTTAAGTATTCGTAGTTCCTGGCGCCTGGCGTAGACAAAACAAAATGCAAAGTTTTGCTTCACACATAAAATATAGATATATGCTATCGCGGGCTATTTTGCAGATGGCAGAAATTTTTCCTACTTACTTGACAATTACCGTTATGTTTTGGACACTTCATACAATATCTTTATAAATTATAGCCTATGTGTTATTCATTAAAATCTCCTTTCAGTTGTTTATGCGTGAAAGAGTACCAAACATCCACGCAAACTTTCACGTTTATAATATTAGTAAGGATATTCACCGAGCGTAGGGGCTGCGTTAGCCCAGTGGTCAAGGTATCAGATCATGGCAGGCATGTCATGAGGTCAAGCCCAGTACCCCTAAAGACCCGCCGTGTAGGGCGGTGCACGCTAAATCTGTCGAGAGCTGAAACGTCCTCCCGTTGGTGTGGTGTGGTAGTTAGAAGAGAGGGATGCCAGCTCAGGTGTCATCCACGTCACTTAACCATGGCTCAAAATTACATGGTCCGTCGCCAAAAGCCCTCTTGTAGCTGAATAGTGCGACGTTAATATTCACTCAGCGATAGAACGATATGTTTTTCAAAAAAGTATTATGAGAGTTCATATAAATGGTATTGTTACTCATAGGTACTACTTTTTTTGTAATGTTTTGACATATAATGAATATATTCATTATGAAGGGTTTAAAAATATTTGACCGTTATTCATAAGAAATACACGTATTCATATACAAAAACTTTACGTAAGTCTCCTTAAAAAGTGTCCTCTTGGAGTACCACATACTTCTATCGATGGTTTCATTATTGTTAGCAGCGGCTATGTTACTTCCTTTTTGAAATGTAGTTGGTCGTTTTCTATATGAAGGTATTGAAATTTGAACTTTTTTCTCTAGTCCATAGGTATCTTCAAGCTTTACACAAAATTCTGTGAAATAGCGTTGTTCACATTTTTCTACCCTTTCGTCAAACACGAAAATCCGATAACACTCATTTACATTTCCTCACTCATCGGTGGTCTTCTGGCGACCGACAGCTTCTGCAGGCAAAAATAAAATAATGCCTTCGAAATAGAATAACTTACGTTCTTCCACGAAACCTCGCTTCTTTCGTTTTTTCTTACACTAATTGAATTTAACAATATCTAATCAGCTTGTAGTTTTACACAATTTATTTTGGAACTATAATTTTGTTTTCTTTTGATGACAATTTTAAAACATTTAATTTGAAAATGTATAAAAAAAGCACCTTTAAAATATTTATTTTAAAATTTTTTTGCAGAATTAAATACATATTAAATTTTATTTTAATACATATTTCAATATACCGTTATAAAAATTCCCTTAAATAACTTTTACCATAAGTTATTTTTTGCTGTGAGAAACTACAAGAAAATCCGTTTTTTCCCTATGGAGCACAAAAAAAAACTTTTAGCAGATAAATTTTATTCACAACAGACTGATCAAGTCAGGAAACCAAAACCAAACTTTTTCGAACATTTTTTCTTTCTCTTTTTTCCCTATAACCCATCTGTAATAAACGCCTATTCTCAAAATGAAAGGTATTCCTGCATCTCCGCAAAAAGCAACATGTTTCACAAAAGGAGCAACACTACCCCTAGAGGTAGAAAAACATCGACATTGACACCAAGAGAGATAAAGCTAGGGGAAAAAAAATTCGAAAAACATGTGAGGTATCTTTGTGGGGAATAGGGAACTATTGCAGCTACACAATCAACAAGATGTCACGTTCCTATAGCAACCGAATCTCCCGCGCTTTTCTCGTCATTTAACTAATGGCCGAGAAAACGGACAAAAGGGAAAAAAGAAGTATTGGTTGGGGATTTTTTCCGTTCAGTGTATCCGTAACTAGTCGACATAGAAGAACGTGGACTTTTTTTTCTTATACTTTCGCCTCAAGGAGATCGTTTTATTTAATCCCATTTCTCCTCTCCCTCCCCCATCCCTTCTTTTTGATTCTTTTGAGAGCGAAGGTGTTTTCCCAAAAGATGTATCGCTATCTTGAGCTTTATTCGGTTTTTATTCCTGGGGGTAAAAGTTTATGAATGAATGTAGCGAGTTATTTGCTTTTGGGAAAAGTAAAAATTTTATTAAATGTAAGATTTTTATTTAATTTTGTTTATTTTTTTCTTTGAACTCGACAAAGAATTTGGTGGTTTTTAAAAATAATTCTTTTCTTGCGAAAATAATGTTAGGGTAGGATTAAATGGATTTTCGAAAATGTGTAACATTGTAATGATGCCGGTTTTTTTTTTATGTTTTCAAATATGTGTATTGAAGTGTGTTTTTTCTTTTGAAATAAATTTTTATTTTCAAGCTAAGATAATTTTTGCTTAAATCAATATTTTAAAGAATTTTAAAGCACCGATTTTACCGGAATTAAACTAGAATAGAATGAAATTTTATCAAGGAACTGAAATAATTAACTACATATATCTATTAAAATTAGTTTTACGTTGATCAAAAATCAAACAAATGCTTAATATGAATCACGTTCTAAAATTTCTTTAAAAAAAGTATATCTGTCTTTATGATATTAAAATGTATAAAGTCAATTAAATCTTTAAGCTCTCCGAATACATCTGGAATCCGGATTTCGCAAAAATGTATAAATGATTTTTTTTATGTTAGTGTCAGTTGAATTAGATTGTACATATATAATTGTTTTGAGAATATTATTACAATAAAAGGTTATTCAAATGGATTTTTTTTGGCAAAAAATGACATAATTTTAAAATATTCTCCTTTGACGGAGAGAAAATAATTTTGTAATAATATTTTGTGTATATATAGCTGAGACTTCTCTACAGAACCGGAACCAGGATTTTTAGAAAATCATATTATTTTCAAAGTTACTCTATCAATTAAAATAATTTTTGTTAAAAATTTCTTAACTCTGATATATTAAAATATACATAAATCTATTTCTAAATTATATGTTTCGAAAATCCTCTAGTTTAGGCTCTGTACATGAGTCTTATATATATATATATATATATATATATATATATATATATATATATATATATATATACGTAAAATATTATAATTATAGAAGCCATTTTCATGTAAAGAGAATATTTTGAAAATATGTCATTCTTTCTTTATTTCTGGCCAAAAATTTCATTTAAAAAAATTGTTTTTTGTAATAATATTCTTAAAATTACTTTATATGTGTATTCAAATTCAACTTACACTAAATATTGAAAAAATATGCAATTACACGTTTTTTTCAAAATCACGTTTCCAAACGCATATAAACGTCCTTAGGTTATATCATTTTAAAGAAGCAAATATCGACATTTCTTTGGATAAAAGATATCGATAATTCAAATAAGGAACATTTATGATAACCTTGCGAATGTGTCTAATAATCATGTAACATTCCTGAAATAATAATAAAAAAAACTTCAGCTTCGATATCTTAAATATATAAAAGGCTCTGATTCTGATAAACAAATTTTCGAATGAGGCTTAAACAGGTAACGAGAAATATTTCCAAGAAAATGAGCACAATGAGAAAAAAATTGCAAATGGAGAACATTAATATATATATCTTGTTTCTTTATAATATATAAATATTTTTTATTGATAAATAATATTTCTTAATTTTTTTACATTTGCCGATTTATTAAAAACTACTTTTTTATACGAAAAAAATTAATATAAATTAACATTGTTTCATGTAACAAAAAAAAAGCTTAAAATGTTTACTTTATATATAAAATCTTAATAAAAACACTGTTCGCGGATATAAAATTAAATATTTTAATTTGTGTTATCTACATTTGATAATGAATGTTTAATTTTAAAAATGTTTCTCAAATCTTTTTTTTCATCAAAGTTTGCTTCGATAAAGCAAATATTTCAAAATAATGTTTGTCTTATTCTAAGAGAGCTAAATTCAAAACATAAAACTATTAAATGAGCTTATTTACATTTTACTTAAGAATAAAGCAAACGAAATATAATAGGAGTTATGAAAAAATAAAATATTGTTGAAATAAATAGGCACTTTGTTTAATAAAAGACGAAGTTTGATAAAAAAAATGAAAGAAACTTTAGTGATAGAAGCTCTAAAAATTTAAAAAGGACTTGTTTTCATTTCTTTGTTTTCATAAAGAAAATGTGAGCAACTTTTTATCTATGCTCAGGTTATAATGTTTATTGTTCTTTTTAAAATCTCGCCAAACAAGAAAATAATTTCCTATTTTGTAGAGTTAAAAACATTTCTTAGGAAAGTTAAATAAAAGAATTCATCTGCTATATTTTTTTCCTTTTTTATTTATGTTTCTTATCACATCTTGCAAACTATTAAATTTCTGTATGTATGTTTATGTTTGTTTAAAGGCTGATTAACAATATTAAATTATTTATATATTTTGCCTGTATTTTTCTAAATAAAAATATTTTAATTATATTTATGAATATTGTTTAGCGTAATAAAATTATAGTTACTTTTATTTACACTGAAAATAAACTTCTGTAATAATGCTGTCTTAACCCCATAACTGGTTTGTCCGTACCCCGTTCGGGCTACTTAAAGCTGGCCACAACCAATTTTGCCCGTAGGCTGTACGGGCACTGATATTTTTTTCGTTCTATCTTTTATTTGTGAATATTTTTTATCTTTTTAGTGATATTATTAGTGCTAATGTTTTGAAAAGATGCACAGTTTTTCCATACTATTGAAATACTTCTCACTCGGGATTTTCCTTGTAGTGAAGGAGAGGATTTTTCATTGAAGGCAGGAATTTAGATTCTTGGAAATATTCGATAAAGAACAGGTATTGGCAAGGTAATGTGCAATTTGTTGCTTGAGAAGAAATGAAAATGGATAGATAGTCCAAAAAACTCGATATTATCTCTGCCTCCATTGCATGTAAGATTACATCAAATTTCAAATTGTGTATGCATATATATACGCACATACTCACAAAATCCTTCGCCGTTTGAAAAAGACGTACGAACATAAGAATTTTTTGTATGACAGGAACTCTTTTAGATATGTGAAACATTCTTCACAGCCTGCAGAGTGTACTTATAAAAAGCAAACATTTAGGGGGGTTGTGTTGCACAATTATAAAATGAAAAATAGTATGAAAACTTTAAAATTCAAAATTCAAATAAAATTTCACTGTTTTTGAATTATATTAAATATTATGCTTAATTACATGAAATAAAAAATGTGCCTTTTTTAGAACATACTGAGAAAAAATAGTCCCCTTAATTGGTTAAAAACAAAATTTAAACATATTTTTTGAACAGCGTTGTCAGTGAAGCATGCTCAACTACTTTTAGATTTCAACACGAATGATATATTTTTGACAATTTCAAATAAATGTCACAACAACAATTTTCCATCTAATTCCTTAACGTCACATAAACATCAGAAATATCCTGATTATTCCAAAGACATGCAAGCCGCATGGCTGTCCAATAGAAGCATCTCAAATATTTCAAGAAGTATCCCATTTCTACAAACTTCTCGTACCCAATTTCTGGACTATTATCATCTATAAGCTGTCTCTAATATTTCCCTCCAGATATTAGATACGATATTTGATCATCTCATCCAAACAACTCTGGACATAGAAGATCCCGTGATGTACGTATGACGCCTGGAATTGTTTCGGTCGATATTCGATAACGATGGAAATTAATCATCATCAATGATGACGAAAGACTATTTTCATCGTCCGGGTATATCCTCCCGAGAATAAGAGCATGAAAAATGATTTCAGCAAGACGAAACCTTATCCTGGTTAGACTCGTCTCTGTCTGTCGGCGTGGTTGGTTTCCCAAAACCGAACAAGAAATAGTCTCCCTGACGGTTTGATAATATGTATTAGGAGGGAAGAAGATAAGTTAACACGCGCGATAAGTAATTTTTTTCGTATTACTTGTCATAAGTTACAACAAAAATGCGTGAAGTATTTATCTTAGAGTGTCACGCAGATTAAAGGCTATGTTTTGGTAACTGTGGGTTTTGAGAAAAGGAACTATGTTAATAACATTAAGAACTAAAGTAAACAGCACATTATAAGTACCATTTCCGTCACGTATAAAGCTTTTTGATGTCCCATTATGAATAATAATTCGTAGGGTAAATAATTCCGATTATTTTTTTTCCTTGTGAATTCAAAATTAAAATATGGTTAAATTTTTTGGCATTAATGCTGCAGATTCGTAGATAGTTTAATGAAGGGTACTTTCTAAGTGTTTGAAAGAATCAGATTCTCAAAATTAAGATTTATTAATAAAAACTGTTTTTGGAATCTTGATTTGAAGGACATTTTATGGTACTGTAAAATTGAGAATTCAATATTAGTTTGATTTTTTTTTCATCAATTCTTAATTTTTAAAAAGAATTACCTTACATTTTTGAGTTTTATTTCTTTTTATGTTAAAAATGGTATATATATATATATATATATATATATATATATATATATATATATATATATATATATATATATATATATATATATATATATATATATATATATATATATGCAATTTTTATTCATTTTGCAAATCAGGTTCTTTTGAGACGCCGATTTACACTGTTGAAATTTGCTTAAAGTCTGTAATTTGGAATTTTGCTGCAAGTAAATTTTTGTATACAAAATTTCTCAATCCTTTTTTCTAAATATTAATGTTTTAATTGCACATCATGATTTAAATGAAATCTCGTGATCGTGAAACATTGTAAGCAGGTGTTATATTAATCTGCAATTGTACACCTTAAATAAAGAGAATTAGAAATTCTCTAACTCTCCCCTAAAATATACAAGTAATAATACTTATCTTTAATTTCATCTACAAGTTTTTAATTTGTAATGGCCATGGATTTCAGGACTAACACGTAAATGATCAACTAGCTAACCAGCACAACGGGATAATCGTAAGCGTATCTCTTAAAACTTAAGACATCAGCTTTTTTTAAGTAAGATTGCATCAGAATCTTTCGTACGATACCTTTCCACCAATAATAAAGCTCCATCCACGGAAATCAGGCGGATTCCACAAGACTTCCTGTTGCCACTTTATATAAAAGTCACGAAATACTCTGAAAAAAACTTTCTTTTGTTTTCGTAATGTAGCCTGCCAGCCCGTTTTTGTTATATTGTCCACGGCTGTCAGCTTGATGGGATGTTGAAACGCTAAATGGAATCCTGTTTTTTATATATGTGTCTGTGATGTCAAATAAAAGCGGAGTACCCAAATACCAAATGATGCCTCATCAGTTCAACAGCTCTAAACATTATCACATAATTATGGAATTAAATAGTAAAGACGACTTGCCCCTCGCCTCCTAATTACATACACACAGTTTTCTGAAGCAATTATGCGTTGGTGAGCAGAACTTTGATCTATGGAATCCTTATTTTCGCCCTCAGATCTTGACTATTTTATTCATTTGAATAAAACAGTCTGAATTATTTCAGAATGAAATATGAATCCAAAAGACAAGAATAGTTAAGATTTCTGTAGAATATTTTTAGTCCGTTGTCTCAGAAGGCTAATTATTCACAAATTTAATTATCGATAATGTTTTACTCTATGAATTTCGGAGAGTAAGGTACTATATAGAAAATGATATAACTTAACTTTAAATTCTAATCTAATATATTTTTTTCTCTAAATTTTAATTACGAATACTATTTTTTTAAGCGACAGTCTCGTTTTCCCCCGTGTTAAAAGGATTAAACCCTATATTTTGACAGATTTATATGTGATTTCTTGAAAAAGAATATCGTAACATCCCCCTACCTTGTGAATGACTCAGAATTTTAACGTCTGTCTCCAATAACCCAAGTGCATGTTAGGGTGATGTAAATTGAGTAATTTATGAACTTAACAAGTTTGGGTTTGTGGTTAAATAGTGAAAAAAATTTCATGGCAACGTTTAAACATTCTTAAAATGTTAAAATGAAAAATGGATAAGCATAATTTTTTGATGTAGCCCTATTTGCTTTTGACTTTTTCTATATGTTGAAATTGCCGATTTCTGAAATATTAAATATTAAATTTACTCTAACAAACATTTTCATGACTCTATCTCCTCTTCATATACTTACACGTTTTTTTCTCAGTGTATACCAATAGATTTTGAATTCAAGTCATTATAAATCTATTATGTTTTATTTGAAAGGTTTGATGTATAGTTGTTTAACTTATATACTTTAATTTTTATGCATGAACGCAATATTTAAAACATAAGCAATATAGAATTCTGGAGCTGCTGTAATATTTTGAAAAGTCGGTATTTCGTAATCAAATACTGATTTTTTTAATTGTTTAAAATTTTTTAAACTCTATTCGGAAATATTTTTATATCTAGATTAGTTTTCTATTACAAAAAAACCTAAAAATTTAATTAAAATTAAAAAAAAATTAAGTTGATAAATTTAAAGCAAATTTTAAACGAATACTTTTTTTATTTCTAAAATCAAGCCAACAAGTAAAGAAAAATTCTTGCCAGAAAGATGATAAATCGCCAAATATATTCTCCCTACTTGATGAAGGTACTTTAATATGAAAGCTGATTTCACAGAGTGGCAGCCTGTAATTAGGTAGATGTAAATAGACGGGGATTAGTGTCAAAACTCTTGTAAATATTTGATTTAACACTTACTAGGCTCGTGCTGTTTTTCGCAGAGAAATGTATTATTATCTTGAATAACCTAATGAGCTTACTGCAAAGAAATGTCGCATTTAAATCGCTCCCGCAAGCTTTTAATATAACACCTGCTTTCTTCTCTCTAAATGGAGATATAAAGGTTCGCTTCTCTTATGGAATTTTGATATTTATGATGGATGTAATTTTCATTAAGTGTGAAGTTGCAAATGGCGGAAGTTTAGCTGTGGATGGATTTTAAATGAAATACTAGATTGCCGTGTGTTTAGTGCTTTTTCTTAAAATTCGTCATCTTTCGTGACATAATTATGAAACATAATTTTAAAATGCTACTAAGTATCATGTAGTAATGAAAATGGATTATTATTTTGCCATAATATGTTCTGATGATCATGAGAAGTTAAAATACCGAACATTTTAAAATCATTCTTTGAAATGGCAAATGGAACAGCTCAGAATCTAAATAGTATTTTAGTTCCTTAGAAATCTTTTTCCTCCTTTTTTGTTTCATAAGGTTCATTAACACTTTATTCATTTTCAGATTGGATTTTTTTTTGCTCGAAATGTTTATATATAAAATAACATACATATTTTATCGGGGACATTGTTGTTTCTAGAAATCTTGCACATGGTTACAGTGATTCAAAAATTAAATTGGAACAAGAGTGTGACGGGCTCACGCGTCTTTTCATTAACATGTCCTTTGGGTTCTTTGGGGCCAGAATTAATGGCAACTCTTTTCCAACCAAGCGTGAAGGAAAGATGTAAATTAGGAAGCTTTTAAATATCAGAAGTTAGAGTAAGCGGGGAGGCAATTTGAGGAATGTTATGAATCAAGTGTGAAGAGGTTTTGTAAAGATTAAGTGACAGCTAACAGAAGTTATTCGTGACAGAGAGCCATTAGGTCAAGGTACATACCATTGCACTCCAGTAAATCCGCAACTTCCAGTATTATTGATCGATCGACATTAAGGTAGGAGTGATTATTTAATATTAGGATCTGTGATAGTATTGGAATTGAGTTTAGGCGAGTTAGTTATTGATAGTGAACCGGTTTATGTTATTTCGGTATTATATATGTTGTGTGTTTAGCCACCGTAGATTCTCTCACATATATTATAATTATATAATCTGTTAGAAGTGTAAGTTTTAAGATCTTAATAAAGTCAAATTAAGATCATGGCAGCTTCTAGATCTTCCGTTATTCCTACACCTCTAGCTCACGCTGATAATCAAGGAGAAGGGCACCCGAGGGGTACAAGTATATTTAATTATCCCTTACAGGTGTATTTAAAGCAATTTTTATTTTGGTAAATACACAAACACAAACATGTCTCAAACACTAGCAAAGAAAGAAAGGCAGGAGAAAATTGGTTCGTTTTTTTACATTCCTTTTTTGCAGAATTCAAATTTTGTTTTTAGCTTTTACGTAAAGCTGAATAAAATTAGCAATAATATTAATATTGTTAATTTTAATAATAAATTAACAATTAATATATATTGCACATTTTATTAAAAATTCTTCTTAAACTTTCTTTTTATAAGACAGATATTTTTTTGAACTGCATTGAACTTTTAAGAAAATACAGCTGTTTTATTGTTAATTATACTAGAACTTTTTTTTTTTTAAATACAACATTAAATGGCTAAGTAAAAGTAATCATATATGAATTTAATATTTAGTAAATGATTTTTCTAATTAATATAATTTCTAAGATACAGTATAGAATTATTATTTTATTGAATGTTTACTTATTATTTCTAAGCACTTTTTGGAATGGTGATATATTATTCTTTTAAATTTAATCCACAATTTATAAATACAAATGGTTTGGCTTTAAAGAAGAATCGAAAGAAACTTTTTGATTCAGAGATATTAAAATTTCATCGACTTTTTCTTTTCTTCCTTCCGAAAAGCTTGCCAAAAATTCGAACGTTCTAATTTCCTCTAAAATTCTCCTCTCCCTAATATTCAATCATATCATTGTGCAAAATTGAAAAGCGGTCTCCTTTTAAATATCTGCCCGATTCAGCTGCCATTTTCATAGATACATTTAAAAAAACAAACAATGTCCACCAATTTCAATAAAACGTAACATTAGGAGAAAAAAAAGGGGGAAAGAATGAAAATGGCGAAATTCAAAACGAATTAGGAGTAAAGAAAATAAAAGCTACAATCGGAATGCGAAACGGGAAATGCCATATAGATATATAGAATAAATTCCTTCTTTTACTTATAAGAACGAAAAAGGACCGATATTCTATTTTTTTTTCGTTTTCTGATATAATATTTTTAAAGAGAGGCAAAACTTTGGTTTGACAGTAGAAAATGCATCTATCACCAAGCGTTCGGTGCCTTATTTTTTATTTGTATTTTATACCTATCGAATCCTTTCTCCGGTCAGAATCTTTTTTTTTTTTATCTTTTTATTCTTGTTATTTTATTTTTTCCCTTCTTGCTGTGTTCAAACTTCTTTCTGGTGCGCGGAATTGTATCGTTCGCTCATTCCTGGTTCTGACGTTCCATTCGGTTCTCTTTTTCAAACCAAAAATCATCAGTTTTTCCATATCCTATTAATGTCAGGTGCCGAAGCAGGCAAACTCTTTTCTTTGTTGATATTTTATTTATATATATTTTTCTCTTCATTTTTGGTCTCTCCCTACCTGACTTTGAGATCTTTTGTGCTCACCATCTCCAAAAATATTTTTTTTTCGAAGGGAGAGGTAAAATTCTTGGATATTTCAACTTTTCCATGAAGAGGGTATGTTTAAATTTTTATTTATTTATTTATTTCATTCCTTACTCCCTACCGTTGATATGTGTTCGTAGGCAGTTTTCGTTGTTGTCGGCTCTGCAGGCGTATTATATTACGTCGCCAAGTCTTCTTGTTGTAAGAGTGACATATACAGACAGAGTTTCACTAGGAACCGTTTTTCACCGTTTGTAGGTGTTTATCGATGTAAGTTGACTTCACGAAAAGTTGCATCATACCTTCTATTCTGTGATACGTAAGAATTCTGTTTACTCGCAATATATCTTACAGTATAATAATATGATTGTGTAATGTGTTTTTATTCAGAAAAAATGTCTTTGAATCATATTACACGATTGTCAAAATTTGCTAAATACTTGAGTAGGAAGAAATAGATTATTTTTCAAAAAGAATTATTGTATTAAGGTACCGGACTACGTTCGGAACCGTGATTTTTCAAAAGCGCATAAATGGATAATTTTCATGATGTTTAGTGTCACTTAGAATAGAATAAATGCATAAAATTGTTTTAAGGACATTTTGACAAAAACATTTATTTAAATACAATATTTTGGCAAAAAATTAACTTAGAATAATCTTTTTTCCAAATGTTCTCCTCTTGTGGAAAATGCTTCTATTATAATAATATTTTGCCTGTATATAGCTCAGACCTCTCTACAGAAGCTCAACTAGAATTTTTGAAATATATAACTTAGAAGTGGGTTTATTTATATTTTACGACAACAGAGAGAAGCAATTTTAAGAAAAAAACCACCAATGATTATTTCAATTGGTGGTAACTGAAAATAATGCGAATTTTTCAAAATTTCTAGTCGAGCCTCTGTAGAAAGGTCTGAGATATATATAGGCAAAATATTATTATAATAGAACCATTTTTCACAAAAGGAGAACATTTGGAAAAAAGATTATTCTAAGTTAAATTTTTGCCAACATATTATATTTAAATAAATTTTTTGGTGTCAAAATATCCTTAAAACAACTTTATGCATGTATTCTAATCTGAGTGACACTAAATATCATGAAAATTATCCATTTATGCGCTTTTTTAAAATCACGGTTCCGAACGTAGTCGGATACCTTAAGCAGATTTTTTAGTAAAAAAGTGTACCAATGCAACATACAATTAGTGCAACGTACAATTAAGCTTAATACCAAAGCACTAAATAGCGTACAGAAGAAATAAGTGGTGATTTGATTAAAGTTCTGTGTTTCAGGAAAAGGAAGTAATAATTATTATAATAGTTTTTTTTCTTGATATTTAAAAAAAATTGCAATAATGCATGCAAATAAGGGAGAAATTCATGCAATCGCATATTAAATGGAAATAATTTATACTCAGTTCATTGTATATTTAAGGGAAAAGTAATTCTACAAAAGAAATAAATACATTAAACATAATTCTGCAGCATTTTTTTCAGTAAAAGGAACGGATATTTTAAAGTTACAAATACAATTTATGATATTAAGTTGCAAATACAATTTATGATTTTAGCGTATAATGTGGATTTTCAATAAAAAAAAATAGGATCGAAATTTACAGGTGCATGTTATACTCTGGGTATAAAAAAACGTAGCTTAAAAATAAAGAAATGTTAAGCATAAGAATATTAGATTTTTACATATATCTAAATATTGTTTATTTAAAAAAATAACATACTTCACAAACTTTTAAGAATGACATAATTTTTAAATTTTGTGTCTCCTCCCCTCTTCTTTTCTCCTTTAAGTTTATAGTTTTAGAAGTATACCATTGCTTAAAAGCCTTGGATAATACTTCAAATATATGACTTCAAAAGAGCATTGCATATGTATATATTTCAGGTTTCTTTGTGACAAAAAGGTGCTCGTTGATGACGAATATACCTAAGAGTTAAAAAAATGCAGTTTTAAAGTCTCGGTGCGCGTAATACGCCGGAATATACTACATTTAACTTATTAATGTACATGCTAAAAAAAGAAAAAAAGGAAATATTTGTATTAAAATTTTAAAAAATTACATTCTAAAAGCAAGGCGTATTTTTTTTCTATTTCCAAAAAAAACCAAAAAAAAAAATTCTCAATCAACTAAAGTGCAAAAAAAAAAAAAAAAAAAAATGCCACAAAAAAAACTTTGGAAAAAAAATTAAGCTGTAGTTAAATCAGAAACTCATGAGAATTTTGCATCCTTATTCAATTACCCAATGCACCAATTTACTTCCTCATACAGACTCACAACTGAATACAACATTTAAAGCTTCTTTGACAAATTGATGATGTTTCTTATAAATTTTTTCCAAGCATTTCATACTAAGAGTCTCACAATATCTCTTATACTTCTAAGAAATTCACATAATAGAAGATGTTACATAAATCCAATGATGGGCTTTCCTCGAAATGTGTGTTAATTGCTTCTCATATGAATGATTTTGTTCCCAGTGAAATATATATATAGTTTCATAAATATCCCAAAAAAAAATAGCTCTGTTCCGATACAAATTGAGTTATTTAAGTAAATTATATTGATTAATTTATTATTTCAATAATACATACTTATATGGAGACTGTAAATGGGATAATGCGAAGTGGTTTTACTCAAACAAAGCGAAATACTTAGTATCATAACATCACCGCCTTAATTGAAATACTTTGAAAAATAGTTTTAATTAAATTTCATTACGTAATATATTTTAACGCCACGAACAAGACTGGACAATGCTCATTCCTAAATATTAGATTAATGCACATAAATTAATTACCCAGTTTCTCCAGGATAAGGAGTAATTTATAACACTTACGACCAACTACGATTCGATAAGGGTCTTTATTGCGATTAATTTATGTACCTTAATTAAAAAGCTCGTGTTTTGGGACTAAGTGTGGATGGATGCTCTTCTAATGTCGGACTTATGATATATGTATGAAATAGTATAAATAAATAGGAAACACTATTTGTAAAAATTTAATTGTAGTTTTAATTAGTTAATTTAAAATAATAAAAAATATTTTTTGTCACAATTTGTATTTTTTAATTACTTGAGATACAGGAATTGTTACTAAATATTAGAAGCACTTTTTTTCTATTTTTAATCGATTTATCTATCTGTCTATATCGGGGGTGGCTAGCCTTTATGCATCAACATGCCATTTTTCGTAAAAAGATGTTTAATGAGGTATAGACGTGTCGTCAAATAATTTTGATTTGTGATTTTGGGAAAATAATAAAACTAAATACTAAACAACTCAGAACTCTTTATTTACTACAAAAATACATTTTGCACTGCGTAGTAGAAAATATTTTAGTTATACGTGCAGTTCATATTCCAGTAACATTAGTGGGACTTATGTGTTGCACATTGTGAGGAACCCCCGGGGTTCCACCCTGGACACTAAGATTGAATTGATGCAAAGAATTAACAGATGACATTTTTACAATAGCAAATAATATTTATTCACTTGAATCAATTATCAACCTTCTAAATACAAATATTAAACAATATGTCTACGTCAAAGGGGTTTACCTTTAATATTAATTTAAATCACAAAATAGGATATTAATCAACTACTAAGCTCAATATCGAACGGGTTTACCGGAATAAGAGGACCGAGAAATATACGCAATTTGAATTACTATCATTCATTAACTTTACACTAACTTTATTATATATGAACTCTTGTGGTCAGATAAACTAAGTTATAAATATCACCTGGCTATAATGTCGTTCTCTCCAGGTAAACCAACCTTCCAATGGTATTTCGCTGACTAATAACAGTAAGACTCTAATCACGTAATCCTCTTGAACCTTCTTAACATCGTCACTACTTCTCTTGTGGCTCAACCGCCTTCTATCTGCTAACTTACAACGCTCTCCTTAAATACCTTAATTCATTTGCATATCCCGTTTTCTTTTTTCACAGCTGGTTGGAAATATACGCAACTTTACAATCCCCAAAGCGCCTAAGAGTAGTGATAAGGTACCGTATAGATTCGTCACAACATTAGATGACAAATAACTTTGATTAGAATTGTAAGATGTTACTTTTAGCAGAATGCAAGCTGAATTGGAGTCATCTGCCAAACAGCTTCTAAGCAACTAATTATTTTTGATCTGGTTCCCTTTTTTGACAAAAGGATTTGTGATTTGTTTCAAAATGCCGCTTTACAGACAGAACATGAAACACACATCATTTTGTCACATTTACTAAACTTACCAAATTTCTCGGTCCACAAAGTTTGAAATTCTCTGTAACATTTACTATTTAGGACATTTTTTTTGCTAAACTAGCCATGTTAAATAAGAGTTAAAAACCTTAAATATAACACAAATAACCTTTAAAATACAGTTGTGTCAACGAAATTGGCTGTGCTATTTGTAGACAAACTTTACATCATTAGCAATTGTAGTTGACTTTGTAAATAAGGCAAGACAATAACAAACGTGCGTGCGCCATGCGACTGATCTCTCGCATTTGTTCCTAATACTGTAAAGGGTCTATTCTCGCTTCTACTAATCCTGTTGAGTAAAATAATCATTTTAACTGTGACTTAAGTTGAAAACCGCTTTCCAAGGAGAAGACTTGTTTTTTGTAAACTAGAGCTTCTATTTAAGTGCTGGTCGTGGAATAGGGTGGGATTAAGGTTGAAAATTGAGTTAGGAGAAAGCATAGGGCTAGCGACCGGTGGTCGTATAGTTAATTCATGAAGGAATATTAATCAAGTGTTGAAGCAAGAGCGCTCAAGATACTAGATAAGCACTCTTATTCCTATTATAATTGATTTATTAAGTTCGATTCCTCCACGGTTTTAGTGATTTAAGTGCATTCTCAGTTAAATTGATTAAGTTTATTAAGTAACATAGGCAATAAAATTGAGTAAATTGAAAAAATGGTTGATCTTTACTCGAACCCTCCTACACCCGCGGTCGATGGACCGTGACACTATTTCATAGTGAACTTTGTTATTTTAAGCTTAAATGCAAACTGTTTTGATCGATGGTGTGCCCAAAATATTGTGTCGTGAGCTATCAATGGCATGCGTGCTACTGGTTTGCCATCCCTGGTATATATATACACACATAAATTATATATACCAGGTTAAAAAAAGCAAAATTGAGATTAAAATACTCTCTCTAAAGAAGATGGGTACTGTAAAATTTTTAAACATTGCAGAATGAGAACTGCCTGTTTAAAAAAGTGATTAAAAAGTTTATATATATGTATATACTTCCTCAGTGGCACGACAGCCCAGGGTGGGCCTTGGCCTTCTCAAGAAGCCTTTTCTAGACCAGCCTTCTTCCTGCTAGTGTTCTCCAGTTCCTAGTTTTCAAAACTAGGAGATTTTATTCTAGGCCATCGATCCATCTAATATTTGGTCTGCCCTTTCTTCATGTGCCAATTGGTTGAGCATTTAAGAATTTTTTAGTGGTGCGGTCTTCGTTCATTCTGATAACATGACCTGCTCATTTAATTCGTTGTATTTTGTTGAAGTTAACAATGTCAGATTCTTTAAAAATTTATAAATACACGTGTTGTGAATCTGTATTTATTTAATGCATTTGATATTAAAGTGATTTTTCATCAGGTTATTGCATCATCCTATTTTAAAACCGATAAACTTTCAGTTTTTTGAGAGTTAAAGCTGTGATTATTTTCCGTTAGAGGGTTAAATGAAGAATAATTATCCCTGGAAATCTTAACTGACTTAAGATCATTATGAACTGAAATTTTTTGATTGAAAGTTTAAGTGAACTATATATATACTGAGGAGCCAAAACTTTATTAACACATACTCAATAATAAGTTACAGCACCTTCTGCCAGCAAAACAGCTACAACTCGCCTCGGGGGTTGAATATCACAAGCTCTTGGTAGATGACTGGAGACAGTTTGAATAATTGTCTAAGCCAGTGCTTCTCACACTGTGGGGCGCGCGATACCCTTACGAGGGGGCGAACATATCGAAAATTAAAGATTTAAAAAATAATTAATTTACTGGAATGAATTAAAACAAAATACTTTCAGACATAATAAAAAAAGTACACTTTTAGTCTGATATACTTTTTAGGCGCGCGTGATATTAAGTCATTAAAAATAAAAAATTTTTCAATACCTAATTATCTATCCTTGATCCTATAATAAATTCAAATAAAAATTTTTATTTGATTTGCTGTAATCCCATGACGAGAGATTTTTTTATTACGATTTCTTTTTTAACCTAACATACTACTCTTTCAGAGAAAAAATAGATCCCAAACCCAGAATCGAAAAAATTTAGGAACGTAAAAAATTCATCACTGTCACTATTTTTGAAATACTGCACATTATAGCTGTAATCTGTTTGACCTTCTAAGTTATTTTTCTTTTTCTACATTAAGCAGATATCGATATTTTGTCTTCTAAGCAGCCACTGCATTTTGCAATACGTTCAATTTAAAAATTAGAGAAAGGAAAAATAACACAATAATTATCCTATTATTTTATTTATTTATTTGTTTTTGCTTAAAAGTAGTATACAAAATTTAATACTTATGTTACTAATTTGTATGGTTTATAATTAAGATCGCCTATTGTAGCTTTAGCGGCAAAGGGCATTATTATTGCATTCAGTACATTATTAATGTATAAGGGGGGCGCGATAAAAATTGTGATTGAAAAGAAGGGCGCCAGTATTGAAAGTTTGAGAAGCACTGGTCTAAGCAGTGGTCGAAGAGGACGTGTGTCGAGATATTCCGACATAAAGATGTTTGATCTCTGAGCTGCCGTTCAATGAAAACCCTATTTTGCCCTATCAGATTAAGAGAACTTGGTACCTCAAAAACGACCGACCTATCGTTTTTTATTTTTATTTAAGCTTATGCTTTGTATTATTATCTTTCGATTGATCACTTGTGCATGTGGGAAAATTAAAAATTGAATAAAACTTCATCTGAAAACAAATTAGGCAATTCGGCCACGCCTCCTTTTTTGAAAAAAGCTTTGATAAAAAAAATCGTTTTTATAAAGAGAAATAATACCTATAAAAAAGAATGTGTTTTTTATAATGCAGAATATTACAGAGGCAATACAATAATGTAATTTTTTTTCTTTGTGAAATGTGTGCATGTAAAAGTTTTGAATTAAGGCATTTTATATATATATATATATATATATATATATTAATACTATCATAATTTCAGTTATTATTCCTGATATGCTTTTCATACAAATTTAATACTTCAATATTATGCAAAGAAAAAAACTAAAATTTCTGTCATGGCCGAAAAAAATTTTTAACGTTCTTCTTGAATTTTCTTGTGCAATCAATACTCTCTAAAAATTGATCATTTATAAAAATGTATGATTTAAAAAAATACCAAAACAAAATCTATTTTAAAGAAAAATATGTAACTAATATCTTAAAGCGGTATTTTAATTTTATTTCAGCTTATTATAATTATTTTATCAGAATTATAAACTTTGAAATGGGTTTTCTCAGTTTGAGTTTTTCGAAACATTAGTGAATTCAAAATGCTACTTCTTCCACAGTTATTAACTAATCACTTCCATTTTTTTCTTGAGTGTTATATATAAAACATACAACAAAGTTAGGGATCCATTTTGCTCTAAATCAAATACTTTAAAAAAAAAAAAAATGTAAGACACATATTGGCTTTTATGTTGATTTTTAGCATGCATATCAACGCTTTATTTTTTTTTCTCAAAAATAAATTAAGTTATTTTAAAATCGATCCATAAAGTTGTTTAGAACATCCATACGAATATTGCAAAAAACATTTCAGGTAAAAAAAGTAATAATTACAGAAGGAGTAAAATTTTAAATTTTTCCAAATTTTCTTCAAAAAATTTTAATTTTTAAAATGTTGTGGATAATATGTAAAAAATTTCATCTCGTATCATTTTCTTGAATAGAAACATTACATAAAATGGTAAAATATAATTTTTAAATACATAAATAAAGAAAGTTGTTCAAAGGGTACCAAGTTCTTTTAAGATCCACTGTGTTAGGTGGTCAGTATATTAATTGGAATTCATCTTTATGCTCCTCAAACCCTTCAAACACAATTCTAGCTTTATCCTGTTAAAAAGATTCTGTTTCCAGTTGGGAAAACAGATGCCATATACAGGTGAAACTGATTGGCAACTATGCTCTGATAGTCTCCAAATTTTAAGATCCCTTCTGCAAGAACTAAGAATTCCAGAGTCACCTATGAGAATGTTCTTCATCGCTGAACAACATGAGAGACTGACAACTGTGTGAACGTATCTTGACACAGCCATCGACATCATGAATCAAAAATCGTGATTAAGCCAACCAGGAAACTCTTCCACTTACTTATGGTCAAGTCTCTCTCTCTCACACACACACACACAATTTTTCTGAACCCACTCTAGGTGTAGTTGGCAATGACGCTTGGTCAACAGAGGCCCCCACGAGTGAAACGTCTGCTGTACAATCCCATCTCCAGCAGTATACGCTGAACTGTGTGTTCCGAAACACTTGTACTGGAACCTGCATCATATTGGGCTGTTCAAATATTTTTTTTAGAAAAACAAATGTATTCACCTCCTTATTAAATTATACTGAAAAATTCAACTGTAAAATTATGTATAAGAAACTCAACAAATATTCACACGTTTATTTGACAGTAAATTCATGCTATATTATTCCAAGCTCATTTCAGAGATTTTGATCATGGTTTTGGAATCTAATATTTTTAGTTCTTCAATGAAGATTTCATTGGATTTCCGCAATAAATTTTATCTTTCAAATTGTTTATGACTGAAGAATTTTTCTGAATTTTTTATTATAAAACGAAAGGAAAAGGAATTCGCTTGTAAAAACTAGATTTGTACAACCATTTTTAAACACATGATGCAATCTAAGTACGTATATCTGAATTTTACTTTTCTGAACATAATAGAATAAATCTAAAATATATACATAAATGAATTGACTCAAATATTGAATTTTTTAAATTAGATTCAGATATATACAATAATTGAAAAGTACTTTTTTATACTTTCTCATTTTAAAATCTTTTTTACCAGAACGATATTTTTTAGTTGGCATTTTGTGCAGAAATATTAAAGAAAAATTTATATGGGGTAAAAAACATATTTTAAAAAAGTTTTTAAATTCAGCCTACTGATATAACTATAACGAGAGAGTGATTCATAGTTTAAAGAGCAATTTTTTTCAATATATTTTTATACAATTAGTGATATCTTAAAAAATATATTTTTAATTTTAAACAATTTTCATTTTCTTAAAACATTAATTTGAAATGAATGACTTCAAATTTATTTTTATAAAGGATGGTAAAAATAATTCAACATCAAAAGAATAAGATTAATTTATAAAGTAAACATAAAGTGAAATAAAAAATAATATAGAGCTATTTTTTTAATTTAGAACAAATTATAATCAATCAGTTAAAAGGATACTATTTAGATAAAAGTATAATTATCGTATATGATTTTTGGAAACATACATCGTTCAATTTAACAGACTTTTAATTTAACAAGGAATATCTTTTTTATTTGTTAATAATATACTAATTAAAGTTACCATTCGGAGGCAAATGTGTTTTACTTTAAATTCTTTTTATGCTAATGGAAGAAAATTCTTCCGCACAATTCATTAGTGATAATAAGTTATTGTTATATTTATGCACTGGTTAAAATACAGTTAAACCTTGATAACTTACAGCTATCAGAAATTTCTGCAGTCATTATTAAAATGTTTCTTACAATTACGATCCATTTTGTACAGTTATATCAGTTATGCAATTAAAATAAAAATTTTAATAAAATTATCAGAAGTAATTGAAGATTATTTTC
The DNA here is from genome assembly GCA_019973935.1 of Trichonephila clavipes. NCBI lineage: Eukaryota > Metazoa > Arthropoda > Arachnida > Araneae > Nephilidae > Trichonephila > Trichonephila clavipes. Next base: position 132,423 of record BMAU01021214.1, on the reverse strand, counting down.
CTTTCTCCTGAGGCAGAAATAAATTCAATATTTCAATGACGATATGAATTTTGTTTCTTACGTGAAAATAAGTAATTATTTTTTAGACAAAGAGAACATACTAGGTGTCTAATGTAATCTTAGCCGATGTTCGAGTTATCTAAACTGTGGAATTCATAATCAAGCAGAACACATGCATCTCTACATTTCCTAAAAATCATGCTATCTATGATTTGAGAAAATCAAATACTATTAATGGATTTTTTTTGTGCATATATTTCTTTCATGCTAAAAACCAGAAATGCAAAATTCTTGAATAAAGTGTTCATTAGATGTCAAGAAAAATGTTAAAATAGTATTTTAAGGCTATTTTCGGCTAATGTTAAAGAATAGGACCCAAATCCGGAATATTTTATCAGATATAAAAGTACTAAAACAAATATATAATATTCTGGCTTCACTATCCTGTAGAGAATCACTCATTTTATCATACTACTCATTTTTTCCCAGTTGACACATATTTTCTTTTATAAAATGTATTCCGCATTTTTTCTCCTATACCATAATGCTAAATGATCTATTCCTTTGCATGTTAAAAGGAGAAACTAATTATTTATTAAATATTTTGAAACTTTAGAAACACTGTAATATAAACAAATGCATGAGTTACAATTTGACAAATTTTTATAAAAATGGAGGCATTTTTTTCGGTTTGAAAATGTGCTCCGCGTTAAGTTTACGCTTTTGTGTGCATATTGCGGAAACCGTCTTAAAAATGAAAATATCAAAGGACAAAAAAAAAAAAAATGGCAAACTCTTTTAAATTTTTTAAATGGCCTTATCTAATAAAAATAAAATAGATAGTCAAATTTTTTTAAAAAAATTCCTTTCTTGAAGTACGTTAAGCATTTTACTAAATAAATTAATTAATGCAAAATAGAATGAAGGTTTCTTTTAAGTATTTTGTAAAGTTATTCAAAAAATGTTTGAATTCATCTGATGGATGAGGCAGCCAATTGCGTTCATGGTCGAGTCACGGGTTCGAAACTTAGTGCAACTGAACACCCGTCGTGTAGTAGGGGCTATATATAATGCACGTTAAATCCGGTAAGACCCAATGTCCTCCTATAAGCGTGGTGTGGAAGTTATGTGGAGGAATGTCAGTTTAGTGCCGTCCAATTAGTGCCGGAGTGCCATTTAGTGCCGGATTAAAATTACGAAGTCCATCCCCAATAGCCTTTGTGTTGCTTTTCAATGCGACAGGAACTAAAATCAAAATCACATCAAATCGAATCAAAGTGAATGCATTTATTTAAAGAGAAGAATAATACACATTTAATTTCCTAAGAATTTAGAAATCTTTGTATATTATCTCGAAATTATATATATAGCCATAAAAGGCACTTAAAATCAACATCTAAACGGTTGATGTCAAACATTAAAAAAAAAAAAAAAGAGAATTATTTATATATATAAAAGTAAACATTTTCAAGTACGAGAAAGACACTGTAACGCAAAAACGAGTGCAAACGAGCAGTACTCACTCATTCACTTAAAGCAACCAACAACTGATCATGGAAGATGACGAAGAAGGGAAAAAAAGCCTAACGAAGAACGGAACAAAGAAAAAGAAGAAGAGAAAGAAACGTATGCTGAAAAGTAAGACCAGCGAAGAAAAGGCGGGTGCACAAATGACAAAGAAAAAATATATATAAGACAGAAGAAAAGGAAAAAAAAAATCTTTTCAAATCCGAAAATCCGCTGAAAGTAATGGTGTAAGTATTTACTCTGTATTCGATGGAGTGGAATATTATTTGGCGAAAGGGGGTCCTAGCCCTTTCCCTCAATTTCTTCTGGATCTTTTCGAGGATGGGGAAGGGGGGATGAGAGTAGAAGAGGGCAGGGAGTGGGCGCATTTCTCGACCTGCTGCGCTCGGTGTACGCTTAGTTAAGTCGAATGCTTTTACGCAGACTGACTGCATCTTTATGTTATTTAGTTCTCCCGATCCGGTCAAGGAAGTCCGGCCACTGGGGGTTAGGTTCCAGACTCCCAGACATCTTTCCCGGAACGGGAGCTTACGGTTTTTCAGCTCTTTGGAACGTTCTGGAAGGTGTTTTGGGATATTGCAAGTAATCTGGAAATCCACATTCGGCAAAGCTAGAATTTCCCATTGAAAGTATTGTTTATTTAAGATATCAGAAGAAACTCTATGAAGCTAATGAATAAGCTCTCTGTTTTGAAGCTAAGAAAATATCGCAGAAGATATGAGTTTTTCTTCAAAAACTGATATTTTCACTTTTTTATCTTCAACTTTCTCTGCATTAGAAATACTATAAAAAGTATCGAATATTAATAGTTAAAACTTAATGATTATATATATAAACTCAGATTTATCGAATACTCTTAGGCAGCGTTTCTCAAACTGTGGGGCGCGTCCCCTTGGGGGCGTGATAACTCTACGAGGGGGGCGCGAGCATATTGATATATAACCCTTTAAGACCCAAACCTCACGATCGTGCGGGTTAGACATTCTTATATATTTTTGCTTCTGGAATAGTCGTATGTAAGAAAGTAACGAATCCAACGATTGAGCGTGTTTGCAGAAAGAGTATGGTATCCCTTATTATTAACAGACGGTGGTTGTAATCCATGTTTTACTTCCAGCTGGCAAATCTAGCTTGGTTTTCAAATACAACGAAACCTCGTCTTCTTTTTGTCTTTCATGAAAAAAAGGTAATTATCGATATATTTCTAATTGCTTCAATACAAATTTTTGTATTAAAGTTTAAATAATTGTGGAATAGAAAAAATATTAATCATACTCTATTAATGTTGCTTGCAGGACTAAGGATTTTGTTACCCGCACGATCGTGCGGGTTGGGCGTTACCTGAGTCATTGCAGCTAAAAAGGTAAATGTTGTCTTATGAGTTTTCTTTTCTGTTTCAATAATGTTAATAGAAGCCTAAATAAGAACGAAATATATTGTTATATAATTAAAACCTTATTTCCTTGGGGTTGCCATGGACGAGTCCCTTTTTTTTCTCTGGCTCTTTTTTGCAATTAATTTTCTCTTTCCCACATTTGGTATTTTCATCCTCTTCACAGATATCTGCCTCCATATATATCCCCTACCCTCCCCTAAAAAATCTGGGTTTTCCGAAGGGAGTTAGTATGGAGCGTGGCTTAAACATTTTACTTTTTTAAATAATAAAATTTTCTGATGCATTTTATTATTTCTCATAGAATATATATACTGTGCTAACTTTTAAACTAAACTTTTTTCAGATGTCTAAAAGGAGAAGAATTCTCACACAAGAAATTTTGCAATTGAATAATATATCAGATTGAACTTAAATCATAACTTAGTGATCTCTAGGATGATGAGACAATACTGCGAACAAAACATATGAATCACGTATATTGAAAGGAGAATCAAGTTCAGATGAGAGTGATGAAGAAAAACTTGTAAATATTTGAAATGAAAGGACAATTTTGGATCATTCTTTACCATCAAAGTCTCTCGAGCCCATTAATTTCATTGTTTTAGCTGTTGCAAATTCTTGGTTTCTGTGCAAGCAAGCAATGTCAAATAATATTCATCCAAAATCAAAATGGATCGCTTAAAATTTATGTTAAGAGATAACTGAAGCGTGTTAGCAGCCTCTCCACCTACTAACAAAGGTATTTAATCTGATAATGAAGATAATAGTGCTGTGTGTGTGTGCGATTCCATTCGCAAAATGATCGAAGCATTAAAATCCACCTGCTATACATGTTATGCCTTTTATACTGGCCATTCCAGGATAAAAAGGCTTAGCACGTATAGCTATTTTCGATGTGGTGTTGACATTTTAAGGTCTCGCAAGTGCAGATTTGAAAACTACGAAAGCAGTTCGAAAACATGTTGTGAAAAATGCAATGCATATTATACATATCAAAAACAAAAACATGTTTTAAAGATTTACACAGGAAATAAATAATGAGTCTATAAAATAATTAATCTTACATCAATAATCTTCTTATTTGTAACAATTTTAGTTGAATTAAGTGTGTTTTTTCCTTGAACTTAGAGCCAAAAAAAGTAAAATTTCACAGGTGCAGATTTCACAGAAAACGCGCAACCGCGCGATCGTGCGGGTACCATCTACGTTCCAGGGAGGGGAGGGGGCAGGAATTTTTTTATTATTTTTCCCAGTGTCATTGGGATGAATATAGTATTAATAATCAGAAGATTTTAATATTTAAAGATAAAAAATAATTCGGATCTTAAAGGGACATGCCAGGGAATTCACTAAATATTTCTCGATAATTTTCAATGCAGAAAATTGATTTCTTTGAGGAATTCCAATGCAACAATTGCTTGTGTATGTTAAAACTAAATTAGTATCTAAGATTTATATATATAGAAGTACTTCAAAGTTAAGTGTACTTATTTAATAAATAAGATTTGTTCGAAACTAATTATATAATGAGTTTATTTAAGCGCATTGTCACAAATAAGTGTTATACATTTTTTTTTCCGACGAAGTATTATTCCATATTTTAGAATAATCAAATTAATTTTGAAGAATTTTGCATAAAAATAACTATACTTTTTTTTATCGAACATTTCATAAATAGTGTTCATATACCGGGTGTCCACAATTAAACGACCCTACTTCAAAATTGTTTACAGACCAAAATATTGTTCAGAAAGCTGTAAAATTCTGTGTACGACATAAAGAAGGGATGGGAATTTGTTTGAGCGAATAAAAAAAATTAGTTCAAAATTTCGCCACTAGAGGGCGCTTTTGAATGAAGGCCACATTTATTACCGGTTGTCTATTTGTATTTTATCGCTTTTTTATCCACAGGACACTGTAACACAATAACTGATACTCATTAAAAACACAATCTCTAAAATGAACCGCAAACTTTAATTAAAATTCTTCGATGACTAATTTTCAAAGGATTTACATTAAAGAAGACGAAAATATGTAATTTTTCCGACATCACACAGCAAATGTTATAAAAGCAATAAACTTTCTCGGGAGATTAGTTTATTTTCACTGTGCTAGGTATTGATAATCAGAATGTCATTACGTTTACCAGATCGAGCGTTGATAGTAAAGTTATTCTATCAAATCGATAATTCCGCAATAGTGGGTTTACAGAAATTTCAGACTTTAATGGGGATGCGAAAAGGTCCATTGATTGTTAAAAATCTTCGATTAATGGTAACCAAATTTGAAGAAACAGAATCGTTGAATGTTCGTTCTGGAAGAGAACGAAAACCTGTTTCTGCGGAAGCAATAGAGAAAGTTGCACTTCAGGTGAAAGAGGACAAAGCATCCAACGTGCAGGCTAGTACAAGTGTTCGCCATGTGGCAGAAGCATTGGATCTGCCTCGTTCAACTGTTTATAAGATCATGCGAAACATCATCCGTTACTATCCATACAAGCTTCAACTTGTGCAGGAATTGCTTCCACATGATTTCGAGACTCGACATCTGTTCTCTCTGCAGTTTCTCGCTCGTTTGAAAGTTGATTCAGAATGGCCTTGAAATATCCTCTGGACAGACGAAGCACCCTTTCATTTGGACGGTTCGGTGAATACTCACAACTGCCAAAATTGGGAAACAGACAATCCGCATTCCACCTTACAAGTTCCGCTACACTCACCAAAAGTAACGGTACGGTGTGGGTTTTCCGCGTCTTTTATTCTTGGCCCGTATTTTTTCGAGGAATTAGGTGCTGGAGGTCCAGTAACATGTTCTATCACTAGACAGCGATATGTATCGTTATTACGGAATAAAATTATTCCGGATCTGCAAGCACATCAGTGCCTTTCACGCATAATTTTTATGCAAGATGGAGCTCCTCCACACATTACACGTTGTGTTAAGGACGTTCTCAAACATCACTTCACAGAAGAACGTGTGATCAGCCGCCAAATTCGTCATCTGTGGCCTTCCCGATCGCCTGACCTCAATCAATGTGATTTTTGGCTTCAGGGCCATTTAAAACCGCTGGTAAGTTGTGATCAACTAAGAACTTTACCTGATCTCAAAGACAGTATTTCACGACATGTTCTTAACATTTCCCAGAACACACTGCGGTCAACGGTGGAACATGCTATCTTACGATTTCAAATAGTAGCTGAAAATGATGGTCATCATGTTGAGCATTTACTGTTGTAACAAAATTTGTAAACTGCTATAAATGTATGCTAAATATGATCTCCATTAAAAACGCCCTCTAGTGGCTAAATTTTGAACTAATTTTTTATTTACTTAAACAAATTCCCATCGCTTCTTTATGTCGTTCACAGAAGTTTACAATTTTCTGAACAATAGTTTCGTCTGTACACTATTTTGAAGTAGGGTCGTTTAATTATGGACACCCGGTATTAAAATTTACAGAAATTAGCTACCTAATAAACTAATTTTATTTAAATGCTTTGATTAATAGCAAAAAAAAATTAAATAAAAATAAAAATAGGGTTTCTTGAAAAAAAAAAAAAATACAAAATTGTATCTAACACATATAGAATTAAAAATAAATAAAAACCACTCTTAGATGTGTGTGTGTGTGTGTTATTTACTAAAAAAGAATGTTTAAAAGTCGCTCTCAGCATTGATTATCTACAAGTTTCTAAGACAAAAATAAAGATTTGATTAAAAACAATACATTTGTTTAGTAGAATCCCGAAAACTCGGCACTCAATAAGCTAGCAGCCCGGATAACTCGGCTACTCTCTTTCAGGGTATCCGATGCAGAAATTATTGCTTCTGTCACAGTTAATTAAGAAATGCCGGAAAATGATGAAGACGTTAACGTCGGGAACACCGTACAAACTCCGAAAATATCACTAAGTGAGGAATTAAAGGATATCGAAACTGCCCTTCAGTATTTTGAACAATTAATTGCGTCGGTAATGGACATACTGTTTCTTCGTCTTCGTGATGAAGCAGGGAAAGGCAGAGTGAGTACAAAAACCCAGTGGCGTATCGGAGAATATTATACTCCCCTTGTATATAGTCAGATTTTGCCTTTTGATTTTATAAATTCGTACGTATTTAAAATACATACTTGGCCTAAGTCAGGCTTTGGGGCCTTCAGTATCCTGATCCCTCCCACGATAAGTGAGTTGGACGAGGTGCGTGTTACGCCACGGAGAAGACAACAGGGCATTACTAACTCCCATTAAAAAAAGTTGCCGGTTTTTGCAAAGTAGGCTACTTAATTTTCTGTATAACTAGCTTTATGCCTTCATAAAGTATTTTTCTGAGGTGTGTCTGTTCAGGTAAATTACTGTATACTATGTATATACTACATTAATTTTAATTTTCATGTTGTAAATGCTGTATGTCTTCATAAAGTACGTACCTTTCCTTTTTTTGAGGGTATTTGGGCAGTTTATTTTCATTTGTATTCTCAAGCAAACAATTCATATAAGAGTACAATATTTTCGGAGGAAGCATTCGCTCTTCTTTTTATTCCCTTCTCGATAACTCGACATTTTCACAATTTTGGCCACATTTTCGTCCAAATTATCTTGAGTTCTCGAGATTTTACCATACTGATAATTGTGATATGCAAAACTTATAAGAAAATTTTTGTTACGAAATTTCATATGACGGATAAAATATCTAATAAATTTTTTTAAAAAAAGTAATCAAAATTTTAATTGTTAATTTCTTTATTCTATTAATTTATTAAATAATATGAAACTTAATATTTATATAAAAGTTTTATGCATAATCATAGTTTGAACAATTATGAAAAAGTTAGTTACTTTGATTCAAAAACTTTTCATTTACATTCAAAACCCATTTGTAGTGTCAGGTAAATGTTGCTCTTACATGTGAGATTGATATTTCTGAATTGATTTAGAACTCAATTTATTTTACTCTGCTTTAAAGAAGTTTCCCTGCGTTTTAAAACTGTCCTAATAATTTGTAAAAATAAAAAAGCAATATTTAGTTAATATGTACATTTCTGTATAAATTAATATACAAGTATTCACAAGCTTCCAAATCAATCTTATTCCCTTTGAACAAAGAGATGCACAAATTACTAAATTCCATTGATAAATGAAATGCAGAGTTTCTATCTTCGCATTAATTAACTAATTAATAACGCATAAATTAATTAATACGACTCGAAGAACAGACCACAAAACTTTTTGAAAACATTCTTTCTTTTCTCTCTCTTCGCCCTTTTCCTACATTGTAGGAAGAATTCCAAGAAAAACAGAAAAAGCGGTTCGTTGGAATAATCAACATTACTCATTATTAAAATTCGTGCCAAGAACTGGAAATGTTTTCCATCTGTCGTTCGAATATTCGAAGCCCTGAACAGTGGCTTGAAGGTAAAAATTTATTTCCAGTTTCGAAGGAATTTTTCTAATCGAATACCGATGAAATGGATATATTTGTGGTTAAGAAAATGTTTTAAATGTGAAGGGTCATCTTTGAATGTGAATCGAGCAAGGCGGAAGTGGAACTTGGAGACGAATCAATCATGTTGGATATGAAAGTTTTATGATCAATTCTTTATAAAGACTTGTCGTATGGTTATATTTTACGATGGCTGGTTAATTTCTCATCTAAACAAATTTATGTGATTAATTACCAGAGTAAAGTTTGCGTATATGTAAATTCACAGTGGATGCAAAGTACTTACATAATTAAAAATGTAATTTGAATACGCGGTTTTGGACGAATATTTTGATAATAACATTAAGTGACTATTAATTTATAAAAACCCCATGAAGATTAGATCATCTGCTTACTCATGAAATATAACTGTTTTTTATGATGGAAAAATTGTAAATAATATTAAACCTTAAAAATACTTGATTGAAATTAAGTCATAAGGAATAACAGCATATTGACAAGTTTTAAGCATGATTTAACTTGAAGAAATGAAGGGGAAAAGTTATTTGTATACTAGAACCTTGATATATGTATTTTGTATTTCAGTTTGGTCTATTATTGACAAAAAAAAGATAAATATTTGATTAGCATTCAGAATTATACCTTTGCATTAGTGTATATATTTAAAAGATCGAAAACGTTAAAAAATAAGGAAAAATAACCATTGAATGAACTGTTGTACATTTCTAAGCATTTTTTTCTATGGAAAAATTTCAAATTCAAGTGATCTATGAATATAAACTTTAAAAAAAAGTACAGATTTTTTTAATAAAATGTCATAATCATTCAAAAATAATGAAGATCATGTCAAGAATATATTTATTGCAGCATTTTCTTATCAATAATTACGCCACGCATTGCTTTACATCAGTGCTTCTCAAACTCTCTATACTTGCGACCCAATTTTCATTCATAATTTTCCTCGCGCCCCCCTCCATATAATAACAATGTATTGAATTCAATAATAATACACTTTGACGTAAAGCTATAATGCAAATCTAATTATAAACCATACAAAAAGTGTATTATATCGATGTAAATGTGTATTTTTTTTATTATGTGAGAACGCATTTTTTTGCTTGCTTTCAGTAAATTATTAATTTTTTTAAAAAAATAATCTTTTATTTTCGACTTTTTGATGAGCTCGCGCCCCCCTTGTAGGGTTATCATGCCCCCCTAGGGGGCGCTCCCCACAGTTTGAGAGACACTGCTTTACATAAAAAATCCTTTTTTGTTTCTTATTAATAAGTACACGTTACGCATTACTTTACATCAAATATTTTTTTTATAAGATATCATACTCCTTTAAAAATAATGATCATTTCAGGAATATATTTATTGCAGCATTTTCTTATCAATAATTACGCCACACATTGCTTTACGTAAAAAATCCTTTTTTTGTTTCTTGTTAATAAGTACACGTTACGCATTACTTTACATCAGATACTTTTTTTTTTTTTTATAAGATATCATACTCCTTTAAAAATAATGAAGATCATATCAGGAATATATTTATTGCAGCATTTTCTTATCAATAATTACGCCACGCATTGCTTTACGTAAAAAATCCTTTTTTGTTTCTTATTAACAAGTACACGTTACGCATTACTTTACATCAAATACTTTTTTTATAAGATATCATACTCCTTTAAAAATAATGAAGATCATATCAGGAATATATTTATTGCAGCATTTTCTTATCAATAATTACGCCACGCATTGCTTTACGTAAAAAATCCTTTTTTGTTTCTTATTAATAAGTACACATTGCGCATTACTTTACATCAAATACTTTTTTTTTATAAGATATCATACTCCTTTAAAAATAATGAAGATCATATCAGGAATATATTTATTGCAGCATTTTCTTATCAATAATTACGCCACGCATTGCTTTACGTAAAAAATCCTTTTTTGTTTCTTATTAATAAGTACATGTCACGCCTTACTTTACATCAAATACTTTTTTTAACAAAATATCATAATCCTTTAAAAATAATGAAGATCTTGTCAGGAATATATTTATTACGGTATTTTCTTATAATAAATACACCACGAATCGCTTTACATCAAATCCTTCTTTTTGTAATATTTTTTTAAAAAAAAACTATCTCAATATCTGTATGTGTTACCAATACTTTGTGATGTTTGACAATAAGATGTATCGTTGTCAGATGTGTTCTTAATACGTCTTAGAAACACTAAGCTATTTAAAAAACAGTTATTGTTTTTTGCAACAATGATTAATTCACAGAGTCTTAATTTTTTTAAGTTTGGAAATATCAGAATTAACTTGGAGCCTTTGTAATTAATACTCACCATAAAAAAATCTGAGTAACATGACTTTTTAAAAATGTAAAAAAGCAGAGAAATATCTCTCTTATTTTATTAATCTGCAAATTTTTAAAAAATATATTTATTCTTAATTCTCTAAACTTAATTAAAAGGGGAAAAGATTATACAGTTTGACTTTTTGAATTTCTTCATTTCTAGAATTAGCAATTTTTTATTTTTTATGGAGGGAAAAATGCACACAAGGTAATATTTTTACAGAGTTTTTAATTACATAGAATTATAATAGAGAAATACCGTTTAGTTACAGAATTCTTTTAAGCAACTACGTACTTTTAATTTTTTCTCTAAAATGTTGTTCTTTTAACTAATTTAGATCGGACTTTTGACACGATTACTATAACTACTACAAAAGTGTTTCAAATTATAAGGATTTTATTCAAAATTAATTTTTTATGATTATTGTTTCTTAAATTTAAAGCTTAAACTTCAAAATGGAATACAGCTTTTGAATCTTTTGAATAATTTGTAGTGATTTTTATGAACACAACATTAAAAAAAAGGATATGTAATTTTAAAATTTAATTATATATTTTAAATTTACAAGATTATCTGGACCTTCAGTGTTTTTCGTATTTTTCAAAATTTTAATATAATTTTGCACCAAAATATTATATTATATAAAACTGATTTTTACACAATTTCCAGTGTTTAACTGAGATCACTTGTATAAATTACAGATATTTAAGCATTCATTAGTCCTTTTATTATCAGAAATCGAGCTGACAGTTCATTTACGTACAGTTAAGTTTCATTTTTGAAATCGGATCATGACGTAATAAACGAATGAATCATTTAAATAACTTTTATATGTTATCAATCAAAACTTTAATTACAAAAAATAGCCAGAAAAAGTTTATTATAATTTTTGTGAATAAATTATTCTAATTTTGAATTTTTTGTGTTGACGGTTGAAAAATTAACATGTTTATACTATTTATTAAAGCTTTAATTACAAACAAATTTCTCGAATTCAGAACATTAAAATTGCTTTAAAAATTTGTGTCAATTGACTAACGACCCTTTTGATAAATATGGATATCTTCACTTCAATTTTAAAAAGAAATTAAATAAACAAATATAATACTATATAAAAAAACTTGAGAATATTTCAACATAAATTTATTTTGAACTATTTATAATGATTTTTTTGGATTGAAAAAAAAAGTCTGTGAGAGGGCATGGAAATTGATGTTATATCATGAGTACTTATCGAAAGATAGACACTTGATGTGATATCATAACAAAATTAAGAAAATTTTGCTACTTATTTAACTTGAAATTTAATTTTTAGATAAAATATCTAATTATAAAAAGATTAAAATATTCTGAATATGATACGAGATTTGTTTATGCAATTAGCTTGTTGTTTTGATGTAATTTTATAATCTGCCTCAATTTAATTTTAGGTCGAAATATATATTGAATTTACAAAAACATTTTATGCGAGATATTTCTAAGAAACCTGAAAATTGTAAGCATCATTTGATTTTTGTTGTATTTTAGAAATTATTCTAGTTTGTTAAAAAAAAAGGATACATCTATAAATGATTTAGTCAATGCAGTTTTTCAAAATTTTGCAAATTCTTTTGTTTAAGTTGAGTAAGTTTCCTAAAAATCAGAGTTAATAAAAATATTTTTTATGAGTACAATCTATATACTTACATACCAATTAGTAATGTTTTGATTTTTTTAATGTTTCTCAATTCATGTGAACAAAAGATATGATCTGATCTGAACAAAAAATAATGATTTCACTAATTTATCCATTTTCATGTTTATTAACCGAAACTGCTTCTTCAACCGTTATGGGAAGATTTTTTTTATGGAGAGCAACATTTTTCTAGACTGAAATTTAAAGAGATTGTCTGAAATTTTCAAATTATTTAAGTAGAGACTTGATTGCCTCTCGAGATACGATGAAAATGTTCCGTTATAGGTGTACTCCAGTCTTCAGAAAAAGCTTAAGTTTTCTTCTTTAAAAGTCCACAGAAATATCTCTTTTGATGTACAAGTTTACAAAGACTATAACTAAATTATCTTTACCTAGAAAAGTATAAAATATGTTATTACATTATTTTCAATATCTTTTTCTGGATTGATACTTAAAAAATTAAAAGCACCAATCAGCTACATTCATAAAATGATAATAAAAAAATTTGTAACAATGTATCTCGAAACCAATATTTAGAATTAATGTGAAAGAAACATTTGGAATGTGCATTTTACAATTCTGTCAATTATTCATTTTGAACAAATTGCTTTTCTGGGTCTGACTATACACTCGAATTTACCCTTTTTTCGATTCTACGCAATGCGATGAAAGTCATCTATATGAATAAGGGAGAAAAGCGACTCACTCATTCCCTTACTCACTCATCACAATATGTCCGGAACTATTAGGCCTACAGACTTGAAATTTTGTATGCAAGTTTCTCTTTTAAAGTAGAGATCCGCTAAGAAAGAGTTTTGCCTAAATAGAACCACAAGGGGCGTTCTGAAGGTATAAGGAACATTGTAGTTAAATATACCCGTTTTTGAACTGTAAGATATTCAGACCTAACATTTGAAAAGCACTCTTTTTTCCTGAAGGAAAGATCCTCTATAATAAATGTTTTTCGAAAATTGACCCCTAAGGGGTGTTGCGGAATCTTAAGCAGCGTTATAGATCAATCTATTCGTTTGTGAACTATTAGACATACAGACTTGAAAATTGGTAGGCTCATTCTTTTCATAGAGTAAAGGTCCGCTGCAACCGGAGTTTTGAGAAAATTGACCCCTATGGGAAACTGCGAGGACTTAAAGGACGTTATAGATAAATATTCCTGTTTTTGAGCTATTAAACCAACACACATGAAATTTGGTGAGGATTCTTCCCTTAATGAATAGAGATTTGATAAGAATGGATTTTATGGAAATCGACTCTTTTGGGGGGTTGGGAGCGGCCATAAAAATTTCTTGCTTTTGTAAGGTATTGAAATTCAGTATGCATGTTTCTTTTGTTGAATAGAAATCTACTAAGAACGGTTGTAATGAAAATCGACTCTCAAAGGGGGTTACGGGGCTTATTGGTAAAAAAAGACCCGTTTTTGAACACCATTAGATTAACACTTCAAATTTTGCATGCATGTGTATTTTATTGAGTAGAAATGCACTAAAAATGGGTTTAGCAGAAATCTACTTTTGTGGAGGGGGTTACGAGAAAGTAAAAGATAATTCCACTTCAATTTTAGAAATTCAAGTCCTGTTCTTTTTAAATCAAAAGGAGATCGTTGTAATAACGTTCGTCAGGTAAACAGGATATATTCGCACAACATCATGAAATACACAGTGAAGCGGGCGGATAATAGCTAATACTATTTAAAGTAGGGATACTCAACTTTTTTTCCCTGCTGGACCGCATACATATGTCAGCCATTTCATGCGGGACGCATACGTATGTTAGTTATTTCCCGCGGGCCGCTACAAGAGGATAAATGGGGAGGGGAGGGGGAGAAATGCTTTAAGATCAAGATGACACTGGAAATTTAAAATGTGGAAAATTGATCATAATATTATAACTCCTGTTTTGCTTTTTTAAATTATTATTTTTTATATTTTTTATTTTTGTTACTAGAAGCATATAAGCAACACTCCTTCACAATTTATGCATCAGTAAACGGTTTCATATGATAATATAACAAACTTCATGGGGTGTCTTTGTTACCGCTGTGATATTACCACTGCCAAAACATTTTGTTACCGTCGCAAGGATTATTCAAGAAAAAGCCTATTTATCACCTCTTGAAAGAGATCTTCGAGGAAAAATGTCACTGAAAGATTCCTGTTTATTGATATTTTTTTGAATACAGCACTTTCGTGACAAATCAAACAATTACTGATCCATGTTTGTTTTTCACCACAAAACAGTCAACTTCCCAATCGTCTTGAAACGATATATTTTCATCGAATATTTTTCACTTGCAAGATATGAAAAATAGTTAAAAATTAATTCCACTCACTGTTCATTCCACTGTTGTCTGTTATCACTAACCATAACTGTTCCAAATAGAAAAAGAATATCAATTCGTACCCGTATGACACCGACAACAAAAAGCAAAATTGATGTATTTGATTTCTTCCCAAAGAACTTCCTACCAAATCTTTTACACAATGTTCTTAAATAAGTGAATTTCTCAGAGCAATGGGCCATGACCGGGCCACTTAAAAAGGCTTGGCGGGCCGCAGGTTGTGTATAGCTGGTTTAAAGCATTCTCGAGTGCCATAAGATCTATGGACCCCAAAGCGGCAACTTTTCGCACACTTTGTAGAAAGCCCCTGAGATACAAGGCACTGATTTCCGCAGTTTTGAGAGTTAGCTCAGACGACATTTGCGGCGATAGGTAAAGGAACTTCCGCTCCAAGAAACTCGGGGGTGCTTGCTGACTTCGCACATTTTCGTTCTACTCGCTTTGCTTCTTCGATAATATTGGGCTACTCCCGCCACCCACGTCAGCCCTGGGAAAATGGTGTGTTTCCCCTTTTCTCTCTTCTCTTGATTTCCAATTGATTGTTTTTATCCGATACTTGACAAGTCTATTAAGATATTCGAAAATCGAAAAACCGAAAGTGATGATTTAGTGAGAAGTTTTGATTTTTAGGGTGTAGAGGTAATAAAAGGGAGATTGTTCTGTTTTCATTGGTGTGTTTCATTTAAAGAAGAATTTGACTATAACTATTATAAATTAGTGTAAATGACGTTAATATCATAACTGTTTTATTAAGATAAAACTAAACGAAATACATAGATTAAAAACAGCACATTAATATAAAATCAAGTAGAAAATGTTTAACTGTAGGCAAATCTTAAATTATTCTATGCAGTTTATTCAAAGAAAAACTACCAATAAATAAACTTATATTTATTTCTACATACCCTATGTTTCCATATATAAGTCGATCCGTATACAAGCCGAGAGTCATTTTTTTTTCCAAAAATTTATCCTAACTTTGAAATTTGCATATGAGCCGAATAGGAAAAAAAAATTAGAGTAATTTTAGAACTTGTCATCAAGAAGATGAAAATGTTGTTAAGATGGTAAAACGATAAAATTGCTGTAAAGTAAGCAGCTGAAGACAGTCGCTTTGTTATAACTTTATCTGACGGGCTAGCATGTTTTCTTAAAATTTCTTTGTTGTCCTGAGCACACACATTACACAGAATGTGTAAATCACACATTCTATGCCCTTTTTTGTTTGAAAAATAAGCGGGAAAAAATTGTATTTGGCATGGGATCGTCGACTTATGTTTCCTGCCTTGAACGCAAAACTCGCAATGTGATAATCGCATGTATTCAGACATTATAATAAGTATTAAAAATTTCATAAACTATTCGGAAACTGATTGTGACACTGACTTTAATGAATTTATGTATTTCCCTCCTTCTTTTAGTATAAAACATCCACTCAGAAAACTTAAAACGTTAAAATTTCTTGCGCATCGCTAGCAAAAAAATTTCAAAAAAGAAAATTGTCTCAGCTGTGTTTTTCAGATTAATGTATCCGTAAATAGACGGTCCCCTTTATTTTAACTTTTAAAAAGTTCCATACATTTTCGACTTACACACGGAAATAAAATACTATTCATCAAAATAGTGTATCCAAAACTTAAATTTTAATAAATAGCATTGTATAATACTTATATGTTGTTAATGAAAGAACACAAAGAAGATAATTCAAAATTTTAAACATTTCATTTTATGTAGAAGAAATTTTGGAATGCATCTAAAGTGCAATTATTAGTTAATATGATTTAAACAAATTTTTTTAAAAATAAATTTTTCAAGCTAGTATAAAAGAGTCTATTTTATCATAATCAATTATTATAAAGTTTTAATTAATTGTTTTTTTAAAAAAATAATTTCTGAAAGTTGTATTACTGCAAAATTTTAGATCTGAGGTTTTTTTTTTATGAAAATAGTTTTTAAAATTATTAATTAACCCACTAGAATGATCAAATAATTTTTTTTATATAATTTGAGAATTGTATTTGTAAGTCTTCCTTTATTTAAAATTTTATCTCGAAAATATAATAGTGACTGGTTATCTCTTAAACCAGAGGTTCTTAAACTGTGGAGTGTGTCACATTAGGGGAAGGGGGCGTGGTAATTCTACGTTTTGGGCGCGATGATATAGAAAAGTTTAAAATAAAGGATTAGTAAAAAAAATAATTAATTTACTGCAAAGAAGCAAAACAAAATACATTCTGCCATAATAGAAACATAAAATGCACATTTACACTGATATAGTATACTTATAATTATATCAGAATTGCACAATGTATTTGATAATTAATTTATCAATACTAAATTAAGAAGACATTTAATAATACAAGAATTGGAAATGGCAATAGTATACGAAATACTTTTGCTTTCAATTCCTCATCAATCAACGAAATACTTTTGTTTTCAATTCATCAACCACTCCTGCCAAAATTGAAACACTGATTTGTGATTAAATCGACACTTGACGTGCAAAATCTATGAAGATTTCTTCTTCGACAGTTAAGAACCTTTCTGTATGAAGGTGCTTGTGCACTTGGTAACTTTGTATCTTCTTTAATTAAAAATTATTTTGCAATCTGTTCTAATTTAAAAATTAGAAAGGGAAAGTAACGTGATACTTATTCTGTTACTTTAAAATAAATTACTAAAAAGTAACATGTACAAAACTTTATATATATTAGCTTTATAATTTATACGATTTATAATTAAGGCCATTTTGTAGATTTAGCTTTAGTACATTATTATTGCATACAATACATTGTTATTGTACAAGGTGGGGGGGACGATGAAAATTATAATTGAAAATTGGGTCACACATATTGAAAGTTTGAGAAGCATTGTCTTAAATTATATAATATCAATAAATGTGAGGAAAATCAACATTCTTAAGAGCAAGGAATTTTTGAGTCAGTGAGAAAATATTAATGTCACGCTGTTCAGCTACACGAGGGCTTTTGGCAACGGACCTCGTAATTTTGAACCATGATCAAGTGACGAGGATGACACCTGAGCTGGCACCCCCCTCTCCTAAGTACAACACCACATTCACGGGAGGACGTTTGAGCTCTAGACAGATTTAACGTGCATCGTTCCCCTACACGGCGAACCTTTAATGGTACTGGGCTCGAGCTCGTGATATGCCAACGACGATCCGATACCTTGACCAATAGGTCACCACGGTCAAGAACTTTTGGGGAAGAGTAGCAATTAAATCAATATTGAAATTATTCTTTTTTTTTTCATTATTTTTACTACATCTTCCAAAATTCACCTAGATATTATCGATTTTTTACTTAGCATGTTTTTCTCTATACATAACAAAAATTAGAATAAAGTATTAAATATTTCATAAAACTTTAGAGAATAATTAAATATATATTAAGTATAATATCGCTCCATAAAAATGCATCTTACATACAGATACCTATTTCTCATCTGATCATCAAGCTCATCGCTCCAAATCACCGATTCAACTCACTCCAATCCTAAGTAAACGTAACAATCGTTTAATCTTTGAAGCATCAAGTCAAATCTACACGGTCGATAACCCAACGTAATTAGGTACACCATTAGAGGATCCTTTCCTCCATTTCTTCTCCCAGCACCTGAAGAACTTTCTGGCACAGTTCCCCTCACGGCAGCCAATTTTCAATTGATCCCGTCGGCTAACAATGGACAATCACAGTAATCCCTCTTCCTCCAGGAGATTGCAGAGCACTAATCCCACCGGGGTGTCCCTTCGCCCTTTAAGCCATTTAAATGGAGGCAAGATCCCAGTGACTTTCCCCTGTTGCTTCCTCTGGCAAACAGCAAAGGTAATGGCAGAAGTATAGTCTGTAATCCTCAGTGTCGGCTCAGATTAACTGGGTCGTTTCTCATTCAAGCGAGAGAGGATATTGTCTTCCTGGTAGTGGGGAGATATTCGCTAGTTTTGATGGGGGTCCAGGGAATGTTCCATGGCATTTCATTGGGACCATTGAAATTATCAGCGATTAACGTCCCGGGCATGGCTGGGGATGGATTCGCCAAGTAGGCGGCGATAATGGATTATAATCACCCGCCTTGACGTGAAGTGTTGCAGTCCGCTTTGTGTTCATTGCCAGTGAATAAATAGATGATTATTCTCGGTTTCATGTTTAATGTATTAGAGTGGAAAGGTTCTCTAAAGCGATAGTTTAGTGTTAACTAGATGGTGCTTAGTGTCAAGAGAGGAAATTGAATTGGTGGTAAAGGGTTTTGAAATTTTACAACAAAAAGTAGTTGTGAGTGTGAATTAGAATCTATTGATCTTTCTGACGGGATTTGTTAATCATATATACAAAGTAGAAAGTTTTTCTCAATGTTTGCAACAATAATCTTGCCCGCTTTCGCCAGCAATGATTAAGAAATTAAAAATGTATTGTTTTAATGAAACACATTTCTTCTGAAATAATCATTGGATCGTAAGAAAATTAAGTATATTTTCCCTACAGATTGATGGATTAATTTATATGCATTACTGTAATTAAAAATCAAAGAAATTATTGAAAATAGGCTCAATCCATTTAGAATTTGTATTTATTATGTTTGTCTTAAGGGCCTTTATTTCTTCATAATTGGGCCATTTTTGGCATGTTTTGAGATCGATCAATCAATATTGCACAGTAAATTACTATTCTTTCTCTTTCTTTTATATTTTTTAAATAATTTTTTTCCATTCCCATGCAAATTCTTTACGTTTAATATGATGAAGAGTTAAAATTGTTTCACGTCAGACCTTTCCATCAAAATGTGTGTGAGCGGAATATTTTTAATTACCTAATACTTTTACGTCAAGGTAAAAAACCTTAACTTCTAGAACTTGTATTTCAATCACTTAAGTGAAGAAAGTTTTTGAAAAGATATTCCCCATTTAGGCTATTTCATCTTGTTATGCATATTTCATAGCTGTGTAATACAGAATAGATTTTTTAGTGAATATCTTAGTTTTCTCTCTGCGCGCGCGCACGCACACACACACAAATTCCGTGATGCTGTAATAAATTTATAACTTATAATCGCAACAATGCCAACAATCAAGATAGTTTGCCAAGTTTGTAACCCCGATTTCACATGTGTCGTACATGTTTAATTGGCAGCCATGTCACCAATACGGTTGCGACAGTACATTATTGCAGGCTTTTATAGAAAATATTGCAACGGTTGCCTTAACTGGAATCGTTAGGTGAAAGGAAAGGCGATATCTCATACGAAGACTTATTAACAATCAGCGGAGCTGAATACTCAACTTTGAAGAAAGCTGCAATAGCTATAGGTTTATCAAAATCTGAGGACTTTTTATCAATGGAGTGTTAGAAGAAGCAGATTCAGTGATGACTTTAACTGAAGAGAAGTGCCAAGAATGAGTTTTGCGAAAAAAGAACAAATAAATAGTGCTACATATGACATGTAAATTACAGCTTTACAATTTGAGCATTGAGTATGAACAGTTGTTTAATTTGCACAATGGGGATTGGTCCCCACAGTATTGATAAAAGAATAATTAAGGTTCATATAAGCTTTACGCATAATAGTAGAATGACCAAAGTCTAAAGATTTATTAATGGAATATCAAAAAATGAAAAGTTAGTCATTTTTTAATTTGAGATTATAGCGTAAAAGCATATTTCTTTTGGAAGAAAATGATACGAAACGTAATTTTAGATGGATTTGCAACATGGTGTTTAAAATTCAAAAGATGATTTTCTAAGCAGAATCTATTACAAGGTTTAACCAAATAAAACCTGCTATACTAAGAAATGTCAGATGTTTTAGATATTATATATCATATATTATATATTAGATATTATATATTAGATATATAGATTGTATAAGTTTTTGACTGTGGTATTGTGAATATATATGGATTTGCAATAATTTGTAATTTAAAAGTAAATGAATAGTTCGATGAAATAATTGAAGAGGGGTAAATTTCAATTATTATATTCTATATGCAAATTTCAGCATTAAAATTATATGCATAATACAGTAGAGGATTTTACTAATCTGGACTTATAAATATCGGTTAAGAATTTTTGATCGAATTTTAGGTATTAACTCGATTATTTAAACTTTTTAAAATGTCATAATTTCTGATCTTTTCCTTTTAAAAATTATTATAACTCTTTTAAAGCTCTCATAAAGTAGTAGTTCGTTTTTAAAATTGACGTAAAATAGAAGCGAATATATCTTTCAATGAAACTCTGCATAAAAATTTAAAATAATTGGTTATGGTATTTTTTCTTTCTCCTAAATATTCGTGAAAAAGTTTACAAAACATTCGAATATTAAGAATATATTATAAATCTTTTTAAATATCGAATAATTTGTATTAAAAAATTGGCTCCTAAATTTATTTAATTGTTTTAATCTTCAAAGTAATTTTGTTAGCTAGATTAATTAACTTTTAAAATTTTCCATAAAGTAAAATAACTGACAGTAAAAGGTTTTTAATGAGGTATTAATTAATTATAACATAAAGTTAACTGTCAATATTGTTGTTTAAAATTAATTGAGATATTTTTTGAAATTATTAATTTTAATGGCATATAATATCAATTTGCACAGATGAAATATATTTTTAAAAAATTTATACTTAGTAATACATTATGGGAAAATTAAAATTATAAAGAAATATTTTATTTAGTGCAAATGTCCTTTATTCACTTAATTATAAATTGTATGTATGTTTTAATAACTCATGCACTTATACTAAGTAGTATAATTAGTAAAATAATTATAAATAATTTACTGTAATAACTGTAATTTTGACTGTTACTTAAAAACCTTCTTTCTTTTGTCAATAAATTTGGGAAAAAAACTAATTGGTTAAAATTAATTACATTTTTTTATATCAAAACACTTTAATGATAATTAAAGTTATATATTTAATTGTTTATTCATATTAATTAAAACAGAACGTGACTATCATTACAAAATTTCATAGTTCCTTACACATAAATTTCAGAAATTAATTACATGTTACTTATAAATACAATAAAAATTGCCTTAATGTTAAGTAATTATTTTTGATTATAGAGACTTATAATAAAATGAAGCAAATTGAACAATAGTGAAACAAACAAATTATCTGTTAATTTTTAATTGGATTCTCTGTAAAAAATAATTAAAAAATAATTTTAATATTGTAAGTATTATATATAAATGAGATCAGGTACATTCAGTGCACAACACGCATTGTAAAGCTTTTACAATCGGTTAAAGCTATTAGTAGCTAAATATAAAAGCGAAGAATTATTATTTAGAGGTAATTTTTAATGGTCAAACGTATTTTAATATTTCGTACTTTCCAGCGCACTGGAACTTCTTCAACGTTAGATGCCGCATGTAAATTTAGATGTAATAAAGGAGGCCGCATAGGTTGATGGACCTATAAATGCGACTTCTATGAAATTATTACTGTTTTTTTGCAGATATAACAATTTTGTACATTATATTGAAATATATATAAAAAATTAAATCCTATTTATTATTCGACATAAAATATATTTTTGAATAATAACACATTTATCATTCATTATTATTTTTCAATACATTTATTAAATTCATAGATATTATAATTTCTATATTTCACACTGTTGGTATTTTCTTTTATGTAAGCAAATTTATGCATATATTTGGATCAAACTTCATTACGTGAAGCCTTAATTGTTCCTCTACATGAGCATGCGTAATAGTGTTGCCGTGTTGCACTAGGTGGCGTTCTAACATTTGAAATGTACAATTGGCTATTTCCACGAACAGTTATTGAAACATACATACATTCATGACGTCCTTCATTTAATTGCATTGATTTGCAAACTGTTGTAATCTATATAATTAAGTGTTAATTTATCTATATAATAATTATTAATAACAACGAATGCCGCAGGTTCCCCACCTCTTACCTATACTTTCGAATCGCCTTTTTTAAGTTTTCACATATTCACCTTATAATGCGCCTCTTTTTTACAAAGAAATCTGAAATGTACATGTGCAATGTTCCTACCTTTTGAAGATTAAAATTAGTCTACGAGTAGATAAAATAAATCATGGAATGGAATCAAACATGATATAACAATTTTTTAAAAAACAATGCTGTATATCTAAAGATTTAGATGGAATGGAAGATATCAATGATGATATGTATGCATGAAGATATAATAGAACAGGGGTGTCCAACACGCGGCCCGCCAGTATGTAAATTGCGGCCCACCGACTCTTTTTAAAAAGAATTTTTAAATATCAGATTTTTTAAAGTTTTTTCATTTTGAAATGTATTTTTGAGGGGAAATTTATATATATATATCTACAGTGTATTTGCCTGTTACCTGTTCTTAATTTAAAATAAATCCTTTTTGATAATATAAATGTCCTTTAGATTAAAATAGATTTATATTTTATCAAACAGTTACATTTGATTTTACTATAGCAAATTACTTTTTTTAATAAATTTCGAATTGCATTTTGCATATCCTTCACTATGGATGGTACATGATTCTCTATGTGTGTGTGTGCGACTTTCGTTTATCCTCCTCCTTTTTCATTTAGAATGCCCAAAAAGCAAGAGGAATTTAGAGATGTTTTTTAAAGTTTTTAAAAAAATATTCAGGACGGTAAGGACAATATAAAACCAATAAAGGACAATGGACAATACAACTTAAGGATAACCATTTAAGATAAAGAATTTGCGAATGACATTACTATCAAATTTCAACACTGAGTGACGGAAGATCAATTCAATAGGAACACCGTAATTTTCAAGAAAATGGCAACACACACTGTAATATTTTAAACATTATTTGATCATTGTATTATTATATTATGCAAACATTATTATATTATCCATGTCTGTATACATGAAAAAATGAGGAAAACAATAATAATAATTCATTTTCTGTATTAAATTTTCACTCCAATAAATGCTTTTCTGTTTCCAAATCTGATATAAAGGTACATATTTTTATGTGCGGCCCGCGAGATTATAATGTGGCCCGCAAGGTCATTTGGGTTGGACACCCCTGTAATAGAAAATGGATATGATACTTTTTTCATGTTAGATACATGTAGAAACAAAATTTTTTTGCTAATTTTTTCTTTATTTTTAAACCTATCATTTTCATATCCTTCGTATAATGCGCATCCCTAAATTTTGATCTTATTTTTTTGTGTTAAACTGTACACTAGATTTTACGGTAGTTATATATACTTTCATAGTTTATAATACATATTGTTTATAGTTCCATATAGTAAGGGTTAGTATGATTTCAGTAAATGACAGTATTCCTCAAAAGGTAAACACAAAGCTTTGTTTTATTTCTATAACTGCATGAAGACTAAATTTTTATTTGTATGTGTAATGGAGCATTTATTTCAATTGCATTTCATCCTTATGGAGTGCATCCAATGAATAAATATTGCGTAGTTTAGGAAATTACTTGTACTCATCAATATGAGATGAGTTATAGTTTAATTACTCAATAAATCGTTAAATAGTTTAGCGGCTGAGTACACTTTTCAGATAACTCTCAACTACTATTAAACAAATCCAATTAAATAAAATGATGGAAATACGCACAGATTAAAATTAAAGCCAAGTGAACTTTGTATTGACTAGTGAACTTTCTAATGAAATATCAGTTTCGTTCAAATTCAACATAAATACGAATAAAATGTATTAAAGGTTAAGAAATTAACTGAAAAAATAACCTTTTATAATTTAGGATTTTATATAAAAAAAAGTTGGGCACTCTCTTACGTACTATCGCAACATGCCAACGTTCAAGATAACTCGCCAAGTTAGCAACCCCGGATTTACATATGTCGTATGCGCTGAAATGTTAACCTTGCTCTTCTTTTGATATAATGTCGCCAATATGTTAATACGTCAGATCCAAATATTGTTACTTTCGTATTATACCATCGACCAATATCGTCAAAACTAAAAACGCCACCAAAGGCCACGATATGCAGCCAATAGATTAAACCATTCCCGCGCATGTTCGGATACAGTAAAGTAACGATGACCGCATTTGGAAAAATTTTTGAATTGCCGATGACTTTTCACCCGGCAAAATTGCGTGTGGTCAACGCTATAATAAAGTGCAAAATTTTTTACTGTGGAATTCTGTGTTAGATTTATTATTTTAATGAAAAATGCACGCACAGAAATT
Organism: Trichonephila clavipes; assembly: GCA_019973935.1. Classification (NCBI taxonomy): domain Eukaryota; kingdom Metazoa; phylum Arthropoda; class Arachnida; order Araneae; family Nephilidae; genus Trichonephila; species Trichonephila clavipes. Next base: position 107,437 of record BMAU01021214.1, on the reverse strand, counting down.
TTTATTATGTGTTACGACGCAGAACAGGGATCATAGAAACAATTATGCTGTAGTAGCCATGAGTGTGTTCATGTGATTGCAAACTCGGGTTCAGCACTTTTTCAGTCCGGTGTTGGGTTTGAGTCCTGATATCACAAAAAATCCATCAGTAGCGGAATAAATAGAAATCCTACCGTCGAATCTAATAGTCCTTACGTTGGTGCGTTGTACAAAAGTTTGAAGATAAATGTATCGGCTCAAGATTCATTATATTCTTTTGTCCATGGTTTAACCCCTTCACTGGTTTGCCCCCACCGTACGGGCTACCGAAAGCTAGCCACAACCGGTTTGCCCGTACAGCACACGGGAATCCATATTTTCTTCTTTCTATCTTTGATTTGTACATATTTTTTATTCTTATAGTGAGATTATTAGTGCTAGTGTTTTTAAGAGAAGCAATTTTTCCTCGGTACTGAAATGCTTCTAATTTAGGATTTGTGTTTGTGATGAAGGTAAGGGTTGTTCTTTGAAAGAGGGAATTTAAATTCTTGAAATTGTTTTATAAGAAACAGTGATTGGGAAGACAATGTGCAGTTTGTTGTTTGAAAAGAAACTAAAATGGATGGATAGTCTAAAAATGCTGATATATTTCTTCTGTCTCCATTGCATTGTAAGTCTTTGCATTTTGCTCCAAATTGTGCGTGAAAATATATATATGCACACACACACACACACACACACACACACACACACACACACACACACACACACACACACACACACACACACACACACACACACACACACACACACACACACACACACACACACACACACACACACACACACACACACACACACACACACACACACACACACACACACACACACACACACACACACACACACACACACACACACACACACACACACACACACACACACACACACACACACACACACACACACACACACACACACACTCCTCAACCATTTGAAAAAGAGGAACGAACATGAAATTTTTTATAGAGAAATTCTTTTAAGGTATATGAAGCAATCTTTACAGCATACAGAATGTGTAAAAGGCTCGCGCCTCTTTCGCGGGCATCTAGATAAGTGGGGGAAGGGAAGAAACACTCGACATGATGCAATTAATCTATTTATTTCCACACAAAGACCAGACACAATTTAAACTAATTCATAGTAAGAGAATGTCTCAATGTTAACTGTGAAAATAGAACAACGACAGTAAAACGTGAGTGATTAGGAGACTATCAAACTTGATTCTTATCTTAATTAAGGATCTAACCTATCAGCCGATTTAATCTAATCTCAATTTAATCTTAGCGGACAATCATCACTTTATAGTTTCCTCCTGATGAGAATCAAATCACTATGCATCTAATATTACAATTTCAGTAGCAATCTCACTTGGCTCGAGTATTTCTTCTCTCCTTCTCTCTTTCCAGTTAGAAAACATCGCCTATTTATAGTCAGTTAATTTACATACAACAATTCTCTTCTTCCGAAGGGTTGGTTGGCTGTGAATAACGCGAATTGATAACCCAAAGATTTACTAAGATGATTAGTTGGAAAATTGCGTATATATCCGTAACAAGTGTACTGATATAAAAATCAAACATTTAGGGTTTTTTTTTGTGTTTCACAATTATGAAATAAAATATAGTGTGAGAAGTTTAAAATTGAGAATTAAAATGAAATAATTCCATTTTAGCATTTTGGACAATAAAAATAGTGACTACTTACTTAAGTGATTAAAAATATGAGATACGTGGTCAGTAACTGTCGTGTAACTTCAGGATGTTGCTTTAATAAAGAATCCATCAATCAAGAACAGTTAATCAGTAATCAATAAAGGTAAACTTAAGAATTAATTAATTTTAAATTTATAATTGAAGGAATTGAATAGTTTATTTTAAGCTACTACATTTTTTTCCCTAAGCTAATTTTATTAGTAAAAAAATAGTAACAAACAAGCAAGTATTGCAATTATTCTCGTATCTCTTTTTCTTTCTTTCGAAATCATCGCTTTTTATCTCGCACTTTTAAAACAATAAACTTTTCGTGTAGTGACTTTAGGGAGGCTACTATTAGAGGTATACTTCTTAAGAATCCGATACTTAAAAGAACAAGGAGTCAGCAAGGAAGAAAATTCTGAAAAAAAAAAAAAAATGTTATAAAAGAACTGACCAGATTGGAAAAGTAAAGAAAAAGTAACAATAAAAGTAAAGGAAAAAAAAAGAAAGTATATGATTTTCCCATTATTTGCTCTCTACTTGTCTTTTTACACTTCGCTGTGTCTAGAGAAGAAAAGTATACTTCAATAACGACTCTAACTCCTACGGGCACTCCCGATGGAGAAAAAAGTTCAGAAACAAGTCTTACGTTTTAGAGGGAGAGTGGTGTAAGTCACTCATTTGAAGTAGAAATAATATGACGCAATTTGTAGTCGTTATGACTGTATTCCTAGGGAGGATGAATCTAAGTTCACATAGATTCAAATAGTGCATAATAACGAATTATGTGTGAAAATGACGACTAAGAAATTTTATAACTTCAATCATACGGGCTACAGTAGCTGAGTTTTTATGGCGAAGAGCTAGCTTGTTATGGAAGAAGTAAAGGCCCGAGTTATGATTTGGCGTCCTAATCCACCTATAAATATTCATCGTTCAAAGTAATAGTAGATGCTGCATCAGCAGTATAATCTATATAAGCCAGTAACAGCCACCGGACAAAGGAGATAACTTTTGTCTACTGGTCATGTTACTGGGCATCGGATACATAGGTCACAGGTTCTATCCTCCTCACTGGTGACTTTGACTTAATTAAGAAAAGCACAATCTACTTATCTGTCGTGACTCCATCTACCCTCAAAAATAGCAATCAAAAGTCGTCAGACCCACTTGACGTAACAACACAAATTAACAGCAACAACTCTCATACTCGCCATAATAAATATCTCGTTCCTTCGCCTATCCATCTACTCACTGGTGGGTGAGTATTACCGCGGTATCATCTACATAAGCCAGCAACAGCCTCCGGACAGAGGTGACCACTTTTGACTTGTGGTTATGTTACTTGGCTTCAGTTCCTCAGATCGAGGGTTCTGTCCACCAAGAAATACGTCACTTCACTGCACATTACGTTTTGATCTTTGTCTCATAGTTCTCCTGAGATGTAATGTGGAATTACAGATAGAAAGGTGTCAGCTAAGATAATTTTCCCTTCATTTGAAGGTTCAAACTAATAATGGCCGTCGCAAGTAGTCTAATACACTCAGAAACATTGAAAATAGCGACCAAAGAAGGAAGCTAAGTACAATCGCGAAACTTTGCAAATAAGTACAGCGTAATGTGATATGCAAATGATCCAAGTTTTGTGCCAATACGCATGTTCATACACGCCGAGGTGGCGCTACAATCAGGAAGAGGGTGCTATATAAGCCAGCGCAAATTCGAAGATTCATAAACGTAACGATTACCCGCCGATTGTAGGAAGACTTTGATAAGCGAAACATGCCAGGTAAACGTGCTAGAGGACATTTCTCACAGTTAAGCGAGTTTGAGAGAGGCCTGATCATCGGGATGAAAACTTCAGACTTGTCGACGCGCCGTGTTGCTGGCCAGGTGGATCGTTAGGAGTGTGCCATTAGAAATTGTTGGGAGCAGTGGACACGAGAAGGTACCTACGCTAAGAAACCCGGGTCTGGAGCGACCAGGAAGACCACGAGGAGAGAGGATCGAAGGATCGTGCGGCAAGCACTTGTGGACCCCACAGTGACTCGTTCAATGATACGAGCAGACGTAGGCGTAGCAATTGTTCCACAAACAATTACCAGACACTTTGCAGAAGCAAATCTTAAATCCAAGTGCCCTTTCCGTGCACTCCCTTTAACACCGGAACATCGGCAACTGCGTCTACAGTGGTGCCAAGCCAGATCAATGTGGAATGTCACAAATTGGCAAAAGGTTGTGTTTAGTGATGAATCCCGATGATAACCGTGTACGGGTGTGGAGGCGCCCTGGTGAGCAGTGCAATTCCCCCCACTGTTCTACGTCACACTGCCCGCACAGCTGGTGTAATGGTCTGGGGGCCATAGCCTATGATAGCCGCTCCACTTTAATTGTGATGCGTGGAACCTTAACGGGCCAACGTTACGTTGATGATATTCTTCGACCCCATGTAGGACCTTTCCTAAATGGTCTCCCAGGGGCAATTTTCCAGCAAGATAATGCTCGTCCGCATACAGCAAGAGTTGCTCAAGACTTCCTACGTCATTTTCAGACTCTTCCATGGCCGGCCCGCTTCCCCGATTTGTCCCCTGTAGAGCACGTGTGGGATCAGTTAAAACGGCAGATGCCATCGTGTCACTCTGTACATGATTTAGAGTTGGCTGTTCAAGATTTGTGGGCCCATCTGCCTCAGGACAACATAAGGTGTCCAATCAACTCAATGCCGGACCGTGTGGCGTCATGTATTGCAGCTGGAGGTGGTCCAACGCGCTATTGAAGTTGCCCAGTATTTGTGTCGTTGCACACCATGTATTCGTTTAATTGTCTTGTTTTTGAGATCAAGGGAATCTCTCATCTGTGTCATTATGTGTATTAAATTTCATTTCAATCCGATGCTTTCTTTTTGGGTTGCTATTTTCAATGTTCCTGAGTGTATTATTAAAACGATGTTAATTAAAAGCTCTAACTAATGTTATTACGGAATTCCGGTAGCTATGGTAGTGTGATTATAGTGATTGAGTCGTAGATTCAAGCCCTGGTTTCAGTGAAGGTAATCCTGAAAAAAAAATGGAGACTGCGGCATGTTTACATAAGCATTTTAAGTGGTCTTATAAATTCTTAGCAGCGAGTGACAGAAGCTAGAGTATTACGAGGAAATTTACGTATGTCTACGTCACTTTTAATCATTACTTAAAGTTACTAAGTTCGTGCATTATATCACACGCGTTATTCTAGAGAAAACTTAGTTTAGAGGAAACCCATTTGAGTCTAGTTATTTTTTATTCTACTAATAAGTTTTTCTTTTCTCGAAATTAAACATGAAAAGTGCACCAGTTTTAAAATTAATTTTTCTATTATGTTGTGTTTTCTTATTTTGTCCACAACTACTGTACGGTACAAATTAACCCTGGACCAAGTAAAAAATTTCCCTTTTATTAAAAAGTATGCTTTTATTCGTACTGTCTTTATATAGACTTGCAAATACATGGATTAGGTGGAAGTAAGTCCATCTAACAGAGACATCTGAAGACGTTTTGGCATTAACTTTATTTGATAAGTGCACATATTCTAAGCATCATCTCTTTTGAAGCACACTTTTTTAGCATATTAAACATTCTTTTGTCGTACAGACCCTCTGACCTAAGCGATTCTTCAAAACATTCTGCAAGTCCTGTATGGGATTTGAGTCTGACTAATTATACATACGTATGTATTGTCTTCTAAACGTCGTGGGGTAGCAGATTATATAATAGACGCTCAGTTACGTTGAAACCCTTTTCGATTCTTGAGAAACTAGGCGAGAGTGGTGACAAAGAAAACATTTTTACATCTTGCAGAACTCACTAGATCAGCGTTTCTCAAATGTGGGGTGCACCACCCTAGGGGGCGTGATTAAAAATTATGCAATTCACTCCCCAATGCCACCGTTTAACACGAAGGCAAGTGTATATGGTGTATTGGGGTGGGGAGTAGAAAAAGAATAAATAAGCAAACCCTCTGAAATAAGTAATGTAAACACTGTCAAGATCTTTTTATTACATTCCAAAGCCTACGGGATAATTTATGTATTGCAATGCACAGAACTTCTTGAAGACGTATATATATGTCCGGGGCAATTAGCGCAATGGCTGCGCAAGACGTTTATATACACCCATGGTATTTAAGAGGTTAAAGTCGTATTGCAGCTTTAGAGTCAAAGAAAATAGTATCGAATTCATTGCAATATTATTGTATGGAGGGGACGCCATGAAAATTATGATTGAATATTGGGTCGCAAGTTTTGAAAGTTTAAGAAGCACTGCACTAGATGATGCGTGCACTGTGAAATTGGGCGTTTTCCTTCTGGTAAAGAGTATTGGGTACCCCTTTCCCCCTAAAAAGCATCATCGGCTGCATCGCATCATCCCCGTATCGTTGAATCATCATAGTACCCTGAATACAATCCAAAAGTGATTTGTTATCGTACGCGATAGCGCCCCAAACCATGATACTGTTTTGTTGCGATAGAAGGTGTTCCTTATATACGTCTGAATTGGTCTTTTTAAAACTCTGAAGTTATGCTCGTACACAGTTACTATCTCTAGAAAACAAATGTATGACTCGTCTGAGAACACTATCTATTGCAATTCTGCCATGCATATTGTTCTAGCCTCACACAATTTCAAAAAGTGTCATTTATACAGTGAGATAAAGGGAAGTATTCTTAATGGGTGCCGTGAGAGCAAGTCCCTAGTACCCACTCGATGGATAAGGGTTCTGATTAATGCAGAAACATTAAGGATGTCCTTGCATATGCTGCAAAATAGTGGATGAAGCGGCTTGTGAGCTAGCACCGCTTATCGCTGAAGACGTTGATCCATGCCTGCTGACGTGCCTCTTGTCATAATCGCATTTAACAAACTTATCATACTTCCTTACTCCAACCATCTTTCACGCAATTGATGCACTTGTGGTAGATCAAGATGGGTGTCAGCTGAAATTCTACTAGATACTAACCTGCTTTTTGCACTCAGATCGCAATTTCTCTCGTGAAATCCCCTACCTGTTGGAACTGTCTCCATTGTTGGTGGCCTGGCATTTTCGACCGCCACACGGTTTCTATAAGGGAAGAAAAAAATTTTCACAATAATTTCCCATATAGAAATAGCAACACAGATGTAGCGCGATCTGTAGGTTTCTTCTCTTATATCCCAATCAGCCTATTCCGGAGTGTTGTGCCATTTAAACAATTTTCTTTACTCGGTAAGGTGCACCTATCCTGATATTTGCATAAGGTTCTGACCACTCCTTCTTGGTGTGACACTTTTAATATCACATAGTATGCGTATATTATCATAAAGTTTACTTTTTGTCTAAACTGACAAACTCAAACTCCCACCAAGTAAATTTCCCCTCAAGTTCATATCCTGTAATATTCAAAAATTATAAATATTTATTAAAAAGTTAAGAATAAAAGTATAGCAAATGTCCCGTTCCAGATTTTTCCCTTCGTATTTAAGTAAAAAAAGTTCTCTCTGTTTAAATTATAAAATAACTTTTATATTCAAAATTTTAAAATATAACTAATTTTCGAAAATAAAAGTTACAGAAATTAAAGAAATAGTTTATCTTTATATACAAGTTAAAAATTTGACTGTTTATTAACGTCGTACTATTATTTATCTGTTGGGGTTCATAAAGGATTGTGTTTACGTTCCTCGGCTACCAGCTGACCTTTCAGACTTAAGATACAGGATGGAAGCAAATGTTGCAAGAATTTCCTCAGACACACTGAAAAAAGTTTGGGATGAGCTCGCCTATCGACTGTATTTATGCTGTGTGACGAATGGGGCTCACATTGAACATTTGTAAACTTGTAGTAAAACTGTTCGAGTTACTCTTTCATTCCATATATGAAATATACTTGTGACTTTTTTGTGATCAATACTATAAAGCGTTAAAACTTCGATATATTCTTTTAGAAACACCCAGTATATCTACACTGATTCCCTTCTTGTGTTGGACTTTTGAAAGTCAACGATTTAATGGATCTTGTCTGACTTCATCAGACCCCGGAGTAATAGCAACAACATGGTCTGCTACACCGCAACGACTATGAGGATAGACGAGCGACACGTAGCGTAGATGTGTTGACGAACATACCTCATTCAGCGCTGGATACTAGGACTGTTTCGAAACCTAGGAAAGTGAGATTGCAAAAGTTTCTTCACTTTTGGACTTTTCGTCGAACATACAAAAATATGCATTAAAGTTCCAGTTATAAATTATATAAGAAATATTTCAATTAATGTTTTTAACAAAATCTAGTTCATGTCTAATTTATTTTAGATCTGATTTTTTTTCACAGTGTAGATAACTATCTTGAAGTACCATTTTATTGTATTTTAGGGCAGAAAAGAGATTTGGCTTCAAATGATTTGTAAATAATTATTATCATACTAACTGTGAGAGAAACTGAAATTATTCTATCTTTTTAAATTAATATTTCTATTCAAACACAGAAAATCACTTTGTTTTTCTCTCAAAAGTCCTTAAAAATATTAATAAATATTTCATCAGATATACACTTCTAAACATAAAATTAGCTATTACTTTACATTGTTTAAAAGTTAGCTAATACTTTAATATCAAACTGTAGCATGAATTAATACACATTTCAGAATACAAATGAGAAAAATGGTTCATGGCGCTTTTAAACAAAAAGGATAAATAACGATTCTGAAGAACTATAAATTATTTTTCATCTATGTAACACATTCCACATGAAAAACATAACTAATACCAAACTGGCACAAAGCATTAAATTTTACTTCTTGTTTCTAATAAAACAATGATAATAAACATCTTACTTCTTTTCTTCTTCCCACATTCCATACATCTTCCATTCCTTGCGTCTTATAGTAATCTCCCTACACTGTTGCCACACAACGGAACACTAATACTGCAAGAAACTTATTTCATAAACATACGGAATGTAACACAATGCCTTTTGTGAGGGCGGTTATTAATTCATTTATACTGCTTTAATCTGTGGTCATTTATCAGAACCATTTGCAAATGTTCGTTGAAGGGGGCTTTAGAAAAGACGCCGGTGAAGAATTATTGCAGAGGAAGTGATGCATTATAACAGCTCACGCGAGCAATTAATTTTAGGCCTGTGAAGTAGCGTGATAACAACAAAAATAGATGGGAGAACTGAAGTCACGGAATAAAAACGAGTTCTTGTAGACTTTAATGAAATGCGCTCCAAATATCTTCTAGATATGTGATGTATTTTTATGTATTTGTATAGATAACGTGCTATTTTGACTTACAATGAATGGAGTAATAGTATGGATTTAAATGTTATTTAAGAACAGACGTATTAAGAATAAAGTAACTGTAACTCGTGTAAAACAATTGTAATAAATTGGAAAAGAAAATAATTCGTAATTTTATTTAATTTCTAAAGGATTGACTATGTGTGTATACTTTATAATTTTTAAAAATATAATAAAAGGCAAATACAGGGTATACGAGAAGTATGACTAAACTTTCAAATATGGATTAAAAATAAACAAACAAAGAATTTAGCTTTAAGTTTTTAAAGTTCCATAAAGTTTATGTTTCATTAAATGCTAACAAAAAGTGGAGCGTCCACATTTTGCATATTTGGCCAACATAACGATGTGCCTCCTCACAAGACATCTCCAGTAAAGGAGTGCCTCGTAAAGGAATTCGGAAACAAAGTAAATGACCTTAATTCATGTGACCTCATAGTTACAGAATAATAATAACCACGTGTTTTTAGCCAATCAGTGCAAAAACTCATGAGACGTCATAGTCGCACGTTAAAAGTAAACATTTGTTTCCATCTAATCAGTTCATGCACTTTGTTATTCCCAACTTTTGCTCTTTGCAGGAATTTTCTCTTAAGGTATCCGACTACGTTCGGAACCATTATTTTGCAAAAGCGTATAAATAGATAATATTTATGATATTGAGTGTCACTTAGATTAAAAAATGTATATACAACTGTTTTAAGAATAGTATTACAATAAAAAAATTATTTAAGTACAATTATTTTGACAAAAAATGAACACAGAATGACCCATTTTCAAAATATTCTCATTTTGTGAAAAATGCTTCTGTTGTAATAATATTTTGCCTGTATATAGCTCAGACCTCTGTACAGAGGCTCAACTGGAATTTTTGAAATATATAACTTAGAAGTGGGTTTATCTATGTTTAACGACAACAGAGGGGAATAATTTTAAGAAAAAAACGCCGATAATTATTTCAATTGGTTGTGAATCTGAAAATAATGTGAATTTTTCAAAATCATAGTTGAGCCACTGTACAGAGGTCTGAGCTATATACAGGCAAAATAATATTATTATAATAGAAGCATTTTTCACAAAAGGTTGTTCTAAGTTAACTTTTTGTCGAAATATTGTATTTAAATAATTTTTTTTGTCAAAATGTCCTTAAAACAGTTTTATACATGCATTATAATCTAAGTGACACTGAATATCATACTAAAATGATGACGTTCTACAACTTTGGAAGTCTTCTTTTTTTTTTGCCTTATCTTATTTCATTTTCGAAATAGGAATGCTAACTCCACATTTTATGACCAGGTGGCGCTCTAGGTGGTTTTATTCAGTAGCGCATGGCTACTTTACACTCTACATAAACACCCTTTTTATGAATATAGTAACATTCTAAAGTAAGATGATGGCAAGGGAATTTAGTCTGCTTTCTGTATATAATCTTTAAGAAAATAATGTAAGTTCGACTAGAGACCTGCCTCTGCACTCAGAAAATTTTGAAATCAATAGGATTTATAAAAAATGCTTTCGAGATGCTGTTGCCAGTGCTGCCAAAAATAAATCATGGTGAGTGCTAATGAAACCAAACTGATCCTCGGACTCTCCTCGTGCACCTGCTGTGGCTGAGTTTTGATTATTGACTGGACACGACTGCCTTTGTACTCATTTGTTTTGTTTTAATCTGAATGACTCCCCCTTTTGTGTTTTACGTGCTTCTGGACAAGTCATGGACGATGCTCATCTAAACGTGTGCTCTGGACTTAAGAGTGTGTACTGTATTGAGAAGAAATATTGGAGAATTCGTTACCTAATGACCTGATGGTCAATGACCAGGCATTTGATAAATAAATAAGTAATGTAAGTTCGTTAAAATGATATAAAAAAGTATTTGATATAAAATGCAGAAATTGCTCGACTATATAATTTACATTTTACATAAAAAGAACTAAGAAAATAATAATGAACAAATGATAATAGATACTTTCTCCAACTAAACATTATCGTAAAAGAAATTAATTTCATGAAATCGTCTGCTCAAAGAGAGAGAAAAAAATAAGTGCTTATAAATATGAAGAAAATTGTGGAACAAATGATTAAGAATTTTTAACCAAACATTTTTCCTTTCACGCTTAATAATTTCGTTTAATGAACTTTTATAAAAATAATTGACACCTATTATCAAATAAAAAATGAAAGTGTTCTCTCTTGAATTATTTTTATTAATTCAAGTGTAGACACCTTAAAGCAAAAGACAATATCCTTTTTTTGCTATCGTTTTTCTGCAAATTAAACTTTGTCTCTTTTGTTTTACTTTTTCTTTTTTTAAGAATTATATTTCTCTTTTTTCATGTAATTATGCTCTCTAAGTAAATAAGACCAAAGTACAACTCTACTGAATTACAAAAATACTTAGCTGAATTCTTTAATTAGTTAATTTTCAATTTAGAAAAAATAAAAAATTCAGATGAATACTTTATTTGCTTAGTTTGTTTGAATAGACATTTTTGGAAATTATACAAAATACCAAATTTTTCACATGGAAGAAAATGGATTTGTACAAAAAATAATAACATAATTTATTATTCCTAAATGATTAACATAACCTAATGATTATAAAAATAAGTTTTTTACTAAAAATCTCTCATGAGTATAAAATTATACTACGGTTTACTTATCTCAAAAGTTCTTATCGGTATTTACTTAGATGGTAAAAAAAATAACTTTAAAGAAATTGTGCGGAGTAATGTACATAAAAAGAAAAATATGCATAAAATTAATTTTTTTATATATGTGTGTTAAGTCTTCTTGAAACATTATGTAATTTCTTTCAAACGTTGTGAAATTTAATATTTTGAAATATTGTTAATTTTCATATATAAATTTTTATCTCTCTAGTATATACGATCTACAAATACAAACGAGAGATGCTGATGAGATCTTTTCTTGCTCTATCTCAGCAGAAAAAAACTCAATGGAATAAGTTACTGATTTTATGGCAGCTACCGCTCGTTAAATAGAACTAGATCCTTATCCCTTACACGTGACATAGCGTTATGTGACAGTTAGAAAAATAAGCCCAAAAGTTGTCTTTATCGAATGAATGTAGTTTCAATGTTGCAAAAATCATCATCGATCATTCTCATGTACTTTTACGACAATGATTCAAATCGAAAAAGTATATGCTTGAAAAACTCGTAAAATATTATAATCCTACGAATTTTTTGTATTAATTATATTAACGGGTTTGCCCGTACACCGTACGGCCTACTAAAAGTTGACAGCAATCGGTTTGCCCGTATAATGTGCGGGCACTGATATTTTCTTCTTTCTGTCTTTGATTTACACGTATTTTTAATATTTATAGTGAGATTGTTAGTGCTAGGAATTTTAAGAGAGGCAGTTTGTCTATGGTAGTCTAATGCTTCTCATCTGGGAATGTCTGTGGTAAAAGCAAGAATTGTTCTTTGAAGGCAGAGATTCTTGAAAGTTTTCTGTAAAGAACTGAGATCTGACAGACAATGTGCAGTTAGTTGCTTGAGGAGAAATGAAAATGTAAAGATAATCCACAAAAGCTGATACATTTCTGTCTTCATTGCATTGTTAGACTTTATATTTTATTGTGGCTCAATTGTTTATTTTTTTACATATATATAAAGCCCTCAATCCTTTGAAAAACAAGTACGAACATGAATTTTTTTCAGCAGGATTGAAATCTTTTAAAGATATATGAAATATTCTTCATAGCATGTAGAGTGTAATGATAAAAATCAATCATTTAGGGGGTGTTTAAATAGTGAAAACTTTAAAACTGAAAATTAAAATAAAATTCCTCCATTTTCTCATTTTATTAAGTATTAAACTTAGTTATATGCAATAAAAAATATGTCTTTTTTTGAAACATTCGGGCTTAAAAATTAATTTTACTTAAGGAATTAAACCTCTAAGCTGTTAAATAATAAATAACATACTAACAATTTCTATAAGATATTTAAATAGGTTAAAGAGAGTACTACTCTTATTTAAATTAAACACTATTTATTTCAACAACACATGCTTTTAGAGTTATGTAACGATTTTTTGCTTGTTCTCTTCAAAATGAAAAATTGTTAACAATTACAGGGTCAAAATTTTCTGGAACAGCACTTCAGATAGACATACGCCACTAAAACTTATCTAAACCCCTAAACTTCAGGAAGAAACCAAAGTTAGCAAAAAGAGGAAGAAGAGGCACCGTAGTCAAAAGCAATTACCGGACAATTGGAAATCCCACAGTATTTTCTCACACTTTTTCTTGGCGAAATTTCCTCTGAGCAGCGCGGGACTTTCATCAGGCAATTAACGAATGCGAGGGCAGTTTCCGATATGAGATATATATATGACGGGGCACCCCCTGAGGGCGTCACCCTTCTGCAGCCGATTTCGATATTCGCCCCGGTGTAGAGTAATAACAAGTTTCTTTTTATTTACTCTGGCCTTAATGGCTTTCGAGAGGACCAGTGATTAGATCGCGGGTGAGAGGAGGGAAGGGGTGGTCGGAAGTAATTGCCAGCGTCGGGCTATGATTTAGAAGATGGCGGCCAAGAAGGGGTTGATAAGAGGAAAAATGTGGCCTTGATTTTGAAGTAAGCTTGGATGATTTGAAAGTTATTTGGCTTAGGATTACTTGATCTTTTAATTCGTATGATCCAGTTCTTATTTAACTGAGTAGGATCATTTACAATCTCTTTATAAGATACTTAAGCATTGCATTTCCTTTCAGTTCTAATGCATGACTGCTCTAAATAAATTTGAAATTTAGAAATTAGTTTTGCTATAATAGAAGCTATAGTTTAAACTTACACTCGACTAAGAAATAATTAAAATGCTTTTTAAGTACATTTTTTTTTAATTCTTATGTATTTCAAAACTAAAATAACGTGTATACCAACGTATATAATGTACACCTATACTTTTAAACTGCTCTTTTTAAATAGTACCACCATGTAGATGTATACACCGAAAGAAATATATACCGTACATGTAAATACATTGCACATGTAGCTGCTCTCATCCTTCGAAGTCTAGAAGTAGTATGTCAGTTGATAATAAAAACATAAAATGTGAAATTAAACTTGACATAATTAAAAATATGATGATTATGGAAAATATCACATAGAATCCTATGATGTGCATGAAAATATAATGGAAGACAATTACGATGATCTTTTCATGTTATTAAAAAAGGAAAGCTCATAAGGTATATAATTTCTTTTGAGGTATCCGACTACGTTCGGAACCGTGATTTTGCAAAAACGTATAAATGGATAATATTTATGATATTTAGTGTCACTTAGATTATAAAATGTATATAAAATTGTTTTAAGAATAGTATTACAATAAAAAAATTATTTAAGTACAATATTTTGACAAAAAATGAACATAGAATGACCCATTTTCAAAATATTCTCCTTTTGTAAAAAATGCTTCTATTATAATAATATTTTGCCTGTATATAGCTCAGACCTCAGTATACAGAGGCTCAACTAGAATGTTTGAAATATGTAACTTAGAAGTGGGTTTATATCCATGTTTTAAACAACACGGGGGAATTTTAAGATAAAAACACCGATAATTATTTCAACTGGTAGTAACTCTGAAAAAAAAATGTGAATTTTTCAAAAAAATAGTCCAGATTCTCTGAAGAAGTTTTTACTTTATATAAGCAAAATATTATTACTTTAGAAGCATTTCTTGAGAACATTTTGAAAAAAAAGTTATTATAAGTTAATTGTTTGCCAAAATATTGTATTGAAATAATTTTTTTTGTTAAAATGTCCTTAAAACAATTTTATACATGTATTCTAATCTTAGTGACACTAAATATCATGACAATTATCCATTTATGCGCTTTTTTAAATTCACGGTTCCGAATGTAGTCGGATACCTTAAACGACAGTATTTAGATACATATAGAAATCTAATTTTTTCATGTTGATGTTTTCTTTTTTTTTAAGAACAACATTTTTATATTCGTTGCATACCACCCACCCCTAAACTTTGATCTTATTTTTTGTATTAAAATTTTCCGTTAAATGCTGGAATATGCACTGGTGTGCAAAACTTAAGCAACAATGTAAACGTTAAGCAGATAACCATGAAATTGCAGAAAAGCAGGTCTGGAGATCAGTACAGTGAACACGTAAGTCAGTAGAAACGTCATGCGTATGCAAATATCAGGAACGAAACGTCAGAAGTGACGTGAGCGTACGCAAAACGCGTGATGTCGGCGCGTGATGCTCAACAGTAAAATAAAATGAAGGACGCAGACGCAATTCAACGTATTCGCTGCAAGTGCCAGTGAAAAAGTTCGTGAAATATGGCTAGAAGAAATCACCTGAACGATTTCACACGTGGAAGAATGATCGGAAAGCTGGAGGAGGGGCGTACCGTCACCAGTGTAGCTGAAGAGTTCGGAATCAACAAAAGTGTCATTTCGTGCGCTTGGAAAGCGTTCCAAACCACAGGTACAGCTGTTAGAAAGGTTGGTGGTGGCTGCCCGAGGACGACAACTGGAGGGGATGACCGCTGCAGACGAAAAGAGGCCAACGGCAGTCAGCAAGCGTTATTGCTCAGCAACTCTCTACAGCAACGGGGCGACAAGTGTCGCGGTTTATTGTGTCCAGACGCCTTCACAAAGGGGGCCTATTCGCCCGCCGTCCTGAACGCTGCCTCCCGTTGAAAGTTGACCACCGACGCCACCGTTTACAGTGGTGCAGAGAGCACAAAAACTGGACAACTGTCAATGGAGTCGTGCCCTCTTTACGGATGAGAGTCGGTTCAGTACCAGAAGCGATTCTCAACGCGTTTTGATTTGGAGAGAGATCGGGACACGGTTTTATACCAGTAACATCAAGGAAAGACACCATTACGGTGGTCCTGGAGTTCTTGTCTGGGGAGGCATTATGCTGAACGGGCGAACTGAGCTCCACATTTTCGATAGATGGTCTGTAATCGGGGATCGCTATTGTAAGGAGGTACTTCTTCCCCATGTACGTCTGTTCCGAGGTACCATTGGCCCTGACTTCATTTTTATGGATGACAATGCACGGCCACATCGGACTCTTGCAGTTGAGGAGCTGCTGGAAAGTGAAGATATCACTCGAATGGATTGGCCAGCGTACTCCCCAGATTTAAATCCCATCGGACATGTGTGGGATGCTTTGGGGAGACGTATTGCAGCACGCTTACATCATCCGGAAAACACCCAACATCTCAAACAGATGCTGATTGAAGAATGGGCACTCCTATCGCAAGAAATGTTGCACCAGCTGGTTCTGAGTATGCGGAGACGGTGCGAAGCAATCATTGCAGTGAGGGGAGGGCATAAACCATATTAAGGAACATCTGCTTGTTGTTCTTCCTGTTGGATAGACCATCATGAGTCACGATACTATGCGTTCAATAAAGCTTGTTTTTGTTTGATTCCATACCGTATGCATTGTATTCCATTTTCAGCGCCGATGCTTTAATCATCCTTTACGTACATAATACTCTCCCTCATTTCTGAATTTCCTGTCTCAGATGATTTTTCGTGAAGTTATGGCAATAAACCCACCTGTTGCTTAAGTTTTGCACACCAGTGTATAGTAACTAAAACTGGTAGAGTTAAGAAATATTTTTAATTATTTTTTTGTTCCTTTTTCTTACATTAAATGATAGCTTTTAAGATATTGGATAACTTAAATTAAATTTGAAATTAAGCTTCCCGTAATCATTGAATAGAAATTTCCTTTTGAATCCATTTCTTTTTGATGTGACTTTTTATTGTAATGGTAATTGTCAAATGTAGTAGAAATCAAAAACATGTTCTTGGGAGGGTGTAACATCAGATCCCCTTATTATTAAGATAGGTCAAAAACCTTCTGGAGCTGGACTGACATATACCAGATAGTTCGAGAATAAGAAACAACAACAATCTCTTGGTGAAAAGATGAAAGATAACTAATAAGAGGAAGAGGGACTAAAACAGATTCCATTCACATATTCTAAGGCTCTCGCGGCAACATCGTTATTACTAAGTTGTAGCGAACAACATGAATCTCAGATTCAGCCTGGTAAATGAGATCTATCATAGAAAAAAATAAGAAGAGACAAAATGTCAGCAAAACATAATTATTCGTAAGAGATTAGTTGATAAGATAATAAAGTGAATTTTCTTTAAGTATTTTCAGTGTTCAATCAAATGTAAAATTTTCTTTTTCTTTTATGACAAACTTAAATCACAATGAAAAGTATCATTGTTAGAACTTATACCTCTATAATAATACTGCAACTTGATGTTTACTTAGCTCTGTTTAGCAAGAATTGATCCCTACTACCACGTATTAATACGGATATGCTGTATGTATATGTGGAACGGTGTCTATATAGGGTAATAGTGAATTTTGAACAAAAGACAGCGTTTTAACTAAGTTAAGCAAACAATTCATTTACTAAGCTAAAGGAAAACAAAAGGATCACGCTATTTACAGCATTTACTTATTTACAAGAAGGATAAAAGACAGTTTGGATAGAGAGCAGGATTCACCTGCTAGATAGGGATGCTAAACATGGTTAAGCATAAAAAGGGGTCTGATTTGTTTTGGAAAACGAAACAGCTAAAAGGGCGTTGAACCTAATTCGTTCATCATTGGTGTAAAGCGATCGCTCAGGGGTCATATGGAGTCTGACGTCATCGCGCACGAATTATTTCGTTGGATAACGAAATCCCTCTAGAATTGGTTTGGTTTGATTGACGTCGCCATCTCTTACAATCAAAATGTGTATTGCAAACTTAAAATATTTTAATTAATTATTTGAAACTATTTTTTAATTACTATTATATTAATATGTGTGAATTAACAACACGCACGCACGCACACACACACGCACGCACACACACACGCACGCACGCACGCACACACGCACGCACGCACGCGCACGCACACACGCACATGTATATATACATATAATTCATCCAACTTTATTTGATTCAACATATTAAATGCATATACATAAATTATAATTGAAGAGTCCCAGTTTTCTATTTGAATTACAGACTACCTCGTTATAAGTTCAGAAATAAAAAATACCACAAAGATAAAATTGTACCCAAAATATTTTTCATTCATGTTTAATTTCAATGTATCTGAATATTTAAGAGAAATTTTATTTAAAAAAAAATCTGCCCCCATACTAGTTAAATATTACAGAAAATCTTGTTACATTTTGGTATTTCGAAGTACAAGAATGTGATATTTTTATATTTCATACATAAACACAGTAACCTAATGGAAAAATTTTCAGAGTTTGCAATACTTGCAGTTGAATACGTTAGAAAGTGGGATCTGTAAATATATAAATTGCATTTTTCCATTCTGACATGTTATATAAAAATATAGGTAAGAATGGTTAGTTGAGAAAGTAATTCATCACCGTTGCTTGTCAAAAGGTGTTGGAAACCAAAAATTGAAGCAAACTCTTCACGTTGCCTTTAACTTTTTATTTGATTTATGAACTTTGGGGATTTGAACTAAAATATTTATTCTTCTAAAATTGAAAAATTCGAAATAACTTATTTTATTTGGAATCAGTGTTAGCATTGAAGTTTTAATAACGACGAACGATGACAAATATCAATTTTATTTTTTTGTTAGTTCAAACTGAATTCTCCCGATGTGTTTTGATGAATGAGTAAAAAAGAGATTAAATATATTCATTTACTTGTATCTTTTTAATTAAGAATAGCAGGCTAAATTACTATAATACTTAAAAAGCTTTTGGAGGGAAATTAAAATGATAAAAAATACCAATGCCATTCTTACTTAAAGTATCCAACTACGTTCGGAACCATGATTTTAAAAAAGGGCATAAATAGATTATTTTCATGATATTTAGTGTCATTTAGATTCGAATACATGTGTAAAATTGTTTTGAGGACATTTTGACAAAAAAAAATTTAATTACAACATTTTGGCAAAAAATTAACTAAGAATAATCTTTTTTCAAAATGTTCTCCTTTTACAAAAAATGCGTCTAAAATAATAATATTTTGCTTATATAAAGTAAAAACTACTCCAGAGAGTCTGGACTATTTTTTTTTTGAAAAATTCAAATTTTTTTCACAGTTGCTAGCAGTTGAAATAATTATCGGCGTTTTTTTCTTAAAATTTCTCCCCTCTGTTGTAAAATATGGATAAACCCACTTCTAAGTTATCTATTTCAAAAATTCTAGTTGAGCCTCTGTGGAAAGTTCTAAGCTATATAAAGACAAAATATTATTATAATTGAAGTATTTTTCACAAAATGAGAATCTTTTGAAAATTGGTCATTTTATGTTCATTTTTTGTCAAAATATTGTACTTAAATACTTTCCAATTGTAATAATATTCTTAAAACAATTTTCTATACATTTTCTAATCTAAGTGACACTAAATATCATAAATATTATCCATTTATACGCTTTTGCAAAATCACGGTTCTGAACGTAGTCGGATACCTTAAAGAATACTCTTAAAAGTTGAAGTATAAAAAGAATATTTATATCATTCAGATTGCAGAAATTAAAAGTTCAGGAATAATTATAGCTGCTTTGATAAAAAGTAGTTCATAGATTTTTTCTTTTCCCGAATGGATGTTGCATATTGGCTACAAAGAATTTGCAGACACAGCAAGTCTCCAATTGTGAGAGCATTTCATGGTGGTACCATCTGGTGGTGGCTCTCGCTACAAATTTGGATGCTTGAATCAATTTTATTTGAAGCTCTCGTAGGATGATAAATATTTCCGAGAGAGCCAGAGCCAAATTAATACACAAAGGTTTTTTTCATGCCCCATAATCATATACCATGTGTGCCTATGATTTTCGCATGCTGAAAAATTATCTTCTCTACCCAACTATCAACTCCTTGGGCTAACGAAGCATGCACGCAACCAAGCCGACAGTAGTTCATATAATTTGGGTTAATTTTAAACAATAACTTCTAATGACAGGGTTAATATTTTGAAGCTGATACATATAATAAAAGTATTCTGTGTTTTAAAATCTAACGATACATCAGATAGATAAATTAAGCATTATTTTATTATTGTGAACTCATTCTGCTGCTAATGTACATCATAATTTGGAGTTAAAGCGATAGATAAGTGAGCAGGATG
This sequence comes from Trichonephila clavipes, assembly GCA_019973935.1. Classification (NCBI taxonomy): domain Eukaryota; kingdom Metazoa; phylum Arthropoda; class Arachnida; order Araneae; family Nephilidae; genus Trichonephila; species Trichonephila clavipes. Next base: position 87,216 of record BMAU01021214.1, on the reverse strand, counting down.
GTGCTAAAATGTGTCGGTATGGTACATACGATATTTTTCCACTTTACTTTGCATTCAAATTTAATTTTCCTATTATTTTAGTAGCTTCATTATTAATCTTCGGTAGCTTAGAGACTTAAAAGTGATGAAACCAGTTTCGATGACTATAGAGATTTTACTGATGTCATGACATCGCTATATAAGCGTAATTTGCTTAGATTAGAAATATAATTATGCAGTAAAATACTCTTTATTTTTACTATAAATTGCAGTGTATACAATGAACTTAGAATGCCATCACAGACTTTTGATGAAATGGCTGTAATAAAAAAATAATCTTCGTATATATAGCGTAATTTCTAATTTTTGAAGTAATGCAACAGTAAGATTTAGTTCGTTAGTTAAATCGAAAGAAATACATACCAAAATTCTTTTTTTTTAAATTATATTTATTGCTTTCAGGCACATTGTAGTGATTCAGAGGTTGATACAGCTGATAACCACTCTTATTGAAATGGCTAGTTTTTTTAATCAAAACTCTGTAGACATTCCCGTCATGCTTCTTCTCGAAGGTTTTTTTATTCGCAAATTAAGCTCAATAAGCTAGTTTAATACCAACTGGTGTATGTTAAGTAATAATTGTTTGCATCTGAATTAATTTACGTACAACTAACATGAATAAAAAACATATTTTAACCATCCATATGTGATACCCCGCGCCCCTGGGGTACCATCTTTTCATCCTCGCGACCTGGATTTGTAGGAATAAAAGATTGGCCACTCGAACCATCCATAATAAAACTGGTTTGTTTTTCTCTATATTTATTAAACAATGCAACACAAGTCTTACTTAGAGGAAAACGATCCTGAGTGATATGACGTAATTAACAATTCTTAGCATATAGCGCATTAAATCCTTCTCACTATCTTTAAGATAAATTAACCTCCAAATCCTTATCTATAGCCGATTTCTTATCTAGCTAGAATCCGCTCTATAGTTAAACTTTAATAATCTATCGCTTACCGATATCTCTCGGCGATTTGCAACCAAACTTTACATCCGCTTCTTGTACTTTCTTCCTTTAATGTAAATCTTCTGTATACCTTATTATCCGACTTGATCGGGCTACTATGCAACTTTCTGGCTTCTAACTGATTTCTATATGGCTCCTATAATATTCTCAAGGCCTCCAGGCGACATTTTTGCGAATGCAAAAGCTCCAATATATAATCATTCCTAATCTGCATATCGCGTTTTCTTCTTGAGAAGATTGAAATGAAATGCCATTCTGGCCCCAAAGATTCCCCAAGAGGATTAACAGAAGGTGCGATAAACCCCGTCACACATGTAGTTTTCATTATTTTTTTTAACTAAAATCTTTTCTTTATGTTTTTGTGACTTTATTAGGGACTCAAAACTATAAACATCATAGACTATCTCCGTATTGCATTATTGATGTCGAAATATCATCTATATTCCAGTGAATTGAAATTAAAAACTTTTTATTTAAAATATAAAATGCATGCACTTAATCGACGAGAAGTCTTTCCAGACGATTTAATTGGAAACTGTACGCCCTCCTTGATAAATTATCGGAAAAACCTTTGGAATAATAATGATAATATATAAATGTTATCACCACATTACTATCATTAATATTTATTAATATTATTGGAAGAGAGACAGATCATAAATATTCCAAAATCCGTTCAGCTTATGACGTAAATACTCATGCTTAATAGTGGTTAGATTCAGGCTACATCCTTACAATTTCATGCCCAATCATATATCATCGGGTATTGATCAATGAAGTGGATTACTTGGGTAGGAGTTATTCTCTTTGAAAATTAAGGAACAAAATTGAAATTAAAAAATAATTTAAAGCTGTATTTTGGTAAACAAATTATGAGCTTCACCTGAGAAAGTACAGCTTTTAAACGAAATTTTTACCGTGCCATTGATATTAAAATAAGGGAGATTTTTCAAAAACAGGGTGATTTTTTTCTTAAACTGACACTATTCAGATCCACTTGTAGCTTTATCTAACAACCGCAATGGTACTAAACATCGTACGGGGACTAATGAAGACATGGGGAATAAGATTACGTACAAAATATAGTTCTAAAGAACGCCGATAAGCGTACTTATGATTCTGTACAATGTAAAAAGTATTACAAAGAAGAAAACAAAAAATAAAGACACATACAAAATGGCAATGAAATATTTCGTTTTATTCACTACATTCACTTCTCCGATGAGGAATTCAACCACATTCAATGTGAACTCCGTTACTAAAGACTGCGCCGTACACTGTCAGCATAACTTTTGCAACGGGCGTGCGCAACATATCACAAGGATATATTAAACACTGTCTGTAATATGTGTATCAAAAATGGTTCCCTGTGATCCTACAATGATTGCAGTTGCAACATCTGTTGCCGCCTCCTCTGAATGGACGAAGAGTCAATGGCTCGGTTTTTGAACTTCTTACTCATTTCTTTTGAAGCGATTAAGTCAGTGCTTAATTCTAATTTTTATCGTGACCCCCTCTATCCAATTATTTCTATTCTATCGATTTCTATTGAAATCAATTATACTATACTTTAATGCTAAAGCTAGAATACGATTAAAACCTCTTAAATGCCACGGGCGTATACAAACGTCTCACTCAGCCGAAACATTATTTTCAACGGACGTATATATACGTCTTTTCGAAGTACGGTCTTTTCTGTAAACGATTATCCATAGAATTATTCCGAAGGATATGAAATGCAATAAAAGGAACTTGACAGTTATTTGATTAATTATAAACCGAACAAAAAAATTATCAAGATGAATGTTAATGTTTGGATATAATTTTATATATGACAACACCCTGGGGTCACTGGTTATTATTAAACATGTTCTTAACTTAGCATTGTTAAATTAATTATGAAATACATTGGGTAGTATTGGTACATTTATAAGTATATTATATCAGTGTAAATGTGTATTTTATTTTTTTATTATGTCAGAATGGAATTTGTTTACTTTCAGTAAATTAGTAAATTTTTTTTAAATAAAATTTTGTTTTTGACATCTCAATATGCTCGCGTCCCCCCCCTCGGCATAGAGTTATCACACCCCCAAGGGGGCGCGCTTCACAGCTTGAGAAACGCTGGATTAAGCCTTTAACCCTCTAACCGGATAGCACGGAAAATTCCGTCAGTGTAAAGATGCTTCGAAAATGGACTGCACGGATTTTTCTGCCTTCAAGTAACGTTTTCAAAAGCGGATTAGCCACACTTTTTTGAAATCCTTTCCCCCTTTTAAAGGTTTAACCGAACTAGGTCATAAAATTGTCCCCGTTCGACCTCCCAAGTTCTAAAAGGGGGAAAGAATTGAAGTCTGTTGCATTTTTGAAGGCAATAGCAAAATAAGAGTAAAACGCTTTCGGAATAACTTTTCAGGAGGAAGGTATCCACTTAGAGGGTTAAGCGAAGCTTTTTAAGCGATTAAGTACCCTTTCGTAGTTCTTTTAGGGTTCTACGCTCAGAATTATCTGTCGTTGTTTAAGATAATACAACTTTATCAATAATGCATGTCTGGTACTGTGAGGTTGGTGTGGTGTGGTAGTTAGGAGAGGGGGTGCCAGCTCAGGTGTCGTCCACGTCACTTGACCATGGTTCAAAATTACGTGGTCCGTCGCCAAAAGCCCTCGTGTAGCTGAACAGTGCGACGTTAATATTCAATCAATCAATCAATCAATCTGGTACTGTGAGTTGTAGAATCACCTGAGCTGGTTCCCGTCAGCTGAGAATACTATTCTTTGGAGTTGTCTATAAGTTTTTATAGCCCAAATTACTGGCGTAATTGTCTCACATGAAAGAATAAATTTTGATTCTGCTTTGATACCCGTGTTTTCTGCTGATTCTCAGTTTCACAAGTTATAACAGTGCATGGATTCCCCTTTCGGCGATTTCTGGAAATAATTTTTTCCTCACCGAATCGTACTTTCGATGCCATTATTAGTCTGCATACCAAGAGTGGTGCCATCAAGCTGCAGGCATTTAAAAAAATCCTCATTTATAAATAAGGATGTTACTTCGTACATATAAGAAATTTAGAATTTCAGAACTCTTTAATATATATATTCCACGAAGTGTCTAAAAAAATTCAACATAAATTTAGAAGTTTATTTCAAATGTTTCAGATCTAATTAGCGATAGAACAAGAAATAAAGTTTTAGCTATGTTTAAATTCTCTTAGAGTCTCGTGATTTCGCGCTTTATTATTAATTTGAAGTTCGTTTTTTTAAATTTTGTATTTTAGTACGCAATTAAAACGAAACGCAACGACAAATTTATTTACAGAAAAGTGTTGCATTATTGAAACAGATAGAATAACAACGTATGGTTCAATTATATTTTTCAATTATTAAAAAAGGATGTAATAAATTCAATTTATAACTTCATGTTCGATGAAATTTGTAAGGTATATGCAATGTTCCCGCATGTGTATAACACATACTTATTCTGATATAGTATAAAAATTAATTACAAAATCGAAAATTTGATTAGATACGGTAAATGTATATACATTAGATATTTTGCACAAAGTAAAATTCAGGCATTTAAAGCTTTATTTTAATTTCATTAAATTATGATAATGTTATAAAATTTTTAAAAGAACTTGGATATATATGTAAGATGTTGCACGCATATAAGAATTTATAAAATAATTTAAATAATATATCCATTCAAAAATTTCTCGTGGACTTCGTGTATGACACTATATTTATCTTGCAGTTTCTTAAGAAATCCGCTTTTAAAATTTTACATTTAGATTTGGATTAAAACAAATTATATAATGTAATTCACGTTGGACATTAAAGTCACGTCAGAATTTTTTTGAGATGTGGCACAGGATGACATTTACGTTTTTAAGACAATTTATATTTACAACTATTCCTACATATTCTAAAATTTCCCATTTTATTGTACTCATACACTGGCCTTCAAAAGTTAAGGAACAACTGGTTTTTTGCGCCTTATTTGCAAATGAATGAATGTAGAAACACCAAATCTGGATGACATGTGCACAAAACAGTTATGTATTGTCTGCATGGTAGAACATACATAACAAGCATTCAAAAATGATTTACAACAAAAAAGGCAATCTTGCTGGAAAAGTCCATTCTTGGAAAAATAATAATCACAGTTTTATGTGGTAAAATGTCATAGAAACATAACAAAAATGGATTTTAATAAGGGATATTCCTACCCCTTGCTAGAATGCATTGGCGGCATCGAATTTCCATGCTGTCAATTAAGCTGTCGGTTACCGAAATGGGAAGCGAAGACCAGCCTCGGAGTAAGTTTTGTTCAAGCTCTCCTAAAGACCTTGGAAGAGGACTTAAAGCATCAACCTGTCTACCAAGATAGTCCCAAAGATTCTCTATTGGATTTAAGTCTGGAGATCGAGCTGGCCATTCAATTCGCTCCAAACCAAGACCCTCAAGATATTCCTCAACAATTACAGCTCGGTAAGGTCATGTACTATCATCCATCAGAATGAAGTCATTGCCAATTTCACCGGCATACGGGCGCACATATGGATCATGGATCTCATCCAGCTATCTCACACTAGTTAGAGTTTCTCCCTGGAGCACATGCAGGTCAGTGTGATCACCGAGGAGATCCCTACCCAAACCATTATTCCACCACCTCGGTAACTGTGTCTTTCAACAGTGTTGGATTGATGATATCTGGTGCTTCGCTCACTCCAGATGAGCAGACGTCCTGAATCGCTCTCCAGTGTGAATCTAAACTCGTCTGTATAGAGTACAGAGGCCCATCGCTGTCTGATCCAGGAAACGTGTTCTCTTGCCCAAGATATGTGGGCCCTTCTCTGTCGTCTGTTGAGGGGTACACATACAACTGATCCCCTTGCATAGAGACCTGAATTGTGAAGACACCTTCACACCGTACTCGGGAATATTATTCTACCTGATGCTACAGAATAGTCTGCAAAAAGTTGCGGTACAGAAATCCTTCTTCTTCGGGCCGAAAGAGTGATAAAACGGTCTCCTGCAGGTGTTGTAGCTTGGGGTCGGCCTGGAACATGTCTTCTGTACACAAATGCTTCAATTTGATATTGACTCCAAAGACTGTGGACCACACTAGGAGACACATTAAGACGCCTAGCAGCATCAGCCTGTGACAACTCTATTTCCTTCCCTCCGACTTCCCTCCACCTTAACGGATCGCGCAAACGGCTTCTATCAGACATTGCGAGACCCCACTGCCTATTGTCAACAAATGTGCTAGCAAAAGTTGTAAATCAACAAAAGGTACACGCGTAATTATGAAAGCCTGATATATGCTCACTCATCACGCCTGATATATTTCTCTCACTCATATATATCTGTTCTTTCCTATTAAAAAGTTATATCTGCTGTTTTTGCATAAATTTGTGTAAAGTTCATTTTTATCATTTATATAGACTATAAATTTTATTGTTACTGTCATTTTTTTTACGGTGAGCTTCGAAAAACATGTTGTTCCTTAACTTTTGGAGGCCAGTGTATATGCAAGTTATGATTTAAAAGAACCAAATTTTTTTAAAAAAAATATATATATAGGAACAAAAATGAGAGAGAGAGAGAGAGAAAGAGAGACATAACAGGAGAAAAGATTTAAAGGTTAACTCTAAAGTTAGATTAAAGGAACTAAGAGCTCTGCTGCTCTTTTACATCACGTCAGATTACGACTTCAAAGCTTGGCGGCAAGAAATCTACTAGCAAAAAAAGAAGATCCAGCCCAGCTCCAAGTTTCAGTGTCTATTGACAGCCAGATTCCTCTGCTCGTGATGTTATATGGGATACCAAAGATGGGTTAGATAATACAATAGACAGGGATAAAAGGGATGTACCACATATATTATAATACTTCATTGTACCTAAATATTCTATTTATTTACTCTGTATTCTATGCAGGTATTCTACTAATCTATTCTGTAAGATATATTTAAAAAGATGATGGCAACGAGTGAAAATCAAAAACGAGACTTGAAACTGAACGAGATTCGAGAGGGAACAAGAGTTTTGGAACGAATTTCTTGTTTATAAATAGAGAAAATTGTATTTTGTGTATTAAGAGGTTAATTGATAATTAACCCCTTAACTGCCACCTGCGTATATATATATGTCTCGTTTAGCCGGTGCTTAAGGGTGTATATATAATCTTTCTGAAATACGATTCCTTTCTTTGTACTCTTATCAGTTAAGATATTCTAAAGACTTTTGAATGAAATAAAATGAACTTGACAGTGTTTGCGAATGATTTACTTATTTAAGAGAAGGGTTTGATTATTTAAAACTTTTCTTCCCCTTCCCCCCAATACACAACACATGTGAGTCTATTTGAGGCATTGGAGAGAGAATCGTGTAACTTTTAATATGCATTTAAGGGTTTAATGGTTAATTACAGAAACAAAAGAACGCAAACTTTCCTGAATTATTTTCATCGAATGTGCCAGATATTACACAAACCTAAATTCTATATAGATATTCTATTTATCTATTCTATACTCTTTCTAGGTATCCGACTTATCTCTATATATAAAAATAGAAATTTGTTTATAAGAAATCGCATTACTCCAACACCGTTCAATCAATCACTGTGAAATTTGGCATGCATATGTATTATTTTATGGAGAAGGTTTTTGTACTATCCTCTTTGTGTTGCAGCTCTCCGCCAGTCGGCGCTACAGCATATCAACTTCTGCGTCCTTCAATCAATCACCAAGTGGTCGACAAATGATGCCAACTTGGCTCTATCGCCAACATTTCCCTATGTTTCTATTGAATCGCCATTATAATGTAAGGAACGGCGTTTCTTGCGAATATTGCAATTTTAATATTAAATAAATACAACAGAAAGTAATATTAAAGTATTACACATCCAGATATAAATTATTTACACTATTTTAAGCATTCATTACACAAAATTTGTAACGATGCGTAACTTTTTCTGAGTAGAGACCATCTTAGGAAAGTGTTTTCGAAAATCTACCCACAAGAGAGTTATGGGACGTTATAAATAAAGAAATTAATCTCTCCTTTTTATCAGGCTATTAGATTTACAGACTTATAATTTAATAAATATGGTTTTTTTTGTTCAGCTGAGATATGCAAAAAGCCTTTTCATTGTTTAATTTGCAATTCACGTAAAATTAATTCATTAAAAATTTCTTTATCCATCAATCCGTGTTGTTTAATTTTTCAGTTCACCCGTGCGAAGAACGGGTATACTAGCTAGTCTCTATTCTATATTCAATCAAGATATTTCATTTATTTATCTTATTTGATATTTTATTGCTCCTAAATGTTCTTTATATTCTAAGGTCTTTTAGCATTCTGTTACTTCATTGTTTTCTATCCAGATACTCTACTACTTCATACAAAATTAACTATTCAACACGAAAATAGAATAAATCATTAATCAATAGTTTCCTATCGCTGATGTCATAAGAAAACAAAGTCTATATCAAAACTCTTTTAAAACATCCACGCATTGAAGACTATAAAAGAGGAGGAAAAATATGAAAAGTTTAGCCCACGTGTCTGCAAAAGCTTTATATTCATGTCGAAAAACTGTGAAGCAGCCATGGACGCAAGTCAATCTATAAAGAACACTTTTCCCTGTTTCCTTCTTTTTTTATGTGTTGCCTTTTGATGTTCATCTTCTGGTTCGATGAGGTCTTCAAGCGCGCGAAAACTTGCAACACGCAACAAAATGTGTTCCGGAACAAAAGATAAATGGAGGTTAAGGCAAAAAGGACGAAAAAGAAATAAAACTATCGCATCGGGAGATCTCTTTGAAAAGGTTTTAGGAGGAGATTTTATGATTTTGTTTTACGATTTCACCTTTTATAACTTTAACCCGCTTTTCTCTTTTCGAAACGCAGTTACTGAGAAGGATATATGTATGGTATCAAATCATACTCTGCTCTGGGATCCTGTTAGAGCTAACAAGTTTATGTACTTCATCCTTTAAATGTCTTGATGCTTGCTTAAGTTTTGGAAGCTAAGTAGCGCTGGCGTATACATAAATTCTGGGAAGTCTTAGTTGACATTATTTGATTAAAAAATCAAAAAAAAAAATAATCAAGTCATATATTAGTAATAGTTAAGCATTTTTGTTATTCTTGTATTTATGTATTACTTCTGGTTAACATTTTTATAAAGATTCAACGGAAGTTAATTTGAAACATTTTTAGTATATATATAATACGTACTATTATCATGTCTCTACCATTAGCGTTTAATTTGTTTATTTTGTGATCTTTCAGTGTAAATTTCAAGAATAGCTCAAATTAATGAAAATTCATCGAAATATTTTCTTTTTAATTATTTTTGGAAATAAATATATATATATATAGTCCCCATCCTAATTTGAAGAAATTGGGCTTATGTGTATAAATATGTTAAATTACAATTTTAGTTATATTTATTTTACAAAAAGTGATTTTCATAAGTTACATCTTAACATTGTATTTTTATTTAATGTTATTTAGAAAAGCGTGGATTACATAGCGTCAAATTACACTTTTTGCAAATAATACATGTTTTATTTTTCTGTTTACATATTGGCATCCATGTTGGTTTCTATATATCTCCAAAATCTTCTTTTATTTCTTCGGAAGATGCATAGCCATGGATATTTTCAAGAGTTTAAAAGTTTCTTCCACTTATAGCTTATTAGCTGTTTGAAGGAACACAAGAAAAGCATGCAGATACAAAAAAACTAAATTACATATTAATTTTCGAAGTATCCATTTAAATATATGTATTATTAATAAAATACTAACAATGTAGTCTCTTTTGAGAGTACAAGCCAATTTTTTACTTTAAACTGTATTTAAATTTTTTCATCACTTCTGAAATTATGCTTAATCAGTTTATTTACATACGAGTGTATACACTTAATACGTAAATAATTTTATTTAAAACATTACTTATTGTATTATGAACAATAGTTTTATGTCGTAATAAGATACTTCTTTATTCGTATAAACTTGTTTTCATGAAACACCAGTTCTTTATTAATTAATTGCAAGTATTTAATAGGGTTAAGTTTTTAAGGGTTAAAATTTATACATGATAGCATCTCTTATAAGAGAGTTACCTCATTAAATTAATTTCTTTAGAGATTTGCATTTACTTTTTTACTCTGGAATTTTCACAAAAAATAATTTATTTACTGTCTCAATTATATATATATATATATATATATATATATATATATATATATATATATATATATATATATATATATATATATATATATATTGCAACTATTCCTCTAAATCCAAGATTTTTTTTCAGTTTATAAAAAAGGCGAATGCAATTAAGAATTGTATGTTTCAATTACGTAAAATATATAATAAAAAATAGCTTAAAAAATCAACTATAAAAAAATAGAAAAATGTCAAAAATCTCCAAATTTTCCCCAAATCTCTCCCTCTTTCTTTTCCCAAATTCAAAAACAAAAAAGGCATGATATACATAATATATTAAACATTTTTGTATAATTGTAGAATATTAAATACTTAAAAAAACACTTGAAAAACCATAATATAGATCTAGCAATTGAATTTTGCTGAAATTTTAGAAATAAGATATTCCATTGTTTATATATATATATATATATATATATATATATATATATATATATATATATATATATATATATATATATAAATTCAGAAATGAATAAATAAACTATTTTGTTGTTGAGATGAAAGCAAGCAAAATTCGAAAGTGGATTTAAAAATAATGTTAATAGATTGAGTGAAAACTATTAATTAAAGAAACATTTAAAAAAGTTTTTCTAAATTTTTTCAACGCTTAGTGAAAGATCTATTTAAAACGGAGTCCATACAAAACAATTGTGTCTCAAAACAATCATGAATAATACTATATCTGGAAATATTTTAGACCTTTACTTTAATTAGACGCACTTTAAAACATCTCGAATAATTCTCTTTCGTTCCAATGATTTCGGATAAAAATTGTAAAACCCACGCTTCTTCTCTGTAGCATTAATCTGTTTGTTTCAGCCATTTTCCTAATTAACGCCATTTAGTAGACGGTATTTACCCATTTATCTCACGTATCGTAAGTCAGAAAAGATTTATGCGGGGGAACATGTTAATTGGTCATTTTGCCTTGTAAATCTAATCAACACTTCAACAAAGTGATATTTTACGAGTAAATAGGGAAGATGGGAGATTTGATATATCTATAAAGTCGTACTTTGCCAGGAATTTATCGTTTTGTTGAGCCCTCTTAAAATATGAGCTTTTATTTGTAACATGCCAAAAATATTGCTCATTTGAGGAAATTTAGATCACAGTATTTAGGTTAATAATTTGATTATGCATTTGAGGGCGTTAGTTGGATTTAACGCCGTGTTGGTGTCTCATTAGAATTATAAATCTTATTCGAATTATCCCTCTTTAGAATAAGATGAAAACTTTCACATACAAATGGTTGCTTGAGTAGAGGAACTTTATTATTCATATTCTCCAAGATGATTGTAATTTTAGTTATTTTATCACTCTTTTCTGAGCTTCACCTGTATGTAACAGATTCTTTGAACTCGATTTTTACCACTTTAAATGGTCAGATTAATTCGAAATTCTGCTCACTTGTCAAGTACCGATGACGATACAATAATTTAATAACTTTATTCCATTTTTCTAATCAGGTTCATCAGGAGTAAAGATTTTACATTTCTAGGTTTGGTGACTAATTCCAGATTTGGCGACTAAAACATTGGTACAGACCCAAAGCAAGCAAAACCGCGTTCATGGTTAATATAAATACAACAAACAAAAAAAGTGTTCTTTGTGCCAAAAAAAGTGGAAATAAAAAGACTCGAGAATGTGAAAAAGTAATTTATGTTCTAATTGCTTGTATTTTTATGTACAATATGTTTATTATTACTATGTTGTAGCTGATGCAAGTTTCAGAGAGATTATTAAGCTTTTTTTAGTGAAAAAAAATCATTGACATTACACCTACTTCCCCATAAAATATTTCAAACTTAGCTCTTTCAGATTTCCTTCAGTTGGTTGATCTTACATTTTGCAAGTCAGGTAGTACCGATGCACTGATAGGATGCCAATGGGTATTCCAGATTCTAAAAATGACGCACATAAGATTAATTTATCAATGAATAAATGATGGCTTAAACTAAAAAAAACCACGCTTTTTTATAGTTTTAATCGAACTAAAAAGTAAAAAATAATTCTTAATATAAGGATAAAATGATTAATGAGAAAATTTTGCCATTGTGGTAAAAGCTTGTGGCGGGTGCGCCTTGTACCACACTTTTACACTTACTCTACATTTCGGAATTGAACTAGTAAGAAACTATAATAATTGATACCGAGCATCCCACGTTTTTACCGCAATGTGACATTAGTTTTCTAGTTAATAATTTTTTTCTTCAGTTTAGGTATCCGACTGACTACGTTCGGAACCGTGATTTTAAAAAAGCGCATAAATGGATAATTTTCATGACATTTAGTCTCACTTAGATTAGAATATATGCATAAAATTGAGTTAAGGGCTTTTTGACAAAAAAAAATTCGTTTAAATATAGTATTTTGGCAAAAAATTAACATAGAATAATCTTTTTTCTAAATACTTTCCTTTTGTGAAAAATGCTTCTATTATAATAATATTTTGCCTGTATATAGCTCAGACCTCTCTACTAAGGCTCAACTAGAATTTTTGAAATATATAACATAGAAGTGGGTTTTTTCATATTTTACGACAACAGAGGGGAGCAATTTTAAGAAAAAAACGCCAATAATTATTTCAATTGGTGGTAACTCTGAAAATAATGTCAATTTTTCAAAAATCACACAATTGAGCCTCTATACAGAGGTCTGAGCTATATACAGGCAAAATATTATTATAATAGAAGCATTTTTAAAAAAAGGAGAACATTTGGAAAAAAAGATTATTCTAAGTTAATTTTTAGCCGAAATATTTTATTTAAATACTTTTTTTTTATCAAAATGTCCTTAAAACAATTTTATGCATGTATTCTAATCTGAGTGACTCTAAATAGCATGAAAAATTGTCCATTTATGTGCTTTTTTAAAATTACGGTTCCGAACGTAGTCGGATACCTTAAGAATTATTTTTTGCTTTTTAGTTCGATTAAAAAAAACAATAAAAGTATGATTTTTTTTAGTTTTTTAAACTATTATTTATTACTTTTCTGATAATTATTTACATTTAAAAGTCAGATTGGAGGAATAGTTATAATATTTAGGCTGTGATCTTTAGTTGGGCACAATATTTCGTAAATAATTTACTCGATCTTTTGAAAACCGCCTAATGTTGAAGATTGTGGGTCAGATAACATTCATAAGTTATTCATGAAGAAGAATTTTTTGAGGTAAATGAGCGCAATTGTAGCTAACAGTGCTCACACCCACGCACACTCATTGTTGCTGTATTATGATTATAATCTCACCACGAACAATTGTTTTTGAAGCATCGTAAAATAATGAGATACAGGCAGCGTCTTTAAATTTAAACCAAATTTTGATGAATTGCTGATTAAAACCAAACGAGCAATTTGTGACCTTTAAGTCAAGAAAGCTATGCGTACCGAGTACGAACCAACTGGTTGCGGCTAGCTTTCTGTAGACCATACGAGTAAACCAGTTAAGGAGTTTCAAAATTCTTCGTAAAATGCTAAGGGGTTTTATTTAAGAAATAATTGAATGATTGTTTTTTAACAAAACGTAATGAAGCAACAGGATGGGGTTCCTAATTTTGAATCATGATCAGAATTAACGTGTATTAGCCTCTATGCATGGCTAGTTTTTAGTGATACCAGTGTTAGAACCTACAATTCGACAAAAACATATCCAGATGTGTGTCTTTGACCATGACATTTTGGTTACCGTGGGCATTTAAATAAAGAGAGAAAACAATATACGAGAAAAAAATTTGATTTAAATTTTCTTAAAATTTTTTATTTCAATAAAAAATTTAATAACATACATTTTAGGTACACATTTTTTTCTTAAATAATTCAGCAAGTTCTTGTTTTAGAGTTATAATAAATGTAATTATAAAACTAATATTCGTATAATCAATAAAATAAAACAACTCGACTCTTTTATTCTCATTTCTTAACAATACTCTCTTGATTTGCAGTAACGGGAGTATAGGACAGGAGCTGCAACAGAACGGAAGTTCAAGGACGGAAAATTCGAGAAGGTTTTGTCGTTTCATGGAATCGGGTTAATGAAATTCCCCAGAGTACTTTCACGGGTAATTAATTAACTGTTGAATTTCATTCATCACTTTATTTTGCATACGTCTGGCCACACCGGTGAGTGCATCAATTAATATAACTCTCTTATTCTCAGTAAATGATGTTAAATAGGATCTAGTTCTGTTATCATTTCATTATGTTATCAAAATATCTTTACGTTAAAGTATTCGACCAGGTTGAAAAGTTGTTTTTTAGGTGTTAGATGTTAAGGCCACATTAAAAAAAAAGAATTATAAGTACTGAGGGAGACGAAGGAATATAATACATAAAATTGGAGAATTTTAAGTTGTTTTTCGAATATTTACATTATATAACACATAACGTTTTTTGAAGAATGAAATTTTTACGATAATTTGTGCATGAAAAATGGTATGTCACCAAAATAATTCAATAAAATTCAATGAAATTTGTAGTACTTTTGTTATGATATCTTTTGGATGTAACAAACCGCAGATTTTAAGGCAATTATATTTAATCAGATCTACTGCCATTTTTAGCTTAAAACATAAAGTAATTTTACCGAAAAATTCTTAGCATCAAATTAGAGTTCATAAAATATTTATTTTTTTATATACTTTTTACCCTAGAGTTTGTGACACTTCAGATGGATCAAGAAGTACATCAAAGAAATTAAAATTACGTCGTATGTCCAATGTGTTTGTATTTATGCTGTTTTTCTTAAAGCTGAAAATTTTACAAACATTTTATAAGTACAGTCGAACCTCTATATGACGAACCTCTATATTGCGAATTTTTCTACATAAAGAACTTTTTCCTGGAACCTTGAACATTTCCTTCGTAAAATAACTTCTTCATAACGAAAGACATTTTCTATATAACGAACTTTTTCTTTTATGATTCATTTTTTTCCCCTCAAAGTATTCCTGAACCTTTTAATTTATTCTCTTTTTAGCACATGTTATGGTGGTCATAAATCTTGAACTGGTTTTATTACATCCTAACTCGCCGATAGCAATAGAGTTCTGGATGTTCCATCCAAGAAGTGAAACCTTTAACCGTCCCACAGTACAATTCCCTAGAAACTTCTTCGATATCCTTTTTCACACTCAGTGGAGTTGTCCCGTGTCCCCGTGCTCTAGTAATAAAATAGAGTAAATTTAATATTTCTTGTATACTTTAAATTAGAAAATGTCCTTTAAATTCATTAATTTTAATATAAAGTTATTTTCTTAATATTGAAAATACAATGTATTCTTCGGCATTCTTTTTCTTGTTTTCCTTGCAGTTTTTTTTGTTTTTTTGATGATTAAGATATATAAAATAAGCATATATTAATTTTAAAAAAGGTATGAATAATTACTTTTTTAACATATAGTGTTTATGAATTTAAAATTTGTTTCAAGTGGTTTATAGAGTACGTATATTAAACGATGAATCTATATAACGAATTTTCCATGCAACGAACTTTTTTCTGGATTTTAGTGACTTCGTTATATAGAGGTCCGACTGTATACTATTTTTTCAAAAACAAGGGGTGATATTTGTTATTTATTTAATAATTATAACTCTTTAAACCTATTTATATACTTTAAAATAAAAAAAATTCATCTGAAAATCTATTTTTGAATAATTGGTCTCCGAATCTTGTCGTATGCCTTAATGCTCATTGAATTTAAATATCCATTTGAATCAACATTTATGCCTAGAAAAGTGGTCGGCATCTATTTGTTCATTCACGAATTTTGTCTTTACATTTTGTTTTCTTACTTATTATATATTCCCTTTGATACTTTTTGAAAATTTTGTCTTTGTTTTTGTTCTGTCCTTATTTTCATATTTTTTGTGCTATCGACGCAAAATTGAAGAATAGGGAAAATATTCTTGAAAATATATTAATAATAATTTTTTTCTAAACTCTCTCTCTCTCTCTCTCACTTAAGTTGTCGAGTTACATTTTATCCCTCGCTGACGTACAATTACATAATGGAGATATACATCGGTAACATGTTCTTGAATCACTCATAATGTTTACCTCAATAATACTCTAATGGCATTGTGCAAGCAAATTACGTTTATGCATTATTTTAATCATACCTTTTTTCTCACTGTATTTAATTTTTAAACATTTCCATTTCATTTCTAATTAAATAAAAAAGTTGTATTTCACCAATGTCTTGTTTCGACCGTTAAAGAGTAGTATAGATTTCCCCATGAAGAGTCGACCAGCGATTAGTTATTACTTTAGCTGTTGTATAGGACGAGCGAGTGCTTGTGAATAATCTTTTATATACTTATGTTTTAGATACTGATAATCATGTCTGAACACTGTTGAAAGTATGAAGACATTCTGAGATTTATTCTACGAATTTTGCTGTATATCCTGTATTTCAAGGATTGATTTTCTACAATAAATTTCCATCGTTCCTGGAATGCTCTCTTGCTTTTTGAAACCGGTTGTATAAAATCCTGGAACTCCGATCTACGTAACAATATTCTCTTCACCTTTTTGCTATTGAGAATATGTAATAAATTCTCAATAAGATTTTAGTCTGGTTAATTGCCAGGTCAATTAAGCACTTTTATTTTTTATCGCCTAAAAGTCTGGACCAATATCGTGTGACGGGCTCATCGCGCTTTCCATTAATTGTCTTCTTGGGTTTCTTTGGGGCCAGAATGTCAATTCTTTCGAAACAACCCGAGAAGAAGAACGTGAGCGAATATTCAAATTAGAAACCTTTCAAATAGCAGAAGTTTAGCGTAAGCAGTGTGGCATTTGGAAAGTGATTATGCTAGTCTGTGTTTACTAATGTTAAAGAAAATTGAGAAGTTATCCGACATTCAAGAGTTAATCTAGTCGTGCCAGAGGGTTCAAATCATTCCACACGAGATAGACCACCACGTCATTTAGGATTCGAATGAGTTACTGCTTACCCAGGATATAGAGGTAGGATTGTTCAAATTACTAATAGGAACTGTGTATTTACTGAGATTAGGAGTAGGCGATAAAGTTAGATATAGTGATGAGGGTCGCGCTTATTTGGTAATACGTATTGTGTGTCTCCTCACCACAGATTCACTTGGTTTAAATATAAATACTATAATTGTATATTGTTTAAGTTAAAATTTTAATAAAAGATATTAAGATAATATATTTGGCAACGTCTGGTTCTTCATTCATTCCCACAACTCTAAGTCGATAAGATAATGTAGACGTAGGGCAACCCTACCGGGCCAATGCCTTACAATCGAATTGTGACAAGAAGCCGAACCATGTTGAAGTGTTGCATCAAATGCTTCCGTCGATGGAACAATTCTATTGCGTACTATTTCTATGTATTTGACATAATTCATCATGCTTCAAAAGTATCTATGCTTCCAGAGCCATTTGTTGAGGAAAACCCCCAAAATATTTGTTTAGAAGGGTGTTTTACAGTCTGTTCGGTATGATTTGGTAAAAGAGTTTCCTGTTAACTTCGCCTAGCTACACCTCATTTGCATCCCTGCACAAATAAATGCATTCCATCACTGAAAATCACCGTCTTCTAATCGTTAACAGTCCAATATCGGTATTTTTTGGCCAATGCTAAACATTTTTTTACCTTTTTCTGAATAGAATTTTTCCACGGTCTTGTTACCTTACGTCTAACTCCCAGAAGCCTTTTCTATATAGTTGAGGGGCTCATTTCAACACCATAATTAAATAAACCCTTCGAAGGTCTTTGCTTATCCTTCTTGGACTTATTTTGCTATTTGTAATTATAATTTTATCAGTTCTCGGAGCAGTTTTCCGTTTGAGCCCACGTTTTCCTTTTCTTTTAGGAGACGTTGTTTCAGAATCTTGAAATGTATTTATTATTCGTGAAACACTTGAGTTGCCCACAACAAATACCGTAGCTATATCTCTCACATTCATAGATGTGCGTTCATTAAGAGTGATTATTTTAGAACCATTTCTTAGAGTAATATCTATTGATTGATTGATTGATTGATTTAATATTAACGTCGCACTGTTCAGCTACACGAGGGCTTTTGGCGACGGACCACATAATTTTGAACCATGGTCAAGTGACGTGGACGACACCTGAGAAGTAATATCCATCTCAAAACAATTAAAAGTAATACGTGTTAAAAGGAACGCAAAACTATAACTACCAGTTGCCACACTTAAAGGCTCACAACTGAATAGCTGATACATCAAAACCATTCAAACGAGTATATTATAGACAAGGTCGATTCACCACATTACCTCTAGGCAGATATAACCGATTTTAGGGGGTTCAAGACATCACTGAAAATCACATACCATCTCAGACAAGTAAAATATACTTGCCCAGTAAATTCTAACATTATAGTATTAATCACAGACTACTTTGTGGAATGAGAACTGAAACATGCACGGAATTAGTTTGAATTGAAATAAAAATAATCACAAGGTTTACGATTGAAATAAGAAGGAAGATGTACTATTTACAGTGTAGTCACATTATTGTTTTGAATATTTTCAAAGTGTCGGTGTCTTGCTGTAATAGCCCACGAATATCACTAAGCCTACATTCATCACATCATATATTACATTCATTGAATAATAATAAGATTTTTAACTACGTTGCTATTTTCGTTGTTTGAGCAAGGAGTGTTGCCATCTATAAAAAACAAAACTTAAGTATTAAAAATCATATACATCTTAATCAATTAAAGTATTCATTCTTTTCCCACATATTAAAAAACTATAAAAGTAAACGAGAATAATACTCCATTCTTCTATTCATAAAACTGGAACTTTTTTTCATCGCACTTGTTGAGAATGAGTTGCCTTTTACGATTTTTCCAGTGGTATTAAAAAGAAAAGTTAAAGCATATTACTTACAGAATACCTGCTTCAGAAACTTTCAGAGCTTTCTTACATTTTCCATTAACGCGCGTATTAAGAACAGTAATTAAAAATACCTCATGCGAAAATGTTAGGCTTAGGAGTTAAAAAGACTTGCTGCCACTACACAATGCTTAATTACATTCTATTAACATCGTTTAAATTTCCTGTACGGGAAATTCGCCATTTTTTTTTTTTGTTCTGTAGTCACCTCATTTTTAATTCTTAGGGTTGTAGCTATGAATATTAAGCAACTTAAATTGCTACAAGGCTTAGATAAGTCTAATCTACAAGTTTCGCGCAAATTAAGAACTTTAAAAATGTTCTTTTTTCTCCCATATTTTATGGAACATTTAAATCCATTGAACTGTAAATGTTCCAGAACTAGATGTTACACTGCTCGTTAAAACGATGAAAATTGTCATCTTATGAGTTAAATCGATCAGAAAATTCAACGGTTAAAATAGAAGTAAGAGCAAAAGACTTCTGCTCTAGCGGAAACATTAGAATCGCTAGACCGGAAATTATGTCTTCGTCAAGTGGGGGAAGAGAGAAAAAAAATCTTGCTTTTTGAAAGAACTGAGCCTGTGGTTCGAATAAAAACGTTAGATTATTTTTCGTAACAAACTTTTATGTTCAGTTAAAATGATGGGTGAGTATCAAACACAAAACATTTTTTCGTCATACATAAATTTATGTATAAAACACTGTAATCCATTGTAATATACTGCGATGATTTTTTTCACTTTTTAAAGATTATGAAATAGTTGCTCGTAATATTTTATACTGCTAAAGTGCAAACATTTTTTAAAAAAAATGGCGTTATAAATTAGTCGGGATTTTTGAGCAGGATGGAAGTTTATATTGTAATGAACTGTTTCTGGAGCTTTTATACATATACATTCTAGTTAAAATAAATAAAAGATCTCTAATATAGAATCAGTTCGAATTTAAAAAAAATATTAATTTTGGAATTGATTTTCTGTTATAATTTATATTTTGTCATAAATGTAATTTTTTACTACATTGATTAAAACAGAACGGATTTAAAGAGAAATGTTTTACACGCAATTTTTGAAATGAATAATTCAAAGAGTTTCCATTCTTACTGCAGTCATATCTTTCTGTTAAAAAATTCGGTGAAAGCGTTTGAAAACTGCATTTTTTAACTAAGTGATTCATTATGTTACATTTTTATTACGTACACAAATATACATCATTATTTATATATTTAGTGTATAATACACAGCAAAAAAGTGATAATAATTATATTTTGCAGCGAATAACTGTAGTTGATTATTAATACAATTGCACCATCTAATGACTCGTCCAAGGCATTAATAAAGTAATGGATCATTAGCTTTTCTTAATATTGTGTACTAAATTTCCATTATTTGTATTTTTTAATCACTAAAAAAATGCAAAGATTTTGAATATTTCATTAATTAGATAAAAAAGAATCCGTTATGGGCATTGAAATACACTTGTGTGCAAAACATAACAATAATGTAAATTTTAAGAAGCTAGCCATGAAATCGCAGAAAAGGGGTTATTGCAATCAGCACAATGAAAACGCAATACAGTAGAAAGGGGATGCGCATGCGAATGTCAGGAAGAAAACATCGCAAGTCA
Organism: Trichonephila clavipes; assembly: GCA_019973935.1. Lineage (NCBI taxonomy): Eukaryota > Metazoa > Arthropoda > Arachnida > Araneae > Nephilidae > Trichonephila > Trichonephila clavipes. Next base: position 66,422 of record BMAU01021214.1, on the reverse strand, counting down.
GTGCTTCTCAAACTTTCAATATTTGCGACCCAATATTCAATCACAATTTTCATCGCACCCCCTCCATACAATAACAATATATTGACTTCTATTGCAAAGGGTGTTTTTTTAGAGGTATAGAACTTTAAATTGCAATAAAACAACGATGTATTATTCGATTGACATGAATTTTTTTTTATTCGAAAGATAATCTTGTGGCATTACATTTTAAATATGATTTCTGGCATAGGACTGCCACGGCTGGCTCGGATGTAGTCCAATCTGGACATCCAATTTTCGATGACTTTTTCCAACATTTGTGGCCGTATATCGGCAATAACACGGCGAATGTTGTCTTCCAAATGGTCAAGCGTTTGTGGCTTATCCGCATAGACCAATGCCTTTACATAGCCCCACAGAAAATAGTCTAGCGGTGTTAAATTGCAAGATCTTGGAGGCCAATTCACAGGTCCAAAACGTGAAATTAGGCGGTCACCAAACGTGTCTTTCAATAAATCGATTGTGGCACGAGCTGTGTGACATGTTGCGCCATCTTGTTGGAACCACAGCTCCTGGACATCATGATTGTTCAGTTCAGGAATGAAAAAGTTAGTAATCATGGCTCTATAACGATCACCATTGACTGTAACGTTGTGGCCTTCTCGTTTTTGAAGAAGGATTCCACCCGCCCATAAAGCGCACCAAACAGTCAGTTTTTCTGGATGTAACGGTGTTTCGACATACACTTGTGGATTAGCTTCACTCCAAATGCGGCAGTTTTGTTTGTTGACGTAGCCATTCAACCAGAAGTGCGCTTCATCGCTAAACAAAATTCGCTTATGAAAACCGACCATTATTTTCGAAATACAATTGCCCAATTTGAAAGCGTTGTTCAGGCGTGAGTCTATTCCTGATGAATTGCCAAACCAAACTGAGAATAAATCACTTTACAGCTGTTAAATCGGTCGCCATCTTGGAAAGTAATGCCAACTTAAACTTCTATACCTGGAAAAAAAAACACTCTGTACTATACTTTGACGCTAAAACTACAATACGGCTTTAACCATTTAAGTATCACTGGTGTATATAAAAATCTCACTCAGCCAAAGCGTTAATTGACCCGGACGTATATATACGTCTTTCGGAACTACGATCTTTTCTGTGCACTACTATTATTCCGAAGGTTTTGGAATAGAATAAAAGGATATTGATAGTGTTTGCGAAGGATTTATTTATTCCTTTTCTTCCCCGCCCTAGTACATCCCTTACATGCTCCTACGCAGAAAACGGAGGCATTGAGGAGCGAATCGTGTAATTTTTAATCGGAGCTTAAGAAAATAACTATAAACCATACAAATTATGAAAATAAGTGTTAAGATTTGTATATCATTTTACATATGACAAGCCCATGGGGTCACTGGTAATTATTAAACTTTTTCTTAGTATTGTTAAATTAATTATAAAATACCGATACATTTATAAGTGTATTATATCAGTGTAAATGTGTGTTTTATTTTGTGTTTCTTTATTTTCAGTAAATTATTTAATTTTTTAAATAATCTTTTGTTTTCAACTTTTCAATATGCTCGCGCCCCCCTTGTAGAGTTATCACGCCCCCCCCAAGGAGGCGCGCAGCGTAGTTTGAGAAGCGCTGTCATAAGTTACGTGAGTGTACGCAAAACACGTGTGGTCGGCGTGCGCTACTCAAGACTACAAGAAGAGGAAGAACGGAGACACAATTAAAAACATTTGCTGGAAGTGCAAGTGAGTTTTTTCATGAAATATAGCTACAAGAAATCACCTGGATAACTTCGCATGTGGAAGAATAATCAGAAAGCTGGAGGAGGGGCGTAGTTTGACCAGTGAAGCTGAACAGTTCAGAATCATTTCGCGCGCTTGAAAAGTCTTCCAAACCATAGTTACAACTGTCAGAAAGGTTGGTGGTGGCTGCCCGAGGGAAAACAACTGCAGAGAACGACTAATATATCACCCTGCTGGCGAAAAGGGCCAGATACCAGTGATAAAACGCCATTGCTCAGCAACTGTGTACTGTGACACGGCGACATGTGTCGCCGTTTATTGTGGCCCAACGCCTTCACAAAGATGGCCCATTCGTTCGCTTTCCTGAACGCTGCATCCTTTTGCAAGTTGGCCATCGGTGACACCGTTTAGTAGAGTGGTCATCGTTTAAGTACAAAATACTGACTCATTTTCTGAATTTCATGTCTCTCATTTGATTTCTAGTAGACTTACAGCAAAAAAAAAAATTGCGTCTGATGAAGCTCTATTTTTAGATCCCTGAGCCTACGAATAAGGATTATATATATATAAGTCAATAGTTTTTAATAAAGATATGACATTCACACACACACACACATATAGAAGTTCCTTAAAAATCTTCTGCATTTTAAAATAACGTAACTATTTTTTTGTGAAGTGTTAGTTACCTAGAGTTCGAGATTATTTCATTGTGAAATATTTCTGACTCTTATTTTCTGTTCAGTTATATTCTGACGAGTACCACAATCAAGCAAATCTATATTATAAATAAATTCTCTGTAAGGTACTTTTTCTTTGGAATAGTCTCACTCCCACTTTAGAATTTCGACATTGTATTATTATACAAGCCTATCAAGTTACAATTCGGTTTAAGCACATTTTTTTTGTTCAGCTTAATCGGAATTTTTTAGAGTATTTTTATGTCTTTCACATTGAGAAACCGAAGACAATATCTACGAATTCGTAAGAGAAACTTCTAGTTGATTAATGTAGAAGTATCTATAGAGCTCATTATAAGCCAATGTTCAATATATTGACCCAATATTCAATCATAATTTTCATGGCACCTCCTCCCCTTCTCCATACAATTTCGACGTATTGAATTCAATAATACTATATTTTGACGCTAAAACTACACAATACGAATTCAACCTCTTAGGTGCCACCGGCTTATATAAACGTCTCGCTCAGCCAAAGCGTTAATTGACCCGGACGTATATATACGTATTTCCGAAGTAAGATCTTTTCTGCGCACTGCTATTCATAAAACTACTCCGAAGGCTTTGGAATGAAATAAAAAGACCTTGACAGTGTTTGAGAGTTGGCATTGGGAAGAAAATCACGTATCGGTAGTTAAGGGATTAATTATTAACCGTACAAACTATCAAGACAGGTGTTAATTTTGTATATAATTTTATATATGAAAAACCGATGGGGTCAATGGCACTTATTAAACTTGTTTTTAACTTAGTATTGCTAAATTAATTATAAAATACATTGTGCAGTAGTGATATATTTATAAGTGTTTTTATCACTGTAAATATAGATTTATTTCTCATTACGTCAGAAGGTATTGTTTGTTTACTTTCAGTAATTTAAAATTTTTTTAAAAATAATCTTTTGTTTTTGACTTTTCGATCTGCTCGCACCCCTCCCGTAGAATTATCAAGCCCCCTCCCCCAGGGGTTGCGCCCCAGAGTTTGAGAAACGCTGCATTAAGCAGTTGAGAAAAATATGTTTGTCTCTCTTAATAAAAAGATGTATTGTATACCTTAAAACATTCATCGAAATTTAATCAAATGATTTTAAGAAATAAAGAGGTAACAGAATTGATATTTTTTGCAGGACACTTGAGGTTAATACAGTTTTTTTCAAATATTAATTCATTAACTAAATTTTAAAAAAAATTAATAAATAGTAACAAACAAAAATAATAGTCCATTACCTTCTACGCATAGGAAAAGCATTTTTTGTGTCCTTGTAACGCAATGGATAGAGCGTTGGACTTCTAATTCAAAAGAAGTGGGTTTGAATCCCCTTTGGGATGGCCTAGTTTCTGCAAATGTGATTTCTTTTTTTACTATACTATTTTATTAGAATAATTAAATTTAATGAGTTAATAAATAGTAACAAAAACAAACAAAAATAGTCCAACACCATATATAGAAAGGAAAATGGAAAATTTCAAGGAAAATCACTTTCTATTTTTTCTCTCAATATTGTGATTCTGTCATATATATATATACATATTTATAATAATTATAGTTATTTAGTAAAAAGTAACTAAAATAAAATTTTTCTTCGTTGACCTAAGTAGGAGTCGGTTTAATTTTTTTTTATATTACTTGTTTTTCTTAACAAGAAAAGGAAAATCGCTTTAAACGAAAAGGTTTCCCATCTGGGGATGAGCAAATTACGGAAAAAACCAGACATTTAATGAAATGTTTCAGAGAGTCTAAGGGGTGTGCGGTAGCCCAGTGGTCAAGGTACCGGATCAGGGCAGCCATGTCATGTGTGAGTTCGAGCTCATAACCACTAAAGACCCGCCGTGTAAAGTAAGGATGCACGTTAAATCTGTCGAGAGCTGAAATCTCCTCCCATTGGTGTGGTATGGTAGTTAGTAGAGGGGGTGCCAGCTCAGGTGTCGTCCACGTCACTTGACCATGGTTCAAAATTATGTGGTCCGTCGCCAAAAGCCCCCGTGTAGCTGAACAGAGCGACGTTAATATTCACTCACTTGAGAGAGTCTATGTTTTATTGACTCTCTTTATTATTACTGTCTTCATAATTGGAATGGTTCGTTACAGTAGATGAGGATAAAATGTGTACAGCTCCAATTAAGGCAAATATATTTTGGAGTTTGTTCAAAGCTCAAACAACATCATTGATGCAGATTATAGCAGCAAAAATGAAATGAAAATGCAGCTGATGTCCCCTTCATCCGAAATGAGAAACATCAGGAAAAGCATGCGCAGATATTTAGACGAACATTCAGATGATAAAATGAATACATCGTAAGATTTGTTGACAGTTTGATGCTAAAAGTATCAAATTATTTTCCAAAATGTTTTGTTTTTCAGAAAAACTTGAAAATTTTGAATCATATTGTAATAAGTTCTTGCAAATGTTTTTGTTTCATTGATTTTTAGTAAATACATACAGAAATAGGTATTTATATAAATAAAATGCACTCAAATGTTGATTGTATGTTTTTTATGCAATATCGTTTAACACGAAAAAATATTTCAATCCTCTTAGTTACGTATTAAGCGATTTTCACTGTATATGGCTATTGGTTGTTTGTGATTAGAATAATAGTAAAATATTAAACACACACAGTAAAAAAGATTGTTTTTCTAAGACTAATTTTTAAGAAAAAGTGAACCGCTAAAAAGTTTTTATTTTGTAGTGGTATGTAGTAGTTAAATACGAATAACGTTAAGTGAATGATTAATACTTCGAAAAATATATTATACATTATTAAGATTATTTATTTTATTTACCTCGTGTTATATTTGAGTTTTCTATAAAAGTGCATTTTAAATATTTGCGAAAAGGACGAAAATTAATTTTAATTGTACATCCGATCAAGATGCAGTGCTGGTAATAAAAGAGATGTTTCATCTTACGTAAAACTCCACATTTTAATCTCTCTGTTGTTTAATAATTTTTTTTGGAATTAAAAGCCTTTGAATCTAATGAAACGTGATGAAATTTTAGAGTACATTGTAAATATATTTACTCTATAAGAATTAAGAATTGTCCTCGGTTTGTTCGAAAATTAAATACATCGACTTTCAAAATGAAACATTAAACATTTTCTAAACCCGTGGAAAATTTGAATTTTGTAATCAGCTGGAATTAAAACGAATGAATGAATATTTGTTCAATGTGTGGACACACGCACAAAAGAATGGATCTTTTCTATAAATGATGCATTCGCTTCCATCGTTTCTACCTATTCAAAAATGGAAAATTTAAAGGGTTTGAAATATTAGATTTCCTCATTAATTTTGAAAGAACGCTGGGGAAAATTAATTGAGATTAAATTACATTTTAGAATATAAAGGTACTTATTAAACTAAGGTTTCTCTCTCTTTCTATGCTTTAGAATTTACACCTTTTTTTCAAAATACTGCGATGATTTAGTAATACAAACTATAATTACATATATTTCGTTTCGAAATTAAATATTAATTTCTATTGAAGTTTGTTTAGTGAATAAATACAACTTTTTTCTTATCATTGGAATAATTTTCCTATTAACGTAAATATTTTTGGTTTTCTTCGTATTTTTATGAAATATATACTTTAATTATTTTGAAAAATAAGCCTAAATTATTATATTGCTCTTCTTTTATTGTATTGTTCCTGTATTTCATAATTTTTTAAAGAATCGTTATCAATAATTAAGATATATGTTGTGAGTGATGATATTTTTAAAATAAACATTTTATATTATATATTGCAGTTTTGTAAAATGTAAAAGGGAAAATGTTTTTCAATGATGAAAAGTGAGTTTTGAATTTCGCAATCGTTTTAACTTAAATTTAAATTTCTTAAAAAAATATATATCTTTGGATATTCAGTTATTATCGTTTTTTTTATAAAGAGATAAAAGAATTGTATTTAAAATTTTTCTTTTTTTTAACAAATTATAATAAAAATATTTTTTCTCTGTATTATTACTGATATCAAAAAACTATTATTTGTAATCAAAAAAAAATTCTTATTTATTTATAAGAATTTCCCTAAACTTTAACTTTTATAGCTTGATTGTAACAACTGAAATCTTCAACAGTTAAATACTGACCCAGTTTCAGTGAGCGTTATAGTCTACGTGGCTGCTTTCAAGCTCTTTCTCGAAAAATCCGCTTACGTCATGGATCATAATGTTAATAGATTTCTCCAGTTAATTCCAGAAGCATTCATGTGATAGCCAAGTCATCATGTTTGTTCACCAAAAATGATGACAACTTTGTGATATCGCCAATATTTCGCCAAGTCCCCATTGAAACTCCATTATAATGTAAGGGAGAGTGTTGCTTGCGAATACATACTACAATATTTATCATAAATTAAATGCAACATAAGGTAATATTAACGTATTAAACAATCATATGTAAATTATTTACAATATTTTAAGCAGGAATTACACAAAATTCTTAACAATATATTTAAATAGTGTTAGCTAATTTTAACCAAAATTTGTTGATTTTTTAATTCAAATTTATTTCAATTTGAAGCCAAAGTACGTGGTAATACTTTTGTTTCCACGGTTGTCGAGTGGTCATGGTTACGAGCTTGTAGTCGGCGTTACAATTTTCGAGTCTTGTTTCGAGTCCTGGTGCCGCTGAAGACTCGCCATGTTGATAGGCCGAGAAACGTTAAGGTGTCCGACTACGTTCGGAACCGTGATTTAAAAAACCCCCCATAAATGGATACTTTTCATGATATTTAGTGTCACTTAAATTAGAATACATGTATAAAATTGTTTTAAGGACATTTTGACAAAAAATTATTTAAATACAACATTTTAGCAAAAAATTAACGTAGAATAACTTTTTTTCAAAATGTTCTCATTTTACAAAAAAATGCTTCTAAAATAATAATATTTTGCTTAAATAAAGTAAAAACTTCTCCAGAGAGTCTGAACTATTTTTTTTGAAAAATTCGCACTATTTTCAGAGTTACAACCAATTGAAATAATTGTCGGCGTTTTTTTCCTTAAAATTTCTCACCTCTGTTGCCGTAAAACATAGATAAACCCACTTTTAACTTATGTATTTTAAAAATTGTAGTTGAGCCTCTGTACAGAGGTGTGAACTATATACAGGCAAAATATTATTATAATAGAAGCATTTTTCACAAAAGGTGAATAATTTGAAAATGGATCATTTTATAATAATTTTTTGTCAAAATATTCTATTTAAAATTTTTTTTATTGTAATAATATTCTTAAAACAATTTTACATTCATTTTCTAATTTAAGTGATACTGAATATCATAAATATTATCCATTTATACGCTTTTGTAAAACCATGGTTCCGAAAGTAGTCGGATACCTTAAATCTGGTGAGGTGACGTGACGTGGTGTGGAAGTTTGGAGAGTGTGGTGCCAGTTTAAGTGTCGTCTCCGTAATTTGACTGAGGTTTAAAATTACGAGTTCTAATAGCACTTGTGTAGCTTTGTAAAACTGCGTTAATGAACTATAAAGTAGCCAATATTTTAAGATACAACATATTCTAATTTATTATTTATTATACTTCTGGGTTGCTTAGTTTGGGCTGTAGAGGTGAAACAAACACGCTTAACTTGTGTATTATTAATATAGATTCCATTATTTGGCAGAGAATGTTGTATTTAAAATAATTATTATTTTGAAACGTCATATAATCTTTCTTTTGCTTCAGTAAATTAGTTTTCATCCTCCAAATCACAAACATGAAAATGCTTTACTAAAATTAAGTGCTGAAATTGTAATTAGTATCTTTTTAAGAAGTTCTTTGTCTGAGAATGTTGTCTGGAGTAAATTGACTCATTTCATTTAGGTAATTATGTTGGAAACTGTCATATTTCGGTTAAGGAGTTATTTTCAGAGCTGCGAAATCGATATTAAAATATTTTCAAAATTTTATTTATTTTCTTTTGTAACTTATAAAGTTGTTGCTATGCAAAGCATTATATCATTATTTTAGAATTATGCATGATAATAATTGAAATTAGAAGGAACATTTTCATTTATATTATTTACAATTATTCTAATTTTATCTCTACGTTCATATTAGTTTTGAATGTTGTTTGAAGAAGATTAGATATATTCATGTGCACAATTTTGGTTTATTATTTGTTATTTCTAATTCATTCAAAAAAATTCATAATACATAACCATGAATTTTTAGTTATTATGCATGAATTTTCTAGTTTTTCGCAAAGACTATTCTTAGTGTTTAAAATTTCAAAAATAAAATGATGTAAAGAAATTATGAAGAACATTCTTTTAATCACATATGTATTATGATGTCCTTGTGGAACGTGGGCTTACACTCCTATATATATATATATATATATATATATATATATATATATATATATATATATATATATATATATATATATATATATATATATATATATATATATATATATATATCTTGTTCAAATTTTAAATTGTTTACAGAATACTTATCATTCATCTACTCAAGTTCATATATACACTTTTTCAAATATTAATTCATTAATTAAATTAAAAAATGAATAAATAGTAACAAACAAGAATAGCAGTCTAACAGCATAGATAGAAAGGAAAATAGTCTTTTGTGCCTCTGTAGCGCGTTGGATATCTAATCCAAATGTTGTGGGTTCGAGCCCCACTTCGGATGGCCTAATTTCTAAGAATGTGATTTCTTTTTTATCGCACTATTTTATTAGAATAATTAAATTAAATTAATGAATAAATAGAACAAACAACCAAAAATAGTCCAACACTCTATATAGAAAGAAAAATGAAAAAATGTGAGGAAAATCGCTTTCTATTTTGTCATAAATATTGTGATTCTGTTATATGTATATGCATATTTATATTGATTGTAACTATTTAATAAAAAGTAACTTAAATAAAATTTTCTTTACTGACCTATGTAGGAATTGACGCAAATTGTTTTTTTATATTACTTGTTTTAAAGTGCATTTCTACTTCTTTAGAAAAACGTTCTGGCGCCGCCACTTATTTCAGCCAGTTGTAACTTCGACAGAACTATCACAGAATAAATTTAAAATTAAAAGATAAAATTTAAGTAATGAATTAATATTTGAAAAAAGACTGTATTAAAACATCAAGTGTCATCCATTATAAGTTTAAAAATGTATTTGAACTTGAATGGATTAATAGAAAGTCTTTTGTTAACGATTGAAAATTTTAACAAGATATATATATATATATATATATATATATATATATATATATATATATATATATATATATATATATAAGGAAATAGTGGATTAATAGTAGCAATTGAAAAAAAAAATGTATTACTCGTTATTTTTCTCGAAGCAGACGATGGCTCACAAATATCAAAGGATTATAAGTAAATTCAGGCATAGTGAAAGTTATAATATATGTTTACTTTTTAATAAAAGTAACAAAAATATTTATATTAGTGAAGCGGTTTGCTTCATCGAACACTAAGAAATATTGTATACCAATAAATGAAATCTCTCTACGCAACTATCTTGAAAGACTTTTTGATATTTTCAAATAGGATTATTCCGGTTCTTACTCCACGTCAGTCTCATGGAGAAATAACTAAAATTTTCACACCTTCAACTTATCGCTTTATAAACATATGCTGGCACTTCATAATATTTTCAGCTAATACTCCCTATCCTGTTTGAATAGTAATGTCTATTTGCATATATTACGATTCCTTCCTTCATAAGACGATATTTTTGTGATGTTGCTCTCATAACAAACATCATAAAAATTCTCAGAGGTTAGTTAAGGGTAAACACAGGTGAAAACCCTTTACAATCTTATATATGAAACGGTTTACATTTACATTTGTATGGGCTTTAATAAGAAAGGGGAACCCACTGAACGATACAACGTAGACATTTATTAAATCTCTATGTCAATCTTATACAATTGTTACCAAAAAATAGACAAATGAAAAATTTAAGATCGTAGATGTTGAGCAGGACCAATTTCCTTCTCATGGAAGAAGTTTTTTTCCTAAATTATCCTTAGATCTGTTTAGCTAATGCTATTTATTTCTTGTATGAATCTTGGCCATCCCTAGGCGAGATTGTCATTGCAAACAATATTTTAAGAAAACCTCAGAATTTATTTTAAGGGAAAACACAGGTGTGAACCCGTAGCAATGTAATATATCAAAAAGTTTATATGATGAGATAAACGAATGTTCTTATGGAAGGTGGCTTTTTTGCAGTCTTTCACCCATGCAGAAAGTTAAGGTATCCGACTACGTTCGGAACCGTGATTTGGCAAAAGCGTATAAATGGATAATATTTATGATATTTAGTGTGAATTAGATTATAAAATGTATATAAAAAATTTTTAAGAATAGTATTACAATAAAAAATTATTTAAGTACAATATTTTGACAAAAAATGAACATAGAATGACCCATTTTTAAAATATTCTCCTTTTGTGAAAAATGCTTCTTTATAATAATATTTTGTCTGTATATAGCTCAGATTTTTTTACAGAGGTTCAACTAGAATTTTTGAAATATATTACTTAGAAGTGGGTTTATCCATGTTTTATGTCAACAGAGGGGAGAAATTTTAAGAAAAAAACACCGATAATTATTTCAATTGGTTGTAACTCTGAAAATAATGTGAACTTTTCAAAAAAAATTGTTCAGACTCTCTGGACAAGTCTTTACTTTATATAAGAAAAATATTATTATTTTAGAAGCATTGTTCACGAAAGTAGAACATTTTGAAAAAAAGTTAATTTTTTGCCAAAATATTGTATTTAAATAATTTTTTTGTCAAAATGTCCTTAAAATAGTTTTATACGTGTATACTAATCTAAGTTACACTAAATATGATGGAAATTATCCATTGAAAGTCGAAACTAAGTGGAAAGCATAGTGTGGATGACCGGTGGTCGCACTTCGTAACATTAATTCCAAAGGGAATGATTCATAGAAAGGGGGAAGTCTTCCGTCTTATGGCTGACGATTTAACAAGTTGGCAGCAAGAGTGTTCAAGAGAATGATATATATCTAATAAGATTAATAAGTTTTATTTTTCCTCGGTTTATTTATCAGAGTGCATTCTCATAAGCAGAAGTAAAATGAGTGAGTTCTAAAGCCTGAATAAACTTCTGATAACTTCTGAAGTTAACTTCAGATGATGTCTGTTTCTTATATATATATATTAGAGTAACTATCACACCAGTGGTTGACGAACCGAACCACAATTTGACATTCATACCATAATTTGATGATTTTGTTGCAAAGACATTCCATAATCCTCATCAGATGAGAAATGGCAAGAAATGTAGTGATGGGAATTTAGAAGAATTTATTTACTTTTCTAATTATCCAAATATGAAATTTTACCAAATAACCAATCAAATACCTTAAAATAAGTCATTAATATATATCCTAACAAGCAACGACAGTCTTTAGTCAATCTACGAAAAAGAGAGCGAGAGAGACACCAAAAAAAAGCACAATCCGCAATTCCTTTTTTCCATGACAATAATTATTCCTCTTTCCCTTTTACCATCGACAATTACTGCTTACGTCTCACTCTTCCGATTAAACTGTCCAACATGTCAATTACGCGAGAGCACACTTGTGTTTGATGATGCAAGTCTCACGCAAATAAGCACATTGCTTCTATGTGTCCTATTAAAAGCAACGCTTGTGAAATGTCTCCCAAAACCAATTAAAATGGCGGACGGGAATTGAGCGACGAAGTGTTGTCGTGAAGGAGCTTTTCGAAGAAAAATGAAATTGCTAAAATGGATGGGCTTCGGTCGTTTCCTTAAACTTTTCTCAAGGATTCATTGAGAGGTAAATGTTTAAATCAATTCCTTGGAGAGATATGGTCATAATTGTTTCTCTGATAAAGATTGTGGAACGAATGTTCAAATGGATCTGGAGCTCTAAGATTGTTTTAGAATTTGGAAGGCGTTATGACTTAGATTTTAAACTAGCTTAAGCCGAAATGAATGAATGTGGTTCATTCGGCGAAAGTATGGTGTTCAAATATTTGATTTGGTTGAAATAAATTATTAAACATGCTTGGTTTATTTTAAATAGGAATTTCCCTGTTCTGTAAGATTAGGAACATTAGCTAAAAATTCAAAATTGGTTAATGCGTAAGAGTGTTTGTTTAATTATATACCTACGAGAATATCTATTATTATGGTTGGCGCGTTTAGTATGATTTTAATTTGTTCTACTGCTCCTATTTCTTCCAGAAAATTCTAATTCATTTTTAGAAATATTCAGAGAATAAGAGCAAATCATAGTTTTAGCTTTGCTCATAATACGATTTCTGAATTCTGTCAGAAGATTGAGTATTTATCAACTTCGAATTATAAAACCACACAAGAGTTATTGGCGACGAGCATCACAATTTTGAATCTCACCAAGTGATAGGATGACACCTGAGTTTGCACCCCTTCTATGAACTTTCACACCCCGCCAACGGCAGGACTTTCAGCCTCGCATTAGTATCTCTATGCGGTGGTCTTCAATGACACTAGGTCTTAAATTCATGACCCACCGGCCCTGAGTTCATGACCAAGACCACTAGGATACAGCGGCCTCATGTGAGACGAGATTAATACTGTGAATTACACTTCCTCTTATAGTAAAATATCACTAACCACCATTGCAGTTGATGTGAATTTAACTTGGGTTAAAAAAATTTAGACTAATTTTTAATCCTCCCGTGTTGTTGGTAGCAAATTGAAAGTTTTCTTTTTTATTTCAGTGTCTTTATTATTATTCTTTATTATATATATAGCTACAAATTATGTCTTTTAATTAATTTTTGAGAGTGAATTACTAAGCCTTCTGAGAGTTCTGACTTTTTTGAATTCTAAAAATTGCTATATTATAATAAGGACTCGTTATATTTTGATTTTTGATGCATGCTATTTGGTAATTGATGGTTAACTGTATAACACATTTTCTCAAGTCTTAAAACGAAAATAAATCTTTATATCTTATGTGTGATTGACACTAAAAAAAATACGTTGGTCTCTCAAGAAAAACATATGCTCAATATATGTAATTTAAACGTTAAAAAATACTTTGTCTTGATTATTTACTGGATCTAATAAAGAAAATGTATAATTTGTATTCATTAAATTTTACGAGAATCTTCAATTTATATGTCTAAGTGTTAGCTCTCCAATTAAAATTCATTATCTGTCGTGTTCATCATGTAAAAATAATTTAATATTCAATTGATATTATGATTTCATTAAGTACTATCTCAATACATAACAATATTTATTAGTTGATTCTTTTTATTTACACAAATAATATTCTACTTTATTTTTTGTATTGATATAGTTTTTTCCAAATATATACAATTTACCAAAAAAATATAAGGGATTATAATGCAAAATAGTAATTAAGATTATAAGTTTAGCTTTTAGTGGCGTTTCGATTCTGATTCCACCAAAGATAAATTTATAGAGAAAGTGACCTGTTACACATTAAATAAAGATATTTCAACATCTTATGCAGGTGTTGTGTGGGCTACCAGAAAAAATAATTCGGATGTTGTATTCACTTGATGCGATATTCCATCCAATTTACGGCAAACTCATTTTTAATCCTTTTGTTATCTTAGGGACACTCTAAATAAAATCAATTTTTCACCAAGAACTTTTGCGTTTTTTCTTCAAGTTTGGACATAGAACTTTTGCGTCCACACCATCACAGCTGAAATAAAGCATTTATGTGTTTACTATAGGATTTTTCGTTCTATTACCTGCACTGAAATTTGGAAGTATAGTAAGTAAACAAAAAAAAGTAACGACTAAACTACATTTTTTTTTGGCATTCTTTATCCTTTTTATTTGTATGACTTTTCTGAGATGAAAAAGGATTTTCTTTATCATTGTTGTTTTGATAAGCTGATTGAAATATGTTGTAGTCTCTCTTTTCCGCTCAATCTTCAATTTTCCTCCTTTTTGTATTAAAATGACTCATTACTAAGTAAGGTATTCGATATGATGTATTTTCTAACAAAGAACTATTCCAATATGCTTATGTAAATAACAATTTCTGGTCTCATACTAATTTTTTTTAAAAAAATCAAGCGGATGTTTCTTGTTTATCAGAGCTTTTTTTTACTTTTTTTAAAAAATAATTTTGGTGATTAATCAGTATGATTTATTTCTTGCAACTTATGAACGATTTACTGGATTATATACCTTACCTTTTGATGATTTTTATGTTAAAAGTTATTTTTTTATTTTTAAATCAATCGATTGATTGCTCATTAAGTCACTCTCTGAAATACGAGGACTGTTAGCAATAGGCCTCATAATTATTGAAACTAGTAATGTGACAAAATGACACCTAAACTGGCCTTCCACTTTCCAAAATCCCATACCACTCCAACTCAAGAACTTGGAGCATCGAAAAATTTCATGTGCAACATCCCTTTTACATGGTACAAGGACTCGTAGCCGGTGTGTCATGGGTTCGAGGCAAGAGCCACTGAAGACCAGCCGTGTAGAGAGGTCAAGGCACGTTAAGGGCAAAGTTTTCCCGTTTGTGTGGTGTGGTAGTTTGGAGCGGAAGTACTAGATCAGGTGCCATCCTCGTCACTTGATCGAAGTTCAAAATTACGAGGTCTGTCGTCAATAGCCCTCGTGTTGCTTTATAGAGTGACGCCAATAAGTACTCCCTCCTTATTAAGTCATTAGTGACAACAAGATTTGAACTTATGACTCAATAGAAACAAAAGTAGCCATGAGTTTGCTTTTCTGACTTAAAAGTTTGGAGTATAACAAATAATATTTTTAATGAAATTGTACCATAATATGCTATTTTATCATTAATTAAGGTGATCAACTATCCTCTCCTTTTATAAGTTCTATCCTTCCTTGAAATGTGTCCTCCTTTTCAATACTTTAAAATTAATCTGTTAATATCTGTATTCAGAAATGAACCAAACATAGTAAATTTGGCAGACAGAAAACTGTTGAGTTTTTTTTCATTGAAAGAAATGCTTGATATTAAAATCGATGACAATTGTCTGTTTGAAGAAATTAGAAAACTAAATGTATAGTAAATTCAAATAAGTTAGAACAATTGGAAAATCAACATGCTGAAATTGATAAAAGATGGGTAGAAATAATTAACCATTGCAAAAATGAACACATAGTAATTATGAAAATTCAGTTATTCTCTTTGAATTTGCGTTGTGCTGTCCAGAAACTAATACAGCAGTTGAATGAGTCTTTTTAATTTTTAATGAGTTTTTTGGACAAGTGAGAAATCGTTTCAATCTTGATATTTTATATAGCTGCAGTACTTACCGTAAAATTCAGTATGAAGGAAATATTTTTTGCTCCGAAATTTCCAATATACGAGTATTACAAAATCATGCACAGAAAAAAATATTCATTGGGAAAAGTATTCGTTTAAGTAAATAAGGAAAAAGGACGTACTCGTAATTAACGTTATTTTGTTTGAATTAACAAAATGTGATATATATTTACGTTGTAATTTTTCATCCTCCTTTTCATTGTAAGAAACTGGTCACCTTATATTAATGCGACATTTTCTGCTGAAAACAGTAATACTTAAGCACGGTACGCACCCGCTTTGTAATTTAATTGAATGTAAACTGTAGCATCTACACATACCGGTTGCTAACCACCACGCGCGCGAATACACAGTTTCTACGACATTCAAATACTCCTTATTCCCTTTCCAATTCCCAATTTAAATTTACAACTCCTATCGAAAGCAATAGAATATCCAGTTTAATGAACGTTCCACTCCAGACATTTTTGAGGTTTGGAACAATGGCCGCCTGTCGCCTAGTGGATCAAAATGGCGGAATGGCATCGTTATGTGGTTAGGCGAAGAGATTAAAAGCGATATTCCGATAAGGAATGAAATACCGCTGTCTGCTATTGTCTCCAGGAGAGTGAAGAGAGGAGTTAAAGCGAAAGGGGCAAGGATTGAAGGGGATGTTTACCCTGATTAAAACGAATGAAGATTAATGAGACGCATGCAAAGGGTGGTCTGGACTGACTGGATTGCCAATGTTTCGAATACCGGCGGCCAGCTTATCGTGGCTGCGCGCGTTTTTTTAATCCTCAAGGTTGCTGACCGTCATATTTCGATAAGAAAGATTGATGATGTTTGCTTTGGAAGTGTGGAAGTGTTAAATTAAATGATTCTAAATCACTTTAGAAGTGGCTTAGCTTCCCTGAGGGAGTTGCGTCTTTCGTGTTGTTTTTAACGCGATTAATAGTTTTGATGGAATAGACTTGAAATATTTGTTAATTTCAAGTATTGCTTTTTACGTAAAGAATATCTGAATTTTTTTAGTGTTGAATTTGAAATTTTATTTTTGCAAATTGAATAGCTTTGAACATACTTGAAAAATAGCCACATGAGCTTTCTGTAACCTTTTAACTGTCAAATTATTTTGATGATTTGGGTGCATGAATTGTTACTTTTTTTATTGTAAAAAGTAAATTTTTAGTACAAAATAAAATATTCTTAGTAGTTAAGAAAACTGATATTTTGAATTTACATGCATAAAATATTTTAAAGTTTTGTAGCAACTGTATATTTGCTTGAGGTGGCAGCCCAACAGCGAGAAAATAGTACAGTTCGTTTATAGTTAAGCCTAATTTTCGAAAAAAATATTAAAATAAAAATGAATGCGTATTAGTAGTTCAGGTTTGTCCAGTATAACTAGAAACACTTTTCCAAGCACAAATCAACTCCACAATCATTACATAAGAATCATGTTTCCTTCCTTATTTTTTTCCATTTGCACCCTTTTTTGAGCAACAAACTTTGCACTGTCTTGTAAACGTTGGTGGAATAAGGGACATAAAATATCGTTCGCTAAAACTGGCAGGATTATCTACTGTAGGTGACCTGCCAGGATTCCTTTGTCCAGAAGCTGTATCATCACATTCATGTAAGTAATGTCTTTCCCAACTACATTTATTTTCATAGCGCAAAAATTAGTTCCAGAGTATCTTGTCTAGTATAAATATCTTTTTTATATTTTTTCTTGAGTTTTCATGTTTGGATGAAAGGATATGTCCTAATCACTGAAATCTACACACCACTCTAGTTAGATTATACTCAGAAACAAACTTTGGCTTGAGTATCTTAATTTTTTTTATTTTTGAGGTTGATCATGGAGGTATTAAGAATGCTGCTCGTCAAACACCATTTCTTAAATTGAGCCCAAATGAACTTTTCCTGATGTAGATTCGGGTTTGTCGAAACGATGAAGCCGAAATAAATTTCTCCCGATATGTATTCGGGTGTAACAATAAGGTGCACTAAAAAAAAGCTACACCGTATAAGATTTGTTCATGACATTTAAGTGCACTAGTACCATGCCCCAGATAATGTGGCATATTGGGGCAGTACCATGCCCCAGAGTTGGGTAAAGATGTTTAAATGTTAGGGAAAAAAATCTTCAAGATTTTTTAAATTAAAAAAAACCATATTTTACACTTATACTTTTAAATAAAATGTATTTTGTATACACATATGTACTTTTTAAGAGAAAGTTTCTGCCAAGAGCAAAACTTGGCAACACCGAAGCGCGTGAACTGCTTAGCTGGAAACACTAGATAGTTTTTATCGTGTGAATATGACGTCGCATGAGTTTTTGAACTGATTGGCTAGAATCACGTGGCTTTCACTATCATGTGACTATGACGTCACATGAATTGAGCCCATTGTTAAATAGAATAACTAAGCCACAAACAAATGATTTTAAGGGGAGGGATGAATCCAACGTACAATAATGAATTTTCAACATTTGGTATCAATCTTGTCAGGTTTAACCTTTAATCTCCTCTGCTAGTAGTGTCTAGTTTTTTTTCTTTCTTTCTTTCTTTTTTCACTTTAGGGATTAGCAACCCCTCGATGAAAATTCATCTTCTTTGGAAAAGCAATTAAAAACTTCCTCAAGATATTCCATAATTTCGGATAAATAGCACGTTTGCCCTTTTAAAGCCAAAATTGCTGACATCCATTTTTAAACATTAAGATCTTCGTTAGTGTTTATTACGATCAGTTCCTCTTGTAATGTAACATTTTTTTGATATGACCATATGGATTCATTGCCTATGGTATCATAGTCAAAGCCTTCTCAAACCTGTATTGTAAATCTGAATATAAGGTATTTAAATATTTTTAACGCAGGTTAAAACGTCTTGACAGGTTGTGTGTGACAAATTAAGAAAATTTGAAACCTCCAGTATTATACTTCTTTAGCTTAACTCTGCAAAAAAACGCTGAAATGGTTCTTATTTTAATAAAATTTATACTGCCACCTTGTAAGTGAAAATTAACCTCATGAAATTTAGTAAATAAATCTGTTAAATAGAGTTAAAAATTGGTTTCCACTTGATTAAATATTATTTTTTTTTGCTGATGTGGAACCCTTGTGGGTCGTCATAGACCCCTGGGGGTCTGTATGGCTGTAACCAACGTGGCTGTATCTGTAATTCTTTAAATAATTAGTTTCAGTCAATTTATTTTAATTAATTATAATTTAATTATCGCATATTTATACCCAAAACAATAGTGTATCGAAAATTTCAGCTCAAAGGAATGCTTTAAAATGTGAGAAAAAAAACTTTTCAAGGTTTGACACAAGTCGCTAAGTCACCAAAAATAATGACAACGTGTCTGTATTTGTTATTCTTTGAATAATTAGTTTTAATCCATTAATTTTTATTAATCATAACTAAATTACTGTATTGTCATCCGAAATAATCATGTATATAAAATTTCAGCTCAACTGAATGCTTTAAAATGCATTTTATTAACTTTTGAAAATTTCATCTAGATCAATAAATATATAGAGAGTTTGTGCTAATAGTGTGTGTGTGTAGGAGTTGAAAAAACTTTGCTGTTAATTTAATTAATCCGCGCGTTGTTGGTTTCGCTTCAAACTCAATTCAAGGATATTTTCGCTTTAAAATAGAACTCCGCCGTTCTACTTTTCTATTTCGTGAATGGCATTTATACGCATTTCCATCAATATTTCCAGCTGTTATGTAGAAGTATCTTTTCTTAAAGCGCCTTTTCCCCTTTTGATAGCGTAAAAAGCGGCCTACGAGATATCCGGAAAAAAAACTTTGACAAGTTCCGAGATTGAGGCAAGTGAGAAGGTGTCACAGATGGTGACACGTCTCACGCGGGATGTGTTTCACTGAATATTACTGCGGGTATTCCGGACTTTTTGACAAGTTTGTGACATTAATGAACCTTTTAAAAAACTTTGCGAATGAAAAAGAAGCAAGATATTTCGATTTTATTTGTGTTATAGGGCAATGAAACATGAAATCTATACAAAAAGATCAAAAAAGCTCATATATATTTGTCACTGGATCTGGTAATAACTTGTTTTTTGTTATTTGATTCATGCATGATTAATGCATTTTTGAAAGAATTTTAGATTACTTTTTTTATTAATAATGGATTTGAACTTGTATCAATTATGTTCCATTTCATTTCACTGAGTATTGTAAATAGAAAGGGTAAGGTTGGCTAGCCATAAATGTAGTTAAGCTCCATATTTGCATAAGTTAAAAAGTTGTGCTTAGTCAAAAATATTTAATATACTGCTACATCCATTTGCTTCCAAAAGCTGAATAATATATATATATATATATATATATATATATATATATATATATATATCTTTAAAACAGTAATACCTCGATTTACGCTACCCCGATTTAAGAGAACCCAGAGTTACGCGTTGTCAATTCGTCGTTTTTTTAGCGTTACACAACTCGATTATTAACTCCCCTCTTCCTACATAGCTAGTTTACATGTACTGACGTATCGTATAGAAGAGACCCTTAGCCACAAAAATTTATTTCACTAATATAATTAAGAACTGCTAAATTTCTACAGTCAGGAGTTGACAATTGATGAGTTCATAGAAATGCATGGGCAAGAGCAGGACATTGAAGAACTTACGCCTTTCGACTCAGTTAAGTCAAAAGATAAAATGACGGTAAGGAATTTTACAGATGTCCTCAGTTTAATTGCAAAAAGGTTATAAATTTTAGAAAAAATAGATTACAACGAAGAGCATATTTTGTCAACAAGAAAAGGAATAAAAAAACTATTAGCATGCAACGAGGGAATTTTGTGGGAGAAAAAAAATCTTTTGGGGACAGCAGACTAATTTTTTTAAATCTTATGAAATCTTCTACATCAAAATAACTTTGGTTTACGATTTTGTATTTGTGTTACTTAAGATTCTATTCTTCATTATTTTTCTAGATTATTATTTTCTTTCGTTTCCAGCCTTAACTAAAAATAATTTATATGCATTTATATGCGGAATTATACCTCGACTCACGCAAATTCAACTTATGCGATTATCACTCAGTCCCACATATCGCGTAAGTATTCAAGTATAATATCAATCTTTCAAATAGAGTTTACTAAAAATTGTATATATAAGTATGTGTGTGAGAGTTGTGTTAAAAGAACAATGTAAAAACGACAACAAAAATAGTAAATAATACACATTTTAAAACTATTTTACAATGCAAACCTATAGAGGGTTTTAGATTTACACGTTTTCGTCCTTTTGTTTCGAATTCCCTTAAAAAATATCGGAAGGATTTAAGGTGCAGTCTGAATCATCTGAAGGAAGGAAGGTTCGATCTGGGTACCTTCCGTTCCGAAAATGAGTATTTTAGCCATCACGCCAAAACGATCGTCGTCGCGTTCAGGCTATAACTGGTTTACATCGATATCACACCGCCACACATCACAAGGGTTACTGCCAACGTACCACAGAATTTTGAAACCTGAATAAATGGCAATGACTAGATCAGAGCTGGTAGCACTCTATCCGAATTTTCACACTAAGACTACTTAAGGACTTTGAGCCTCAAAATATTTAACATTTATCAGATTCTCTCCACGATTTGTCATCAGTTTAGGAACCTTGAATTCACGACTCGACAAAGCTGTCCATGAATTCGCGACTCAACCAAATGAATTAACTAAAGTTAACTGTATCAAATAATTAATGGCCTGGATTGTCTAGTGGTTATGGTAAGAAACTCGTGGCCAGAGTGTCGTGTGTTCGTGCCCTGGTATTGATGACCAGTGACAGATGTAGCATAGTTGTCTAGGTAATGGATTAGTGGCCGGTGTGTCATGCATTTGAGCCAAGTACCGCTGAAGATCCGCCATGCAGAGGGGGCCGATGCACGTATGTCGAGACTCAAATGTCCCCCCGTTAGTGTGGTGTGGAGAGGGAGGTGCCAACTCAGGTGTCCCCTTTGTCGTTTGACCATGGGTCAAAATTACGAGGCCCGTCGCCCAAAGCCTTTGTGCAGCTGAGTAGTGTGACGTTTTTTTTTTTTGACTGACCCACATCGCTTAAGACCTACCGTACAGAGTGGGCAGACGGCATCCTTAATGTGTGGGAGCTCAATGTCTCCCCTTTGGTGTGGTAGTTAGGAGAGAGAGTGCCAGCTTAGGTGTCATCTTCGACCAAGGTTCAGTATTATTCAGTCCGTTCCCAATAGCTCTAGTATTGCTTTATATAGGGTCGTTGTTAAAACTGTTATTCACTTTCTGTCAAAATAATTAAATTTCCCTGTCTTAGCCCCAAGTAAAAAAAACTAAATAATCACCTTTATTAAAAAAAGCAATTCTTTTTTTCAGCATAAAATTTTGTTAAATGTAATTTTAGAACTAATTAACATATAGTAATTAATTACTGTACAAAATAAGACGATGTGAAAATATTGTTTACTTAACGAAATAATTGACGCCACCAAATGAATGAAGTTGCTATTAAGTGCTTCCCACCTGAATAATGAATTCTTCACTCCTTATTCTGTCCCCACACGAGTTTGTTAACGGATGTGGATTCATTAATTAAGCGGAAGCTATCATTCCGTGCTGGCAGTAATGAATGGTATTGTCGTGTTCAATGGAAAAGGAAGTTCTATTTTTCCGCAACCAATTAGTATGCAGCTGCTGTACAAATAGGCCTCATTTTCCGAAAAGTGTTTAAAATGTTCAATGTTATAGCATTTCTGAACTTCTAGTGATAGAGGGTTATAGACTTTATTATTGGAAATTCAGCTATATATGGTCTCACAACGGAATACAAAGCTTTTGTTTAAAATTATTATATAATACATTAAATTTTTAGGGGGGAAATAAAGCACCGATGATAATGATTAAACTTTTTGGTTTTTACTAAGTCTTGTAACCATTGGGATACTTTAGTAACACGAAATTTGACCATCAAACTATTTTAAATTTCGTTCAAGAGAATTTTGCATTCTTGCATGTAACATTTTGTTTATGTTTGATTCATAGAGAAAATGGTTTTGTCAATATGCAAGGATGAAAAGCAGCCAACGACTCCGATTATGACAACAACAATTTTATTAATGGGGACAAATGAAACACAAACGACAACACGGAGACAAATTCGACGTATATGCACATAGAAATATTATAATAGATCATTTACAGTATTTAAAAATGCATTCGATATAAACAAGCTTTAACATGCTCCAGAAATTTCTCTCTAGTTCAGTTCTATTAGCAGGAGTCAGATCTACTAGATCAGTTCTACTGGCTATTTATCAGACAGATAAATTCTCTTTGTCTTATAACAGACAACGCACAATCAGATTCTAATCTCGGTTGACTCAACCTTTATCTCAAAGGTCCCTTGTATAACCTCATCGAAATTTATAGAATGATCTGAATATAGTTTCAGAGTTTTCTTAAGGTTTCCATGACTCGTCAAATTTTCTCCAAGGAGGATAAAGTCACAAATCGGGTAACCCTGCTTACATCTCTTTAGGGTTGCCATAATATTATTCTTCCATGATTTTTTAAACTTTCAAATGTGATTAGAATATTACACAACTCTTTGACTTTTCTACAATTTAAGCCTAAAACAGTTCACATAATTAACATAAATAATATTACAATAGTGATGGCACTACTTAGCCAGTATATATTAGCATTTATTAACTGACATCACAGCGTAGGAAAAAAGTACGAAAAGGACTGGGTACCACGTTACATGATTACTAAACAGTCTAGTTTCTGGTAGCTCTAGGATTAGGATTCGATTGAGAGTCTCTCTCTGAGCCTTGTAGAGGGCATTGTTGGATTCGTTACAACACCTGATATCTCGAAATTGGATTTACATGTTATATGCATCTAACTGAAGCCATTGATAATAATTCTTTTTAGTAACAAATTATGTACTTTAGATTATGAATAGCTTAGCATTGCCAACTGAATTATTAATAATTGATTATTTTTAATGCTAGCCATGCGAAGTATTCAAGCTATTCCCAAAAGTATCTCAGGGAAATTAAAATTTCTTATATTAATGTGGAGCAGCACATTTTTAAAGTATACTATTAATAAAAATTAAATTATCACGTATTCGACTCCTTATTTTTCAATTTTTATTTCTTGAGATGCTACAGAAAATTCACTGTTAAAATGACATAAAATGTCTAGAAAATGCAATGGGAAAAAAAGTATTTTAATACAAATACTATTTTAACATATGTTTTACAATACATACCTTAGTTTTAAATATCTTCTAGCACTTGACTTATTCTAAAAGATTAAGTAACACTTGGATCATAGGCAAATGCATTAAATGGTTACAAAATTGACTAATCTTAATTTGAACAACCATAATAATCGTAAATATTATTGCCAATACACCAGCATGAACTTGAAGAAAAGAACTAAAAAGTAATCGTTTAACATTTGAAATGTTATAAAATGTTATTTGTATGCTTACATCACTCAAATTTAAATAATGTCGTAGAAAATATTAACACTGATTCTCAAAGAATTTAATTTTGAGTAATAAATATATAAAGTTATTTTAAATTTTTTTAGTTACCCAGTTCATTAGCCATTTAACCTTGGTTTTATAAAAGTATTATGAATAAAGATTAGATCTCTCTAGTATCTCCTTACGGGGACCTATTAATGATGGATTTGCAACTTTCACTCTAAAACGATACAAAAACTAACAACTTAATAAGTTTTATTATTACCATGCTGAAACTTTCAACGATTCATTTAGATTAAAACCCCTTTAAGCAGTCAAATTACTACAAACAAGTTTTCCATCCTCTAAAAGGACACATATCTTTCTACTTCAAACAATTCCTCGGAGCCTGTTCGTAAAACCATAGACAACCACTTCCAGCAACTGACACGCAATTCCTTTCCCAATTACACTTTTAACACAATTTGTTTTAAAACACAACTCGACGAGCTTCCTTTTGGCGATAACTCGCCCGGAGAATATCTCTGCAGATTAACCCCCTTTCCCTGACAATTCCCCAGTTTCAGCAACGATCCCCAGGAAAGACTGAACGTCACTTGTCAGATTACAAATGAGGAGGTAATGAAAGGTTAAGGCACGACTGCCTTTTCAAAACCTCTGCGAACCAGGGAAGGTAAGGAAATCTCTCTCTCTCTCTCTCACTGACTCTCATATACCAACTTCCTTCCAACTAACACACTTCTAAAATTGGGTTCCACTCCAGGGTCTCTTCACAAATTATTATCAACACCTCCTCCACCACTCGTAAGGGGGCAGTGGCATCGGCTCCATGGCAACATAGAAGAGGAGGAAGCGAAGGAATGTGTAAATTGAAAATGGGATATCTTCCACTCTTCTAAACTCTTCAGGTTTTAATGACACCAACAATGCAGTTCGTGGGGTTGGGTTTCCCCTCCTGAGAGTTGTCAACTTGGGGCAGATTGATTTAGTTTAGGAAGGAAATAATTTACCTCACTTCCCTGTGTCTTTTCCGAGGGATTGGTCGGGGAACAACCTTTTCATTAGTGCTCTTTTGGGGTGTTCCGAAAGATTTTTTTCCCCTCTCTGACTGTCTGCCTGACTGTCGTTTCTTTTTTTATTTATTCAAACGGAGTTTTGTCGCGAACGTTTGGCATTCTTTCTAGTTCCTCTCTGACATTTCGGAATGTTTGAGTTTTTGTTTCCGTAACTGGACGACGTTGATTCTTAATAAAGAGCGGAATCCGGAAATAATTGTGAATTACAGAAAGAGGTTACGATTCACTTATTATTTAATAGGATCACATTTACGCTGCCACTTATTCATCGCAAATAAATTAGTAGGTATTTGTTTTGTTTTTATTATTTCTTCTTGAGTTGTCAGGAAGTGAAAAGAGTTTCACAAATAGGTAAAGCATACGAGTTGTAATAAAGTTTTCGATATTTATTGTCTTGTACTTTAGGATAAAGAGTTCTAAAATTTTATCAATATAAGTCAAACTTAGTGGAAGGAATATTTCTTTTATATCAATAGATATTAAAATGAAAGTTACCCAGGAAAAACGGCTCTAGATTTACTAAGTATTCCTCAAAATAACAAAAAGAAAAAAATCTAAATTAGTATAAAAACATCATGAGTTTAAAATGTGAAATAAATAATTGCAAAAACTCTTTCTAAAATAAGAAAAAGAAGATAACAAGAAGATTAAATATTTTTTTCGAATAATTTTTATTAACTTTTAATTTTTCATAAAGTATTTTTTTTTCAAATTATGCTTCACAGCTGTATTTCAAACAGCATATTGCTTTTTAAAATAATTTTTAATTGAATTGTTGAAATTCTCATTTAGGTTTGAATTTTATACAAACACAAAGTGATACTAAGTTTCCTCTCTATAAATAAATGAAGTAAAAGGAAAAGTAATTGAACAAAAAAACTGTGAAATTTCTTAAAATGAATCAACATATTGAGGAAAGGGATTACAGAGAAAATAATTTATTGTGTAAAAATTTGGATATTTTTTTACTGTTTAAAATCTGGTTGGATCAAAGAATATTTATTTTATTTGTTTTAATAAAACAAAAATGACCCTGCAAATTTTTAAAAGATAAGAAATTCATTACAATATGCTCCGCTCAAATAAGTTTTCCAATTGGAAGGAAACTACGACTGAAAATTTAAAAAATAAACACCTCAAAGTGATTTCAACTTTTTTATTTGAGTATTATTAATGTACGATAAGATATTCTCAAATCATTTAGACTTGAACTTTTTCTTGAGGTTTAAACACGTAGTTATATAAGAATTGATTCGAGTCGCTTACAACAAAGCATAGCATAAAGAAAAAAAATATTTTTCAAAAATTACAAATCTGGCACCTATTTTGATCGTCATTGCTCACCAATCTCAACTACTTTGGTAGTTTTTCTTTTAGCCGTATTGTGATACATCTTCTCCACCCCCACATCACGGAATTTTCGATATTCTAAATCTTTTTTTCAATTTGAACGAAAAATTGGTTATTCAAAGGAAAATCTATAAAAACTCTTCTTTAAAATTCAAATTATATATTACTAAATATATATTCATCTAATATATATTCATATTACTAAATATATATTCATCTTAAAGCAAAAAGGTACATAGAGAAAAATTGCGCAATTTAAGTTCGAAAGTTTGCTTATTTCTGAATATCGTTTCATAAGAAAGATGAATTATTTTCATTTTGGAAATATTTCATGAAACAATAATATATATATATATATATATATATATATATATATATATATATATATATATATATATATATATATATATATATATATATATATATATATATATATATATATATTCATTTTTATTCATATAAAATTTCAAATAAAAGTTCAGAAAATGACGACAGATCATAAAACAAGCCCCAGAAATGTTCGCTTGTCTTATACCAAGAAAGAAACATATGTTCTCCAGCGCGATGGTTTGAAAGGCAGAAATGATCAACAAAAACAAAACTAAA
Source organism: Trichonephila clavipes (assembly GCA_019973935.1). Lineage (NCBI taxonomy): Eukaryota > Metazoa > Arthropoda > Arachnida > Araneae > Nephilidae > Trichonephila > Trichonephila clavipes. Next base: position 39,077 of record BMAU01021214.1, on the reverse strand, counting down.
ACCCCGGCGCAAGGGAGAAAGAAGCGAAATCAGCGTCGTCTCGGGTGTTTCGAGGAGAAAAATTTCCGAATTTTTGGTTGGTGTCACGTCCCACGAAAAAATACATTTCACGAGGAAAAAAAAACAGGAGAAGATGACAGTTTATGCTGTCTTCTGGCTTAGCGTTCAGTGATGCTGTGGGTTTTCGTTTTGGGGGAAAGGGGATAATGATTTGTATTACTAGAAGACATCATTGTTGTTTATAGAAATATAAATCAAGATCTTTGAGAAGTTCCGCTTAAAAGAATCCCATAATCTGATTCTTTTGACATGTTTAGTTATTGTTTACATACTTGTTTACATAAATCACCAACGTGTGTGTCGTGATTGTGGTTTAGATATTGACTTAAAAGGAATCTGGATTTTCTTAACTTATGGAAACTTAAAACTTATGTTATACCAGTGTTTCTCAAACTGTGGGGCGCCCCCCGTATGTGGGCACGATACCCTTACGAGGGGGCCGCAAACATATCGAAAATAAAAGATTTAAAAAATAGTTAATTTACTGGAATGAATTAAAACAAAATACTTTCAGACATAATAAAAAAAGTACACTTTTATTCTGATACATTTTAGGAGCGCGCGCGTGATATTAAGTCATTAAAAATAAAAACTTCTTCAATCCCTAATTAGCTATCCTTGATCCTATAATAAATTCAAATAAAAAACTTTTATTTGATTTGCTGTAATCCCAGGACGAGAGATTTTTTTATTACGCTTTCTTTTTTAACCTAACATACTACTCTTTCAGAGAAAAAACGGATCAGAGACCCAGAATCGAAAAAATTTAGGAACGTAAAAAATTCATCACTGTCATTATTTTTGAAATACTGCACATTATAGTTGTAATCTGTTTGACCTTCTAAGTTATTTTTCTTTTTCTATATTAAGCAGATATCGATATTTTGTCTTCTAAGCAGCCACTGCATTTTACAATATGTTCAATTTAAAAATTAGAGAAAGGAAAAATAACACAATAATTATACTATTATTTTATTTATTTATTTATTTTTGCTTGAAAGTAGTATACAAAATTTAATACTTATGTTACTAATTTGTATGGTTTATAATTAAGATCGCCTATTGTAGCTTTAGCGTCAAATGGCATTATTATTGCATTCAGTAAATTATTAATGTATAAGGGGGGCGCGATAAAAATTGTGATTGAAAAGGGGGGCGCCAGTATTGAAAGTTTGAGAAGCACTGTGTTATACTATCATGCGATATAATGATAATTACGTCGACTTGGTGGCTTAGAGGTAGCGTGCCCACCTCGTAAGTTTAAGGCTGTGGGTTCCATCCCGGCTGGAGTAGGTAGGTTTTCTGGATGCGAAAAGGGCAAGCACGCATGTCATATGATTATGTGGCGAGTAAAAGATCCCTTTAATATCAATGTGGCTCTGGTGTGTAACGGAAATGTTTAGCTTCAGGCGAGAGCTTGAATTAAAAATTAATTCAAGTGTCAAAATTTGGTAGCGAAATCGGTTACTAGATGGTGCCACCATGAAATGACTCACTCTTGAGAACTTGCAATGTCTGCTTAAGCTTGTGTGCCAAAATGAAGCTCTATTCGAAAAAAATAATGATACTGATAAAATAATGGCTGTTGCTCTTAACTGGGAAGTATAACAGTTGGAGGAAACTGCGCCTTTTTCTATTTTACAGTATTAAAATATCATTGAAAACAGTTGAGAATAGAAGTTAATATTTTCAATTTCACTTCTAACTTTTACGTGGATTTCTCTAGCTTTCTATATAAGACTTTAAACAGTATTAGACTTAGTTATAATATGAGACATTAAATTTAGTATAAGACTTACTTATAATATAAGATTTTAAACTTAGTATAAGACTTAGTTGTAATATAAGACTTTAAATTTAGTCTAAGACATTAAACTTAGGATAGTTTATAGCCTTAGAAAGATATGTTAATTTTTCTCTATTCAAAATACTCTCCATCTATAAATTCTTTAAATATTCTACATAACTCAAAGTGAGGCATTTTTGTTTTACCTCTTAAATTCAGAATCTTGTACAATTATTTAATTAATAAAACACGTGTTTTAAATAATATTGGAATATGTTCGGCTTTTATGAGTTCTGTAAATGCACAAACGATTGAGATTAGGAACGAATATTAAATATTTCTCGACGTAACAAATATTAATATTTAAAGTGATTCAAAACTCATAAAACTATGTTTAGAAATTTGATTTTTTTCTGATCATAAAACAATTTATAGCTACTTATTGAATTTTTAACTATAAATAAATAATACCAGTACTTATACTTAAGCAAATTTGCAGTAATTATTCGTGTTTATGTGGGTCGAAAATCTTTATCTCTGGTTGCTACTAATCCCATAATCATATAATCTTTATTTAAAATTTTTATAAGAGCTTGATTTTTCACTCGCTATTTCCTTGTGAATTTCATGTTATAATTGTTATTCTTAACAAAAAATGCAATGCATTTTTAATTCATAATATTCTTTTCTTATGAAACCAATATTAGCCTATAAACATATTTATCAAACATACCTAAAGGTATAAAAACTATTTAAAGAATAGACCTTAATCGAAAGACAGATACTGATAAAATTTGGTAAGAAATTTTTGACACAATAACCTTTCTTCAATATTAGTTTTATTAAAAACGATTATAAAATCAATTAAAAACAATTCCCAGTACTTTATTTTATTATTCGACTCTCCCTTACGGTTTTAATTAATTTGCTTGCTTGTGAAAATTTCATTTACTTTAGAAGATGAATAAAACTCTTCAAGAAAGAAAACATTTCAGAACTTAATGAAGACAAAACGCCATCTTTAGAAAGTATACTGAGTTGACAAATTGCTCTTAACTTAATTCATTAAACGTCGGGATGAATTTCTCAAGTGGATATTTTAACCACGACTTTTATACGAAATGCAAGCGACAATGTTTGAAAATTTCGAAATAATGCTGGTAAAAATTTTCATATTCATGAAATTATGCATTCACTAGGAATGCTTATAAAGGAAGGATATATATATATATATATATATATATATATATATATATATATTTTACTTATCTTCCATTAAAAAATTCTTTTGACACTTGGATGTAATGTAAAAGTAGACTTAATATAAACAAAAAAAGAACAAAAATTTTCTTTTTAACAAAAAGTAGTAATTTCTGAACCATATTTACAACTATTTTTAAACCGGAAAGAAAATGTGGTACTTACGTATTATCACAAAAATGCTAACATTCCAGATAAATTGCCAAGTTGGCAACCCCAATTTCACATGTGTCGTACGCGCTAAATTGGCAAACAAGTGCTTCATTTCATGTAATGTCGTCAAAACGGTTGCGATAATACGTAAGTACCGAAAATGCTTTTAAATTGTTATAAAGACATTTTAAATTAATCACTATGAATATATTCTTCAATATGCAACACACTCAATTTGTGTGTATCAATATACTTATACCTTAATGCATAGAATATGCTTTCAAATTTTATCAAACTGTATGTAAAAAATGATTAGTATATTTTTAATTTTCAAAAGATTAAATTTCTTATCAAATGAGTAATTTGTATTTTTACATGGTAATATGATAATTATTTGAGTTATAACTGCAGCAATTTATGTTGAGACTGGAATACATATTACCCTTTTTAAAACGTATTTTTAAATCAGGGATCATTGAGGGTTGTTTAACATTTCGTAATTGTCATTTTAAAATAGAAAGTTTTAAATATAATGTCAATGAACTTTATTTAAATGCAATTAATAAATCTAGAGCGCATTTTCTAGAATTTCGCTTTGTACCATTTTCCATGATTTAAACAGAAAACGGTATTCGAAAATTTATGATATTTATGGAGTCCTGAACAACTGCCATATATTTAATATAAGTCAATGGAGCTAGGATATATGTAATTATTTACAAGTTATTTTACCCTTGTGGTTTTTCCATTCCTGTTTCTTTATAGGTAAGTACATATTTGGAACATGTTATTTCTTCTTTCCACTGCAATTCTATTGTTTGAGTTCAATGAAATTCTAATAAATTGGATTTTCCTGTATATACTTTACAGTTTTTCACAATTATTTTGTTTATTTTATTAAATTCTACACAATTTAGCTCCTTATGAATAAAAATCAACGAATGAGAGAGAGAGAGAGAGAGAAACTGATTTTTTTTTTTTTGATAGAAATGAATGGAAGGAAGTCAAATCCTATTTAAATTACTCAACACTTTTTTATAAAACATTTAGATGCAGTGAATAGATTTTATAAAATTACATGAAACGTAGAGATAAGTTAATTAATTTTAGGTATTTAAAAGTTTCAACTTTGAATTATCTGTCATTTAATCTTCCTTCAAATTTGGTTACGTTGCTATAACTAAAGGGAAAAGGGGAGCTATGGTAAAGAGACTATGTTTATTTTAGCTAAGAGGAGAAAGATGAGTTATTGGTTATTAATTCATCAGAATATCGCACTCTATGATTTTAAAATCTTTATTTAAAGTGTATAGCAACCAAAATGTAATTTCCGCGGTGCTGTGAAACTCAGTAATTGTCAATTTAATTTATATGCATCTGGTTAGGTTTCTGCAATGGTAGCCAACGAATATCATTTAATATACCATTTTTGGTTTTTGACTTATTCTTTACAAACGGAAATCTTTCTAAAATATAGATGCACTTAACTAAAAAGTAAACAAGAAACTTGAACATATATCCACAATAAAATCTAATTCAAGATCATAAAGCATATTTTAATAGAAGTAATAAATAAAGGTTGAGTAAAGAATAAATAAACTAAAAATTTAAACTGAAATAAAAAATACTATGGATTAAAGGATAATGAGTCTTATACTGTATGCGTGATAACAGAATCAGATATCAAGTATGTACCAGGCCTTTTAAAAAAGACTTTTGTTAAAAAAAATGGTAACTAATATGCCTAATAAAATAATGAAAAATAAGGTTGGAAACGATAAATGATTTTAACAATTAAATACTGTTTCCCTTGAACTTAACGTAAATCAATTCTGTTATGTTTTTTATGTTTTTTTATGTTATGTTATGTATGTTTTTTAAAATTAAATCAAAATGATAGAAACATTATAACAGTAAGATAAGGTTTCAAGTTCGAGGTATATATATATATATATATATATATATATATATACCTCGAGAGAGAGAGAGTTTTAAAAAATTTATTTTCTGACGTCCTTATAAGGTGAACATTTAAAAAATATAACTCTAAAGATAAGTTTCAAAACTTCTCACAGGCATATAAATTAATAACATAAAATGGTTATTCTATAACACATTTTACAAAAGTGATTATAATAAATTTTAAAAAATAATTCTGATATCTGATTCTTACATAGCAGCTTATGTAGTTCATGTTGTTTACAAATAATCTAGAATGGTACCGATATATTAAAGTACCGATATATTAACATTCTATTGCAGCAAATAGCTGTAGTAAAGAATTAGATACGAGTTTAGGATTTTAATATTGAAATTAATTTTTCGTATTTTGCTCAAAAGATACATTATCGTAAGAAAATTTAAAAATATATTTTCTGAGAAAGTAAGTGTGTAACGTATCACTTTAAAAATACAACTATCTATTTATAATATTTCTACTGATTACAATATGCACTATGTTGGCAAGTCAGTTTTTCTGTAAACATGTTTTGCTTCGGTATTTCGAGTACTCATGTGTAATTTTATTCCAAGAAATATTAACAACTATAAAGAAAAAAATCAATACTTGGTAAGTATCTTAAGTCGTAATAGGATGCGTAGGAATTCCTAATAAATATGTCATAGTGCTATTTTTAGTTACCTTTTTCTTCCGTATGTTCTTAGAACTATAAAACACATTTTCTTAAAACGAATTGTGTAAACGTCTTTAGCCAAGAAGCGTGGGTTGGTTCAGATTACTTTGATAAAAAAGATTTCTTAGAAAACATATATTTAATGTCTTAAATATCTTTCAGAAAAGCCGCATTTATTCGTACAAATATATTATGTTTCATTTCACAAAAATGCATGGAAAATATTAACAATATTTCTTCAGACATTTTTTGGATATCTTAAACCGTATTAAATTATGCTTGAATAGAATATGTATGGATTAAATAATAAAATAAACTGAATGCTTTTAATTTCTTTGATGAAAAAAATTTTAAAAAATTAATTTTTTTAATAAAGAATTTATATTGAATTAGATTCCTGAAATATATAAACTAACGTTTTTTTCTTAATTTTTTGTCTTTTTTTCGAAATTTATGACAAATAATTATTTCATAGTTAATTTATACTATTTTTGTTTGTCATTTTATCTTTCAAAAACTTGAAAAATCATCACATTTTAACAAAATTCTTAACAATAAAAAGTTGGTTTACTATAATTGCATGGTTAAAAAAAGAAAATTCCTTGTCATCAAATCGTGGTTTTAAATGGCTAGACAGGTCACCAGTAGTCATATTTAAATTGTAAAATAAATTCAATTAAAAACAGACAAATTCATTTAGATAACTCAAAAAATGACGCTGACACATCGGAAACTATTTTAAATAAATTTAAAATGTCTACTTAAAAGAATATTATATAAATATCAATTAATGTATATTCAGAATAAATTAAAGATTATTTAGAATGGGTAATAAAAATGAATTATAAAGAGTCAGAAAGAGAGAGAAAAAGTATATTTTACTAATAAACATTTAGATAATGATTTATTAAGGTATGTGATTACCTTCGGAGCACTTTTTTAAATATATAAATTTTCAACTAAATAAACGCGTTTTTTTAATTTGAAATGGAGCATAAAACTAGGAATTCAGATACAGTTTCCACAAGATTAAAACTAATTTTGGATATATTGGGAATTTTGAGGGAAATTTTAATGAAAAATTGCAGGTATGGAAAAGCTTATATCAGTGTTTCTCAAACTGTGGGGCGCTCCCCCTGGGGGGTGCGGTAACCCTGTGAGGGGGCGCGAGCATATTGAAAATGAAAGGTTTAAAAATAATTTTTTGGAATGAAGTAAAACAAGATGCTTTCTGACAAAATAAAAAATACACATTTGCACTGATATAATTTATTTTTATCATCTGGTGATCATCAAAAATAAAAGATTCCACTTCAAACGCTCATTAGCCATATTTGATATTACAACCAAATTAAACAAATATTTTGTTTGCTTTGCGGTCAATATGAGAACGATGAGATATTTTTTTTTACGTTTCTTTTAACGATATCAAACGATGAGAGATTTTTTATTACGTTTCTTTTAACCTAAAATATTACTTTAGCTGACCTTCGAACTTACTGGTATGGTTATCTCCGTCTTTTTTTAGGGAAATTGTAAATGCATAATATATTTCTGTTTCATCTTTTTTCCATGTGAAAGAGTTTTATGATATATGGATAAGCATGAGTTTTCTGAAACATATAATGCATAATGAAAAACATTTTACACAATTATTTTTTAGAACATGCTACACTTTCCCCATGAGCAATTTTGTAGTTTTGATTGCTGTGTTGTACGACTTATTATGGTTTATAAATGTAAATAAGCAGAATATTAAAAAAAAATGGGCATCTGTGAAACTGATCAAGCAATTGAAGAATCTACTGAAATAATGCATATTAATCAAGATAGCGAAAGTAAATATCAGAAAAGCGTGAGACATGAAAAGTTTGAGTTGATTTGAGTTTAGCTGGAAAATAACGTTCCTGTGTTGTTAGCGAAAAGTGTCTGTGATTTATGTCTTCTATTAAGGGCACGCACATTTGGAACATTTTCTTTAGTTTTATTGGATTTTTTCTCAAATTTTCTAAGAAAAATTGAAAAGTCCTTGAAAGTAGGTAAGTATATTTTCTCTTAATAAAATTATTCACTGGAATTGTGATTATTATAGTGTATAGTAAAAATAACTATAAAATAAATTATAGTTTTAAACAAACTAAAAAACACGCTTTTATAGTGAATCGAACTAAAAGCAAAAAATATATATATATATACATATATATATATATATATATATATATATTGCTTAAAGTTAAGATCTACGAAATTTAATACTTATCTTGTTAATTTGTACGGTTTATAATTATGATCGTATTGTAGCCTTAACGTCAAAGTGCATTATTATTGCATTCAGTACATTATTAATGTATAAGGGGGGCGCGATAAAAATTGTGATTGAAAAGGGGGCGCCAGTAGTGAAAGTTTGAGAACCACTGGCTTATATCAAAAAATTCTAATAATTAAATTCAAATAATATTTATACATTACATAAATCGTATCATTATCTGTGATTAGTGTTATAAGATTTGTAATACTTTTGAAAGTTTTTGAAATATATCACATTTTATGCAAGAACTCAATTTTTTACAAAAAAACTAATGTTATTTTCTCACAAAAAGTGCAATAAGATACATAAATACATACACAGAAGTTAGATAATAATCTAGACTGCAAATAAAGCTAAATAAAACATTTTCTGAAAATTGCATTTCAATATTTTAAAAAGAAATTCTGTAGTGAGAACTTTACCATGGAGCAAAAAATTGAAAAATATAGTTTCTCAGAAAATGTATTTAAAGATTTTAATACAATATGAAAAATTTTCTACTAATTGTACATTTTTAAATTCACCATATTTATATTTCAAGCACACACACTCTTTAGCTTCATGTTTAACTAATTCATACTTTTTCTTACCCTTTGGTTGTTCTATGGAGAGTTTTTCAGACTGTAACAACTGTCGTTTTTAGTGAAATATTCACGAAAAATTGCAGTTATGATCTTTTACACAAAATTCTAATAAATGTATTCAAATAATATTTGTACATTAGATAAATAACATCTTTTATGTATCACAAATTAAAAGATTTGTAATACCTCTGAAAATTGCTTTTTAAATATGCCAAATTTTATGCAAAATTCGATTGGATAATATATCAACCGGAGTACTCATTCTTCAACCGAATTAAATATTTAATAATAAAACTCAGAAAAATAGACAAGAAGCATTGGAGTTAATTAAAGAATGGCAAACCTGATGCAACACTCAGCATATCCAAAAACCTAAAATATTTTTTTAAAGGAAGAACAAATTTTAATTATTTTTGAACCATTTTCAGTGGTTGTATTGGTTGTATTTGCATTTGTATTGCATTTAGAGGTTGTATTGGTTGTATTAATTGGCTTCCAACAAAAGAATGATTGGGCATATATATATATATATATATATATATATATATGTGTGTGTGTATCCTTAATAATATATTATAAACGAGAAAGTTTGTATGTATGGACGTTTGTTATTCTTTCACGCAAAAACAACTGAATGGATTTTAATGGAACTTTACAATAATAAAGCTTATACATCATAATAACACATAGGCTATAATTTATAAAAATATTGTGTAAAGTGTCCAAAATGTAAAAATAATTGTCAAGTAAGTAGGAACAAATTCTGCCATGTGCAAAAATCCCGCAACAACATATATCTATCTTTTATGTGTGAAGGAAACATTCCCTTTTTGTTTTGTCAGCGGTAGGCGTCAGGAACTGTGAAGTCTTGAACAGGTGGAGTGTGAGGCAGATTATAATTTTAGCATAAAATAATTGCAACAAAAAGTAGTTTAACGTATTACACTTCCATGCATAAATTATTTACACTATTTTAAGCGTTCATTACACAAAATTTGTAACAATGTGTTACTTTTGCTGAGCAGAGATCAGCATAGGAAGGTGATTTCAAAAATCGGCTCACAATAGAGTTACGGGGATTTATTGATAAAAAAGTAGCTGTGATATTAACAGACTTAAAATTTAGCAAACAGGTTTTTTTTATTGTTGTTCAGCTGAGATATGCATAAGGGCTTTTTTTTGTTTATTTTGCAATTCACGCAAAATTAACTCCTTAAAACTTCTTTATCCTTTAATCTGTATTGTTTAATTTTTTAATTCACCCTTTCGAAGAACGGGTATACCAGCTAGTATATATATATATATATATATAAATCTAAAATTGAAAGTGAACATCTTAAGAAAATGAATGTAAATAAAGGAGTGGTTGAAAATAACATTAAATGTAAGAAATAACACAAATGTTGTAACACAATTAGAATGTAACAATAACAGAGATAACTCGATAAACGATGGTAAATATTTTTCTATCTGGAGAATTGGTGCATAAATTTTCAGAATTAGCCCATTTCGGGAGCAAATCAACTTGCCACAGATCAACCAGCGCAAGTCGATTTATATATATATATATATATATATATATATATATATATATATATATATATATATATATATATATATATATATATATATATATATATATATAGCTTTGATATCTTCATAATAAAACCATCTCTTAGTATTTCCTAAAATAATGTGTCAAGTAATATTTGAAGAAGCCTTTATTGTTCAAAAATTATCAACATTTATAATAAACTCAGCTTGCATCAACAGTATTCAGAAAAATAGGACACAAACTATGTTTTAAAAGATTGTTTTTTACAAAGATTTATTTGGAAAAAGAATTTTGATTCACCTTCTGCGAAAAAAAATTACGACGAATAAGAAAGGACAAAGTAAGGAAAAAATAGTAAAATGTAGGAATAGAGTAAGGAAAAAAATGTAACGCGCGATTTCCACAAAGAAATTACATGAAGAATTAATTGTCAGAAGGAAACTCAAACCATTACGAAATGGGACAAACATTATGAAACTGTTAATGAACGGTTCATATTATTTCATAAAAAAAAAATGTTAAATATTTTTTCCATTTGGAGCATTAATTTAAAGCCTTTTTTAGGGCTGCCAATTCTTGCATAGTCAATATAAAGTTCTACGAAAAAAAAAGAAAGGAAATTTGAGATCTACCCCCAAAAATTTGAAGAAATTAAGCTTTATTGGTGCTCATTGCAAAGTGAAGATGAATAATGAATTGAAGCCGTTCGAAATAGAACGGAACATCTTTTGAACTGATAGGTTTCACTAGGATGAAATGTAGAAATTTTGAATTTAAATAACGTGGGTACAAGCCTTTTAAAGGGTAGCTTAGTTCTATTACACACAAAAGGTGAATCTAAATTTCTAAAATGTATTTATTCAGGCACAAATTGTTAGTCTCAAATGTGAGAAAATATTTCGGTGGCTCCAACGAATTTACAAACAGCCGGATAATCAGCTGTCTTTGGATCACAAATAACATGCCTAGCGAGATGGGTGGCTGTTCAATTTACCGTCTTGAGTAAATCCCTCAAATCTGTCCCAATCATTGGTGATGAAGTTAAAAATAGCTTTACTGAACCCCACAGTCCATGATCTAACTAAGAAATGGAAGTGAACAGGAAGGAGCAATCGCAATTGATTAAGTCTACTTGTCAAGGGAATGTATGAGACACTATGTGATACACCGCGTTCACTTCATCTATGCGACCTAGATTTGTAGGAATAAACACGATTCATCACTCCCATTCTCCATAATAAATCTAATTTATTATTATCTAAATATATATTGATCAACGCAGCACAAGTCTTACTAGAGAGATATGTGATCAGGAGTAATTGCGTCTGAAATTCTACTCATTATCTTTATGAGAAATTAACCTCAGAATCTTTACCTACTGTAGATCCTTTAATAAGCTGAAGTCCGTTCTATAATTAATCTCTTACCAATATCTCACGGCAATCAGCACCTCCGTTTTCTATCTTTTCTTGTATTCTATTCTTCTGCTATTCTTCTTCCATCCTCTTACTATCCGACTTCTATTCTACTATCCGACTTCTATCCCACTTCTATCCGTTTCCTATCTTACTAACACACGAATGCCAATACTCCAATATATATCCATTAACTATCTACATACGCGGTTACTTCTTGAGAGGGTTGGATTGAAAGAATGCCATTCTGGCCCCAAAGATTTCCCCAAGAGGATTAGTGAGAAGGCGCGATAAAGCCCCGTCACAACTAATTTTGTTTTAAAAAAAGAAGCACTAGTACTTCATATATCATTCATTATTTAGTATGAACTAGGCAAACCCTACAACATTTAAGCAACCAGCATGCACCATAGTAATTCATGATACATTAGAGTCATACAATCCAAAAACAAATCATTATTAAAGAATTTATATGATACAATATTAAACTTAAAAATAAAGTACTACATTGCTATGTTAAAAGCTACCTACTTAAAAAAAAGTTGCATTAAATTGAATTAAAAAAAACTAACATAAACAGATAAAAAGGAATCAGCTTTGATAAACTTTACCATAATAATTTCGAACATATAAAATAGTATACATAAAAAAGGCTTAAGGCTACACTGTACCCTTTTTCAAAAATTTTTTTTGGAGACAGTGATATTAAAAGTAATTTATGTATTGTTTTCCGACTATATTATTAAACTGATTCTGAAAATAAAAAATCAATTTAACAAGCCCTTATTTTAAAATTTAAAAAAAATTAAAATTTTTGAAGTTTTTCAAACTCTTATAAAATACACAATTTTTGAAACTTTTTCATTATTTTGAGTGATTTATATTTCTAATATTATTGTAAACAAAAGTTGGTATGGATTTGAAAATCTGTTTTTTTGTTGATTTTTAATAATTATTTTTCTAGCAAAACCTGGAAAAAACACGAAAATTTTAAAAATATTAACTTTAACAATTTTTAAAAAAATAACTAGAGATCCCAGATTTAAATCCATACTAAATTTTGTAGAACACACATATCTAAGTATATATAAAAAAAATTCAAGACTGTATCTTGAATAGAAAAAAAGCTTTAGGGATTAGAAAACACTTACATCTTCAAAAATAAAAGTCTGAGAAAAATGCATTTTAAGTTTGTAAAGGCTTTAAACAAAAACTAATAATGCTCCCAAAGCTCTAAATTTTTAGTATATTATTTTACTACTTATGTAATATATGAAAACACTACATTAATTAAATATGATTGAAAATACTTTTACTTATTCAAAATATGTTTTTGCAAAATATCGATGTAGCATTTGTTGCGATGAGATTATTCAGCTTAAAGTTAACATAATAATTTCTTAAAAGTTTTAAAATACAATACACTCTTATAAAGAATAATAATGATATAAATAAAAGTTTAAAAAAAGTTAAAAACCACCAGATTTGTACATAGGACCTAATTTTTTCTCAATTTTAAGTCGACGCAATTTAGCAAATTTTATTTTTTCCTGCTCGACTTTAAAATTTGCAGATTTGATTTTCTTTCTGAAATAGGTTCTCCTATAATCAGTAAAGAAGGCTAAATGTTCAGACGATAAACTTGTTACAAGGCAATTAACATCCTGAAATGTTTTTAGATTTTTTAATGTTCCAACATTAAATTCAGATATTGCACTCGACACGGCAATCAACACACGACTCCTAGAAGCTGAATTTTCTTTGGGACATCTGTTCCATATCATCGAATGCAATGCTTCATTAGAATTTTGTGTCAGACCTCTGACACACCTGCTTAATAATTCAGATGAAGCTAATCTCTGATAAATCGGCAAGATTTTGGGCAAGTATTCTTCATTGATTGGTGTTTTTACCCAATCTTTGTGAAAACCTGGTTTCTTACCACGTGCCAATGATGATTGGTTAAAACACCATGAGTCTATACCAGAAGGGCATTTTTAATGTTGTGGCTTCTGGTCTCTAGACATGCAATGAAATAGGGTAGCATAAATTGCAGTTTTCATCGCCTCTACATCACCTTTACTTTTGCGTATGGCATTATTGTAGTATCTAGTTAGTTTTTTTATTGTCTCTTCTTTCAAAGTACCGCGTTTCTTCCCTCCCAAAGTTACACCTTTCACTCACCAATCTTTAACTGTCTGCCTCAAAGCTGTTCCCAACCTTTTACTTACATGGTTGATACATTCTTCTTTTTTAATTTGTGTCTCACTTCCATACACATTCCTTTCTTTTAATTCTACGAAAGACTTAGAATCCCCATCAGAGAGCAAGGTTGTGTACCGGAAGCCAATGCTCTCAGATCTTTCCCATAATTTTACAGCTGCATTTACTTCCATTGCATCAGATGATCCGACATGTGTTGCACTACAAACATCCTGATGTCCTTCATACCAAATACGAAATTCAGCACTGTCTTCTTCAAGTGCAAATTTTGTCTGTTCACATTCTCCACACCGTTTTGACATTACTTCAAAGTCTATCACGAAGCCAGTCAGCAAGTCAATAACACATCCTACTCCGATGTTTGACGTATGTCCTCTTGTCAACTAGCTTCCATCGTATGGCACTACAATATCGACGATATCTTAATCATTCTTTGAGCCATACGCCTCTCTGACATTTTTACGAACATCAAGCAACAGCTGATTTGACCCAACGAGATGTCCATTCAGAACTTTTGCCTTATAGGAACTAAAAGTTTTACTAGACATTATACTTAAATTCATGTGCATGCAGAATTTTTCCAATGCCGAGTAGCCAAGTCCCAAACTTAATATACCTTGCACTATTCTCATATTTACATCAAATGGAGCATTAAAAAATTTATTCTTGCTAACATTTGATATTTGATGCAATTTAGTATCAACCAACTGTTTTGAAGAACATATTTCACTTTGAGTTAGGTCACAATTAACACATACAACATTCATTTTATATGCAAATCCATTTCTTTGACCAAAGCAAAGTTTTAAAGAAGCAGTATGTCAAATATTGCATAAATGATTTGCAAACTAATTACTTAAACATTCAGTATCCATTATAATGTAATTTCGAACATCACTGAAATGTTTTCTTTTACCAGTAGTATTCGTTTTCAAAATATTTGTATTTTGAATTCTTGTAGTTATATCAGCTAAAGGCTGCTTTTTAGAATTGTCATTTTTAGAAGTACTCTATCGCTTAGAAATATTGCTTCTCTTTGAAAGGGGCGAAAGTTTTGTCCTTGGCATTTTTTAACAGAAAAAAACTTAACTTAAACAAAGTTACAAAGCTTTTAAGTTTAATAAATTATATGCTTATTGGCAGAATAAATATTGCTCTTGAGAAAGACCTTTTTTTAAATCAAGATTAGTTAAGTGTAACTGTAAGAACATCAAAAACTCAAATATAAACAAACTGAAACGATTTTAGTAGCGAAAGTTGAAGTTAATAACCACTTCTCTGCAAGTATCGATTTTAGTAATTAATTAAATTTAAAAATGGAAAAATGCTTTAAAATGAAACCAAAACTAACCACACCCCCTCAGCTGTCAAATTTAGTGACTGACAATACTCAGAAAACTTCAAATATCTTAAAAACTAATTGGTTATTAGATCTGAAATTCGGGGCCAAGATTTCCAATCGTATGGGTTACAGGAAGATGCAAAAAAAAAAAAAAATTCGATAAATTTGTCATTTTTAGGGTAATGTGTAGCCTTAAACTGAAAAATAAGTTACAAAATTTTTATAACTTCAAGGTAAAAACCATCTAAAACAGATAGTACTCTAACTGATTTTGCTTAGAAACAAACAGAAGAAATAATCACAATATTAGTTGAAGTAAAAAGAATACAGAATGATAAAATAGGCTTAGCGCTTGTCAATCTACTATTAACAGCGTGTGTATATATATACATGAAAAAAGAACACTATGAAGTATATAAAATACTTAGAATTCATCACAAATCATGGAGGGGATTAATCCAAAATACACTTCATAAATATAATTGAATTCAGTAAATTTGAAAACATTTCACACATTATAAAGAAAGCATTGAACAAAAAAACAAATGCTGGGAGTGATTCGCCAAAATGTAGCGCCGATTCCTTAAGTTTAACTAATGTACTACCATCGTACCCTCAAGGAGAAACAACTTTTACAGATAAGGCTGAGCAGACTAGATCTAATGTCATAGAATTAAAACTAGATCTAGGTTAATTTTGTTTATACTGTTTGATAGGACAGAACAAATTTTCGAATTTACTACAAAGAAAATGCAGAATTCGTGTAATTTATTAATACCTATCTTCTTGCGCAGCCGCCATTAAAAAAAGATTTATTCTAATAACTGGTAATATTCATCGCAACTGGTTAAAAACACACCGCTATTGGTTTCTTACATATTTAATTTTTCTTCACAAAAAAAATTCGCAGAATTTTGTGTGACATTACAAAAGCTTTGAAAATATGGCACCTTTTGCTGGACACGATAAATAGATACATATACAATACTTATAGAAAAGTTTTTGCCTCGAGAGAATAATAAGTTTTTTTTTTATTCTTAAAAAAAGATGCTGAAAAACGAAATATTTTTGTTAAAAAAAATTCTGAATTATTATAAAATTACAAAAAATGAATTGCGAAATCAGAAAAAAGTAGTGAAATATTTAGATAGTTTAATTGCTAATGACTAAAGTGCGTTTCATCCGAAAATACATGAATTTTCCTACAATTAAAATTTATTTGATCTTTAAATTACAATGGATAATCGTAGTAGTACTTTATATATATATATATATATATATATATATATATATATATTTGATATATATCAGGTCTTTTATTTTAAATTTTAGTTATTCATTTACTTATCACACTACGTTAAAAAGTATAAAACATAATGTAAATCCAGGTACAGTTTTCTCAGAATAGAAATAACAGTCAAACTCTGACAAATTTGGAGCTCATTTCTTTTATACCACTCTCCATTTAATTCTACAAAAAAATTGGTTTTCATAATATTTTTTTTTATTCTAAACATTTATAAATCCCGGTGAACCACAAAGTATTACTCGGGGGGTTTACAGAAGTAAATATGAAACACAAAGGGAAAAAGAAAAGAAAGTTATGAAGTCATGAAGTTTTACAAATATTTTCAATAAATTTACAGAACTTTTCCAAAGCTCTTCTGGTGAAAATAAGTTGGGGAAATTTCGGAGGCTAATTTATATTAATGCCCTTGAGAACTAGTCTAAGGATCTTGAAACTACTCTCTGGAAAACTTGGAACTAAGGAAGGGCGCATGTTCTACATTTTCATCGCCACCAATATTACAATTGCAGGAAGGTGACGGGACTACATTACATTTGTTCAAATATCTTTTAAAATTACTATGACCATTGAAGAATTGGGTTATTTTGTAATTTGCATAAAAAGATGGCATGGCAGTCTCTTATCAACCCTTTAGCGGGCAGTGGCTAATAGGTCTAGCCACATATTAAAAACATTTCTCCAATCGGGTCTTGGATATTTAATCTATCTATATGCGTTAATTGAAGCTAAAATGCATAAAAATTAATACGGATGGCAGCACGATACCTTCTTTTGCATTTCATATTCTTTGATGGGTAGTTGAAAACAAGTTTGTCTCGGTGTAAATCTATAAATTGTATTTTGAATACTATAAATAAAATTTATGATCTTTGAAAAAAATTTCGACATGTCTTAAGTATAATTTTCTCTCATATGAATAAATTAAGCAATTGTACAATTAAAATAAAAGGTTTATTTAGGTTTTTGAAAGCTTTTATGTGTGGATAGAGGCTCTATCCACTGCCCGCATAGAACAGAAAAATTATCTATTTCCTGTACTCGAGAGAGAGCACTTAGAATCACAAGAGAATGTTGGGGGTCGGAAATAAAAACTAACTTTGTTTACAATATGTGGTACAAGATTCTCGGGTTCGAAAATCTATCATTACAGATTTTCTGCTCGGAGAAAACGTTTGCATATTATAAAGTTCCACAGTAAATAGCTCATCAAATTTGTGAAATATCTAATTTAAATCCTCAAAAATATTACTCTATTTCTAACTTTTTATACTAGAATTAAATAAAATATAAACTGTGGATATATACCAATTTCAATGTATATACTAAGTAATATTCTATGTTGTACAATTATTCTTATATTATTTTATTGAACTTCTATTTTGTATCTAATTGTTATTGAAATAGTTATCAGCATAAATGTTAATTTTTAATAAAAAAGTTTATTGTAAAATGATTTATTTTTTCTGTCCTGAAAAGTAAGTTAAATGTCGCAAATGCTCAGTGGCTATAACGTCTAGCCACCACCCAGGAATAAAACCCCTGATCAGAATCTTTTTGTAACTAAATTATGTCCATAGAGGATGATAACATAACATTTATCAAGTACTTTATCACAGAAAAGTGTGTTTTAGCTTTGTTTCCGTTAAAGGGTTAATGGTTGGGAAAAAAATATTTGTTAAGCTTCCTTTGTTTAAAAGAAGATATTCTTACTTTACCATTCTTTCTCTCGCAGTTTTCTTGTAAAATGATTCAGGAATATTAACGCAATGTCAATTTTGCGCTTGGTGGCAGCCTTTTGCGAGCCAATCTCCTCGCTCATTTCCAAGATCGCCCGTGTGTACGCGAAAAAATGCAAAAACTATCATCGAGCTATTTTTTATCTTTAAGGCTTTTAAATCACTTTTGGATCTCGACTATTATGTTGTTAGACGAAGAAATACATTTCAGAGAATCCAAAGATGAAAGATAATAAGTATAAATGAGATAGCATGAAATGACACTATTTTGTTCAGTAAATCATTTAATGGCGAAGGTTAAACATAAAAGTTCATCTACAAAAACTGCATTCATCACTAATTCTAAATTGAAAATGCTCGCATTTAATACCACTCCTTAATACAGCAAAAGCTATGCCCACTCTGTCATCAATTTTATTGCCAACAAACAAATGTAAATAACAGGGAAATAATCCGTGGTTTTGTCATTAAATTGAATAATACTGAAAAGGATCTTATATATATATATATATATATATATATATATACATATATAGTGCTCATATATATATTGATAGTACTCTTAATTATATATATTGATAGTACTCATATATATGTATTTATATTGATAGTGCTCTTACATATATATATATATATATATATATATATATATATATATATTTATAGGGCTCGTATATATGTATATATATTGATATAGTGCTCTTATATATATATACATATATATATATATAATATACATATACATTAAATATACATAATATATATATATATACATATATTAAGTCTTACTATCTACGTTTTGCATCGAATTTAAATGTATAATGTGAATACTAGTAGGCTACAATTTTATAATTATATTTTACTAGTTTAGTGATTTTATTATAATGTTTAAATTCCTCCAAATGTTATTCTTTCCTTTCCTCTTGGTACGTAGTATGACAAACTACAGGTGAAGGTTGGCTAGCCCTAAAACTCGTTTAAACCTGCAATCTTGGTTCCTAAGGCCAGGAATTTGTTATTGTAATATTGTGCCTATTTCTTCCTATTTAGAATAGTTATCTTAGGTTCTAACTATCTCTGTATTTTTATGTTTTGGATTATATATATATATATATATATATATATTGATATAGTGCTCTTATATATATATATATATATATAGTGTTCCTCTCCTAATGATAGTGTTCTTCATAATGAACTCTTTGAAACTCTATTTTATAAGTTAATTAAACATATTAATTAATTTATCAGTTAACACTGTAGTTTAATTTATTTTAAGCTCTCAGTTGAGTAATCGATTTCATGTAGTTTTAATAAAAATTTCAAAAATTATTAAGGTTGTTTCTTTGTTCCTGACGAATGAAATGGGATTTTAACTCGATCAGTTTTTTTTAACAAAAATGACTAAATGGGAAAACAAGCCTATATCTTTTTTTTCTCTATGTGGAATGATTTTTTAAAAAAAAGGATTTAGGCATGAAAAAGAGCAAATTATTTACTTTTAAAATCAAAACAAATTAAAACAAATGGTTTCTAAATAATTAAAAAATTAATACAATTATTGCTTTTTTTCCTATGTACTTATGTTTAATTAATGAAAACGAGTTAAACATAAGAATAATAAGAAAAAATTAACCATATAATTGATAAATTATATGGGAAAGAAAAATAAAAAAAAGTTCCTCTAAATGTAAAGAATAATTTTCATTAAAAAAATGTTAACAGACAAAATTTTTAAAGGAAAAATATGAGCCTCTAATATATTTCAATAAATCCTTTTCTTCTGATATATCTGTTTTTATCACTGAATTGTTGGTTCATCTTTCGCAAGAGATCCCATGTAAAATGAATCGATACTGTTTTTAAATTAACGTAACAAAATATTCTTTATAAAAGTATATTGGCAACTGTATATAATCGAAACACTGAAAGTCTCCAAACCATTTTCATGGAATTTTTTCATTTTATCCAAATGTTTTTCAGTTCCAAATTTAAATCTTTTTAAACATTCCTACTGCGTTGAAACGTAATACCCAAAGCAGAAACGTTCATTTTTTGAGTTATTGAGAAAAAAGGGCATTTTCTCAAAGTCTTCTGAAGTATATTATATCACATATACCCAATAAGGAATGCCAAATAAAATAAAAAACGAAGCATATTTTTTCCGTTTCTACCAAAACAGTATCAAGTTACAACTCCTAACAATGGCTAGCCAGTAAATATCCCGTTAAGGCACCAAAACTAAAACACATAAAGCAAATAAAACTTCCTATATTCTTTATCTGTCGCTGTTGGTAATAAGAGACACCAAAAATAGCGTCGGCCAATGAAAAAGGTGGAAAAAAATACCCACCGATTCTATTATTCACTACGTCATCTGTTGAGCAAACTGGAAGTCTTACTTTTTCTTTTTATATCACATTTCGCCATATACCCCTCGGGTATAGCGTATGGATCCAAACTATCGTAGAGAAATTTTATATTTATGTTGTAATAAATATACATATAAGAAAAAAGGAAATATTCAGAAACCTTATTTAAACCTTATTTTTCTATGTGCCGAGCTTTTCTTTTCATAAATGGGATTATTTATAAAACATAAATACTTCAGATAGAATTCTTATTTCGAATTTTCTATCTTTCTCTCTGACTTTTCATTTTTACCCTTTTTTCATTTACTCTCAGTAGAATACGATTCATATGTGTGATTTGTGATAATATTTCACCTCTAACTGTAACGGAAAAGGAATTGTAAATTATATAGGATATGAATATTCTGAAGGAGAAATTTAATATAACGCGATAAAAATATTATACGTGTGGTCCATTTTTATGTATATAAAAAAGTTTCATGTGTTTTTGGCTAAAAATTGGTTATGAAACTATCTTGATGTAAAATTTCAGAACGAATCAAACAGGTCTGATATTTTCTCCTATGTTTTACGGATTTATTTTTTCCTGATGCTCAAAACTAAATTTGAAACAAATAAATAAGGTTTATTTTTTTCTGAATATTTATTTTTTACTAAGAAATATTTCGAGGAGTAATTTTTTTATATGTAGTTTCTCATTCAAGGAGACAAAAATCAGTTTTTTATGAGTAATTTGAAAAAAAAAGTGAATCGTGTACGTCGCTTTTATATGTGAGAAAATATCATTTTTAATGAGGTGAAATTAAACGGTAGCAATATTAATAAATTAAAGTAAAACATTGTATCTCTTTATTGACAGATTTATCGACAGCATTTAGTGAGAATACATAAATATGCTTGTAACGCTATGATTCTCAAACTGTGAACCATTGCGTTACAAGTATACTTATATATGTATTACAAGTATGCATACTTATATACTTGCGTTACAAGAATACTTATCACGCTCCTCTTGGGGGGCGTGACAGTTTCTACGTGGGTGGGGTGAGCCTCTCGAAAAGTCAAAAATAAAAGATTATTTAAAAAATTATTAATTTAGTGGAAGAAAGCAAACCAAATACATTCTGACACAATAAAAAATAAAATACACGCTGCAAGTTAATTGCAATAGGTTTCAATTTAAAAATTAGAAAAGAAAAGTAACATAATATTTATACTATTACTTAAAAGTAAGTGACTTAAATTATCTATTACTTAAAACAGTGTTTCTTAAACTGTGGGGCGCCCCCCCAGAGAGGCGTGATACCCCTACAAGGGGGAGGGGCGTGAGTGCATAGAAAAGTCGAAAACAAAAGATTAATTTTTAAAAAAATTATCAATTTTCTGAAGGGAATCAAAACAAAATACATTCTGACATAATAATAAAAAAAATACACATTTGCATTGATATAATACACTTATAAATGTATCAGTACTGCACAATGTGCTTCATAATTAATTTAACAGTGCTAAATTAAGAACAAGTTTAATAATTACCAATGACCCTATGGGCATGTCATAAAATTATATTCAAAATTTAATATTTATCTTGATAATTTGTACGGTTTATAATTAAAGTCGCATTGTAGCTTTGCGTCAAAGTATATTATTATTGAATCCAATACATTGTTATTGTATGGAAGAGGGGCTCGATGAAAATTATGATTGAAAATTGGGTCTGAAGTATAGCAAGTTTGAGGAGCACTGACTTAAAAGTAAGTAACTTAAATTATCTATTACTTAAAAGTAAGTGACTTAAATTATCTATTACTTAAAAGTAAGTGACTTAAATTATCTATTATTTAAAAGGAAGTGACTTAAATAATCTATTACTTAAAAGTAAGTGATTTAAGTTATGTATTACTTAAAAGTAAGTGACTTAAATAATCTATTACTTAAAAGTATAAGTGACTTAAATTATCTATTACTTAAAAGGAAGTGATCTAAATCATCTATTACTTAAAAGTATCATACACAAAATTTAAAACTTATCTTGATAATTTCTATGGTTTAAAATGAATATTATATTGTAGCCTTAGCGACAAAGTACATTATTATTGCATTCAATGCATTGTTATTTTGAGGGGGGGAAGTGAGGAAAATTATTATTGAAAATTGAGTCACAAATGTTGAAAGTTTGAGGAGCATTGTTGTGACTGATGCAACAACGCTCCCTAGCGGCCACATAAAGACTCTCAGTCTAATCCGAGTCCTAAGGCTAGAAGTATCTAGGCTACTTCGAAATTGTCATGTAACGCTATACTCCTTTTGGATGTGTGTGTGTTGCGATGTCTGTTAATAAATAATAAAGTATATTATCTAGCAGTGTCATTACTGTTATATGTTGAAATATTTCTTCGTTTTTATGAGTTTTTCATGGAGCCGAGTTTTATTCGAGGCACATTATTCAATGCATTCTATTACAATAAAGTTTTTGATTCTAACTATGACACATATTAAGAGTGATCTTTTAATTATACCAGTAAAACGTTGAGTCAGTTTACATGTATGTATTCCAAAATACTCATGAATCTTGGCTTAAAAGTTTAAATAAAGGGATTTTATTTGGCATGTTTTTATCGTTATCTATTATTGCTAAACCTGTTCATCGTACTACAGAAAAAATTTAATGTAGATAGAATTTAATGATAATTAGATGCGATTCAAATTTGGAAATTTAACTTTGTTACTAAAGTGTTATTTTTTTAAATTTCTAGAATTCTATGTAATAATAGTAATTATCAATAAAATATTGGTAATGAAGTTGTAAAAGGACCATTGTTGTTCTCTGTTTCTACAAATAATATACATATATAAAAATGAATGGATTCCTACATATAAAGGAAAACCATGAAATCCGACGTATAGCACGCCCCTATACTTTCAAGTGACAGTTTTTAATTTTTGGGTATATTCGCCGTATAACGAGCTCTCCCCTTTTTTCGAAGAAACCTGAAATGTATATGCGTAATATTCTTATGTTTTGAAGTCATTTATTCGAGGTATTTGTTCAAGTTTTAGAAAAAAAAGTATACTTCTAGAAGTAAAAAACCTTTAAGTTCATGAGAAAGGTAATTGTTTTTTAAATAAACAGTACTTCGATCTATGTAGAAGCCTAATTTTTTTTCTATGCTCATCTTTCTTTTTTTTTTTAATGCTTCCATTTTTATACCCGGCATATAACGCACACCCGTAAATTTAGATTCCATTTTTTTTGTTAAAAGTGCGCGTTATACGCTGGCTTTTATGGTAAGTTAATATTATTCCATAAATAAATATTAAAGATTTTCGCAATGTAAGATGTACTACAATTTAAATAAATAATACATTTTTTCAATTAAATAAATTAGGTGGGTCAGTCTTAATACAAAACATTTATTTTATACATGTCATGGTCAAAGTGTATTTCACACTCATGTCCATAAATTACGGATAATTCAGAATCACACAGAAATTGAACTCTAAAATAAAAATTTCACCTGTGTAGAATGATCACACACATCTTGAAGATGAATATGCAAATTACAGGAAACACCCAGATGGCGCGATTACTACGTCACAATGACGAGAGTGTAAGAGAGGGGTATATAAGGAATGGTGGCAAAGTTGTTCACAAGCGCTTTAAAAGCCTTTCAGGGCAATAACCGCATAGTCATGGCACAAAGGAAGCATTAAGAGGATTTTTTACGTGGTAGAATTATTGGATGACTGGAATGTGGACGTACCCAGATGGAAGTATCCGAGGAACTTGGAATCGCCCAGAGTGTCATCTCCAGACTTTGGCAACGATTCCTAGATGATGGTAATGTGAGAAGATGTTACAGCACAGGTCGCCCCCGAGTTACAACTCCAAATGAGGACCGGTATTTATATATATATATATTTTGGCCGTTACTGCCTAAAGAAACAGACGGAGCACAGCATCAGACCTGTCTCGTCAACTCTCTTCAGCTACCGGTATGACAGTTTCAAGGCAGACCGTGTACAGACGCTTAGGACACATTGGTCTATATGCCTCGTAGGCCTGTCAGATGTGTTCCACTTACCACAACTCGCGGTCGCCTGCGATTAAACTGGAGTACAGAGCATGCATTGTGGACACTACTACAGTGGTCTAGTGTGATGTTTTCCGACGAGTACAGGTTTAGTTTGCTGTCTGATTCTCGCCGGACTTTAATATGGAGAGCGCCAGGGTACCCGTTACCACCAAGAGAACACCATTGAACGACGCCGTTACGGTGGTGCAGGAGGGCTCGTTTGGGGAGGAATTATTCTTGGTTCCAGAACTGACCTGCATGTTCAGAGTGCAACGATGACAGGCCACATCTATCGGGATGTCATTCTGGAACAACATGTACGTTTGTTTCGGGGCACCATGGGGGCTGAATTTCTGTTTATGTATGGCGATGCCCGTCCTCACCATGCAAACATTGTAGACGAATGCCTTCAATCAGAGGATATCACCCGTATGGATTGGCCAGCTCATTCACCGGACTTGAATCCAATAGAGCATGTGTGGAATATGCTTGGCCGACGAATTGCGGCTCGTCAACCCCCTCCCACCTGTCTACCGGTACTTCGGAGGGCATTGCTTGATGAGTGGTGTAATATTCCCCAAGATCAGATTGATAATTTGATACTCAGCATGCCTAGGCGTTGTAAGGCCTGTACTGAATCCTCCGGGAGACATACTCCGTATTAACCGTTATAATAACCCTGTTATACTGTTTCTTGTAAATAGGTTCTTTTTTGAAATATGCTCCAGGGAGTAAAAATCGCAATTTTTATTAATCATGTCAAACATATAGCATCTTTTTTGCTCTTTACCTTTGTTTAATAAATAGACTTTACAAATAAGTCGAATTTGTTTTGCTTCTGTCTCTTTCATTGCCTGAACTTAATTTTCCTTAATTTATGGACATGACTGTATAATATAATTACTGTAAAATATATATTTCGTTATTTCAGCGAAAAGTTGCTTGATCAAAGTTTCAATGTAAAATTTGTTTTTGAGCGGTATAGAAAAAAAATTTTAATAGAAAGAAAAAATGCAGAAAAACAAAACATTTGAAATAGAATAAATGGTTAGGAATGCTTCAAATCCCTTGACGAACTATTTTAAATTAATCCGCAAGAGTTCTCACTGAAAACTTTCATTTTTGAAAATAAAAATGCTTTCTATCTTATTCATCAACTCTAAAGAAAATCTTTTAAAGAATTTCTCCCTTTGACCCAGTTTCAATCCTTCTCAAAAGAATGAATTCCTTCGTCGTTTTCTAAAAAGGCGATCACTCAAAGCGGAAAACCCAATGAATATGATCTCTGAATAAAAGTGAGGTTAGTTTTGAACTCATAATGAAAAATTGTCTTGGTAAATGTTCACCCAAAAGTTTTATGAATTTATTTAATTATTATTTGAGAATTCCGAACCCAATCGAATAAAATTTCTTCCATATTCTTCAGTGAACACTTTTTTCAATTAATTTGATGAACCGTCTATGAAACGTTTCATAAGTTATTTTAAAAACTCACCATATTTAATTTAAAAAAGAAGAAAAAAAATGAGATATATGTAGTTAATTTATTTAGCAATCCTTTTTATGTCCTCATTTTCTCTAATTTTTTTCGTTCCAGTTCTTGTCTCCCCCAAAATAACGGTTTTTAGTTCAGTTTTGAATGAATAACTTAATTTTATGTATCAAGAATTAATTTGAATTTGTTATACCTAAAATCTAATGTACTAAAAATACAATCCGATAATAAACAAAAAATATAATTCTACCAAAAATTAAAAACATTTTTCTTTTTTTAATTGGTAAACTTTGGGAATTTGTACAATTAACCAGCATGTACGATACGAGCGGTGATCGGAGATCACCGAGCATTGGCAGTGTTATCCATTATCAAAATCGCATTTGACAGCTGGGTTTATGATTCTGGTTTGTCTACCTAAACAGTCTATACAAACTTCCGGAGGTGATCGTATGCTGAGATGCGAAAAATATAATTCAGACAGATATTTTTATTAAAAAATCATCTAGTTCATTCAAATTAATTAAACCTGCATTCTACAAGTAGTTTCATGCGAAAATGAAATAAAAAAGTACTAGTGGAAATCAAAACAGGAAATATTTAGAAGCAATATAGATGCAATGCTGATGCTTATGCGATTCATGTTAAATAAGAAAATATTAAGAATTTTGTTACAATAAAAAAATGACTGAAGATACATCGAACTGAAATAAAATGATATTTTTTCGGCTCAGTTCTGGTTTTCATTCCGACTAAAATAACGTTTTTTTCCGGTTTTCGGTCCAATCCCGGTTCGAAACCCTGATTAACAGCTATATCACCTTTAAAAATACTTCCTTATTTCTTTTCAATCACATAAAAATCCGACATGGCGGCCCTTTGGCGCGCAACCGAGTAGAACAATTAATCACACTTCGGCGAGGAATCACCAGCTAAGCCTTTTCGAGTATGCTCTTCTTCGTCGAAAAATTAGATGACGCGGGTGCCAGCGAAATAAATCGCTTATACCCAGAATCGCGGAGAAAGGTTGAAAAGGAAAGACCGATATCTGAATTCACTCCCTCCGCAGGGGGAGGCTATAGGAAGAGAGCGGCCGACGAGGACGAAACTGGAGTGACGTCACGAGGGCGAGAAGGGAAGAACGTAGGAAGGGAAGGCTTGACAGCCCCAAAATGCGATCGAGGAGCACCAAAAACGTAGTGGGAAGGAGAATGCTGCTTTTTTTTTGCAGCCGGAATGAAAAGAAAAGAGTCTGCAAGGAGAAACTTACAGACGCCACAGCAGGTGGAACGAAGCTGGAGCCAGCTTTAACACTGATCCCAGTTCTGATGAGAGGCAAATGCGTTTAAATATTGTGAAGTGTAGCAATTAAGTGTTTTTTGTGATTACGGCGGTTCAAGGGCATATTCCATTTAGTAGTTTTGTAAGCAAAATTTAGTTTAGAATGAGGATACGTGAATAGTGTTTGTGCTTTAATTACTGGATTGTCGTGATTTTTTGGATAGAAGCAAAACATTTCTAGAAGTTCTAGTGATGTAGTTATCGATCGGCTCCATGTGTAAGTCGTGATGAATGACTCTATTTCTAATGTACCAAAGGTGCGTTAGTAATGATTCTAAGAATTTTGTTTTGAATGACTTGGTTGCGTTTTGTATGGGTCCGGGGCCGCTGCCCCATATGGGGACCCGTAAGGTATTGTCGCTTCTTCATCAGCACTCGCTCCATCTTTAAATAGGCTTATTTACTCCACAAATCCTTACGCGATGGTAAAGAGTTTGCTCTATTTTCATTTATTACTTACTTAATTTTGAATCTAAACTTTTCAAACCTGACACACACACACACACACACATATATATATATATATATATATATATATATATATATATATATATATATATATATATATATATATATATATATATATATATATATATATATATATATATATATAAACAAATTATTTATGCATTTTAAATGATTTCACGATTCATATTAAATTTTCCATTGTAAAGATGCTTATGAAAGTATTACCGATCACGTTCCAAACTTTTTGATTTTTTTAAGTAATTTTTATGGACCAATTCTTTAATTGGAAACATGAGAGAATCAGCAGAAGTTTTATGTAAACACTTTCAATTAAAAAGATATCTCTCTATATAACAAAAGTGTTTCGTTATTATGTATTAAATTTATTTATTTATCTCACACACGAAAACAAAAATAAAAATGCAGTTAGCTCTATTCAATATTATGATTACGATCTAAATAGAACTAACTACATAATACATATAAAAATTACAGTTTTAAAATTTTAAGTAATGAATATGAATAATTGTATAATTTTTACAATGAGGGGTAAACCTACCATTAGATGAACAGGGGATATCTCCCTAGTGTTTTGGAAGAGAAATTTTAAAACAGCTTAAATCAACATGTATTAGTTTTAGTGTAAGATATGTTTGTTTCTTTTATCGAAACTTTTTTAAGGTCTTTTAAAAAACATCTACATTTATTTAAAATGTGCAGCTTGAGATAAAATGAAGTGAAGGGGATTGCGATTGGTTAACGCATTTCTTGAATTATTTTGATTGGTTGGTTTCACTTGACATTTCGTTTGGAGTTATTTTGAGTGTAACCTCAGTTTTAATTTCTTGTATTTGCTTAAGTAAAATGTTTTATCGCACCAGATATAAAAAGTAGATTAGAAAATTTTCACATTACAGATTGAATTTTCAAATTCTTTCACTCTGATTAACTTTCGAATAAAAGAATTAATTTAAAAATGTGGAAACGTAATTGAAAAAACTAAAAAATAATTATATGTAATATTTGATCATTATAACAATGGGAAAATAATTACAAAATGAGTATTGTCTTCTACGTATTTTATTTTTGACACATTGTTACGACGTAAAAAATATAGTTCCTTTTATTATTAAACTTATTTATGTTCACTAAAATAAATCTTTTTGTGAGTTTTATAGTATAACTGTTTAATTACATTTAACATTTCAAAACTACGATTGATTTCTTAAATCCTTAAATATTTCTTCAGACTCATATGTATATTTTAATGAATAATTTCTCTTAATATTCTTAACAATATTTATTTATATCAACACAGATGGATTTTAATGTTTATTTTCTCCTAAAACATTTATTTTTGTTTTCTGAACATAATTACAGAACTTATACGTTATGTAACTTAAAACGTTGAGAGCTGCAACTATCCATCTCGAGTTCAAAAATGTTAAGTAGATGGAAAAATATTGCAAACGCTTAGCTTTTTTCCAAAAGTGAAGCACATCAACTTGCTTTGTATTTTGATCTATCCTTCTTCTTGTGTGTGTGTGTATCCTTTTTGCGTTTTATATTATTCAATTTTTATTTGCGTGCAAAATATGTCTTATTATAAGCTAAATGTCCACCATATCATGTCTTAAAAATACTTCTAATTGAAAACGTTGCAAAAGCTTTTCGGATAAATTGATCATTAGATTCAGATTAATTTTTCTTGTGAACATCTCTTGTTTTATCCTTATCTTACTAGATATGATCCAAAAATTTTGACAAAAAGATGTAATCTTAAAGGAAAACTTAAATATGGACAATAATGGCAAGTTAATGAAGATGAATTGAAGTTAATGATTTTGTCACAATTCAGCGTATTCACCAAAAAAATAGCAATAATATTTGTTTGTCAACAAATATTATTGCCAACAACAATACTGCATCTATAAAGAATAGGCTAACCTTGTTCATGTTAAGCTCATGGGTCCCATTTGAATTCTCAGCTAAATCATTTAACATTCAGTATATGATTGAACTCAAATGTCGTCGCACGAAATGAATTTAATACCTCCCGTCAAAGTGAATTGCAAAAGATGATGTGTATCTTTCTTATACTATTATATGTAAAAAGGTAATGGTTTATATCAATGATCCGCAACTCCCGGTCCTCGAACCGGTACCGGTACGTGGATCAAATGGTGCCGGGCCGCCTAAAGAACATTAAACTATTGCCATTTTATTTAAAGTGCATTTCTTTTGATTTGAGCAACTTTCCACGGAAATCTCTTTATATTCTACGTTAAATCACTTTCATTCCTTTTTTGGTGCAACTATATTTTAATCTGAAGGTACATTTAAATGTAACTAAATTAAAATTGTTAAATCAAAACAATCTAAAATATAAACAATCAACGTGTCATATACCTCAGCGGGCCGCGGTGAAATTATCAAACGTTTACCGGTTCGCAGTGATGAAAAAGGTTGCGGAGCACAGGTTCATATAATTCAATAGAGAAGCTTATTTCTATAAAAAGTCTGAATTGCAAAGGGAAAATTTTGAGCTGTAATACGTTGGGAATTGGGGGAACGTAAAATCTAGATACCCAACAAATATTTTTCATTCCTTTTTACTCGAAGATGATTCCTAAAAAAAAAAAACGATGGGTATTCTAATATAATGGAGTTATATTAGAATATTTTCATCATTTATAAACCACAACTTCCAACATACATAAATACAGTTTTTAGCCTCCCGGTATTGTCCTAAATTTGCTAGAATTTCTTATTCCTCAGGACATTTCCGTAGTACGATGATTCACTTGAATGGATTCGGATTTTGGAAATAACGAAAATCTGTTGGTGCTTTTTCTTAACGTACATTAAACAACTATCAATCTGGATTCCATGACAGGGGACATCACTTAATTCAGACAGTCAAAATTTATAATTAATAAACGTAATATCATCCTGCTCAAAGTATATATATATATATTTTAGCATATACATATCATCCAACCATTTTATCGCCTCAGACTGGTCCACGTTTGATAGTTTTACCTCGGCCCGTAGGAAAGGGGGCGTTGATTGTTTATATTTCAGATTGTTTTTATTTAATAATTTTAATTTAATTATAATTAAACATGCTTTGAAAATAAAATATAGTTACTCCAAAAAATGATTATGGATTTGTTGTGACCCTAAGGTGGCATGTAAAGTTTGGGATTTCGAAAGAACATGTTGTTATAAAAATAAAAAATTTAATTTGGTTCAATCAATTTACTATCAATATGATTATAAACAGAGAGAGAAATCAAATTAGTAACTATCTTAAGGTATCTGACTACGTTCGAAACCGTGAGAGTTTGCGAAAACGCACAAATGGATAATTTTCATATTTAGTGTCACTTAGATTAGAATACATGTATACAACTGTTTTAAGAACATTTGGACAAAAAATTATTTAAATACAATATTTTGGAAAAAAATTAATTTAGAATAATTTTTTTTCAAAATGTTCTCCTTTTGTGAAAAATGCTTCTATTATAATAATATTTTGCCTGTATATAGCTCAGAGGCTTAACTAGAATTTTTGAATTATATAACTTAGAAGCGGGTTTATATATATATATATCCGTATTTTACGACAACAGAGGGGGGCAATTTTAAGAAAAAAACGCCGATAATTATTTCAATTGGTGGTAACTCTGAAAATAATGTGAATTTTTTTAAAAAAATAGTTCAAACTCTCTTGAGAAGTATTTACTTTATATAAGTAGAATAGTACTTTACTTTACTTTATATAAGCAAACTTTTTACCGAAATATTGTATTTAAATAATTTCTTTTTTGTCAAAATGTCCTTAAAACAAGGTTATACATGTAGTCTAATCTAAGTGACACTCAATATCATGAAAATTATCATTTATGCGTTTTTTTTAAAATCAAGGTTCCGAACGTAGTCGGATACCTTAAATTTGTAAGACAAATAAATAATCAAATTCTTATCTGAGTGTGATCCAAAAGAAGAACCCTCGTCATATCTCTCCTATATCAAATACACTGCTCAAAACAATTAAAGGATATTGTAAGTTTTATATAAAATAAAGATATAAGCGAAATTTTTTTTGCCGAAAATGGAAGAAGAGAATCACAAATGCAAATTTTTCTGATTTTTAAACTGTGGAGTATGCTAAATTTGAGTTCGACGTCAAAAGCGTCGCTTCAGCGGCAGCGAAAGAAGTTTGACTTTCAACTGAAATGAAGACAAGGATGATCAGCATTCAGTGACTGCTTTGTTTCGATGAGTACGATGTCTCAGCGAAGTTTTAACCGATTCAGAAGCTTGGAGAGTTGTTGGGAGGTTAGAAGGGGGCCAAACTCAAGCCGAAGTAGCGCAAGTCATTGGACTGTAACAAAGTGTGATTTCCAGGATCTGAACCGTTTTTTGGAGACTGGAAGTGCAGGCCGAAGACCAGGACAAGGTCGTAGACGGGCAACAACGCCCAAAAAGATCGTTATTTAGTGTTAACGGCTCGGAGACACCGAAATATGCACGCTATTCTTTTCTAACACCTTCGCTCTGCTACTGACACCATGGTTTCAACTCAGACTGTCCGAAACTGGCTCCATGGTGTAGGTCTGTATGCTCGCCGACCGATGGTATGTGTTAGACTAATATCAAGACATCGTCGCGACCGCAGGGAGTGGGCAACAGAGCATGTGAACTGGAGGAGAAATGAATAGAGCAATGTTCTTTTTTCTAACGAGTCCCGTTTTTCTGTTCATCCGGATAATATGCGTATTTTCATCTGGAGGTACCGTGGCAGTAGGAATAATCCTGCGTTCGTGCACGAAAGTGTCTGATTTGGCGGTGGGGGAGTGTTGGTGTATGGTGGCATTTCCATTGACGGGCGCACAGACCTCTACATCATTCGAGATGGACCTCTGACTGCTCGCCGATATAGGGATGAAATTCTCAGACCTATTGTAGTCCCTTACGCTGCAGCAATCGAAGATGACTTCATTTTAATGGATGATAACTGCAGGCCACATCGTGCTAACCTGGTGGAGGATTCCCTTTTCGAGGAAGGAATCGTACGAATGGAATGGCCAATGTGTTCTCCAGACATGAATCCAATAGAGCACGTTTGGGACGCTCTAGGAAGACGAGTTTCTGGCCGCCAACCCCCCCCCCAAACTCTCCAGATCTGGAAAGAGCTCTTCTGGGAGAGTGGGACAGAATACCCCAACTCGTGATTAATAGCCTTATAAAATCCATGCCTCAAAGGTGCTCAACGTTCCTGGCCGTCCGTAGAAACCATACCCCTTACTGAAAGTGATTTCATTTGAAGAAAAAACCTTTTCTTATTCTTTTTTTCTCATATGCACAAATTGTGTTTTTTTCCTTTTGTACACAAATGCGCAATAAAATGCATTTTTTTTCTGCCAAACATGTGTAATTTATTCTCATATAACCTACTACGTCTGTCGATCATGTATCAATCAGCTAAAAAGTTTCCCAGTCACAAGATCCACCTAAAACCGCAATATCCTTTAATTATTTTGAGCAGTATATATTCCAGTCCAAAACTTCTTTTCCCTTTCACCAAGGCTTCCGAAAGGCACTTCACTTTAAAAACAGCGTAATGACTAACTCTAACACTCACATTTCTAAAGTTTAAATAACACTCAAATCAGTATAAAATGAAGCTCTCTCTACGGAAGGTGTGGTTTTAAACTCAAACAACTGTTAAAGAAGTATTTCCCTAAGAGGATTAGTGAAAGGCGCGAATAGGACCCTGTCACAAAGTGATTTAACATTTTAACTCACTAGAGCGCTAAATCAATGTAAACCCTGAGCTTGTTTCTTTCCAATGAGAGGGTTCCATCGAGGAGGGGGAGAAATAGGAGACAATGACCCCTGAAGAGTGTTGCACATGTCCAGATTATTTCGTTTGTTTTGTTTTGGTTGCTGTCATGACAGAAAACCCAGCTTTGCATAGATAGGTTATCAGAAATAGCAATAGGGAAAGTCGTGCAGATCCGAAAGAAATCTACCACAATAAATCAAGTGGAAAAAATTCAATCTGTTGTTTGGGTGGCTAGGTACCATTTCATCCATGGACCAGTATCGGTCTGAGCCCCGGGAGTTCGGGACCTTTGATATAATGTATCTATTTCAGTTCTGTCTTGTGTAATTATTTACCATTAGCTTGGTCTTATTTCAAGACAGATGTTATTTCTTCTGTGCAGAGTATTTAGCTACGAACCTCCATTAATTACACAGATTAATTTACACAATTCGGACTTTCATCTGGACGACATTAGTCTGCATAAGTGATGTTTTGTATATATTGTTTCCGGACAAATTTTAGCTTAAAAATATTACCTTCTGATCATAAATCATTCTGAACATACAGTTTCATCACAATGATGCAAAAAATTTCAAAGATTATTTTACTCTAATAAAGTATATTTATGTGCTAAAAGGTTGATGATCTGGATTGCACAAAATATTTTGTAAATAACGAAATAAAGTTCTAAAAAGTTTTATCTGGTCTTTAGGTCCGTATCTTTTAATAATATGTGATACATTTAAAGTAATATAGTATTTTGAATAAATTAATTTAAGCAAAATTTCATCAAAATAAGCTTAAAAAACTAGAAGGATCTGCAAATAGAGCTAACAAACACATTTTCTTTTTAATTATATTTAATGATATATGAGATACTTGTATATATAACATTCCGAACTACAGGTATTGTCCATTATTAAAAAATATCCCTCGAAGATGGTAGAAAGATGTTTTAATAACCAAAAGAATTGCATTAATCAATAGACAGTGAGAGTGATCTTTGGACCACATCGTCGGTCTAATTATCAGACTGCGTAACTCCATCTGGTATGCTAATTTGATACAGTAGGGCTAGGCTTCAAGTTGTTGTTTATGTTCGCCAAGATACGCGATAATATTACAATATGGTTTACTTTGATATTTTTATCGTGCGATATTGTTACAAATTTTGTGTAATGAACGCTTAAAATAGTGTTAATTTATATCTGGAAGTGTAATACACATTAATATTACTTTCTGTTGTATTTATTCTACTTTAAAATCTTGCCACCACCTCTCCCTTCGAAATCTAGTTTTATTATGAAATAAAAAAATAGTGATTACACTGATCGAAAGAATAAATTAAAAGTGGAGCGTGCACTGAGGCATGGCGTAGACAAAACAAAAGGGAAACACTAGGCCGTCATCTTGGATTTCATGTAACCCGACAGCAAT
Organism: Trichonephila clavipes; assembly: GCA_019973935.1. Lineage (NCBI taxonomy): Eukaryota > Metazoa > Arthropoda > Arachnida > Araneae > Nephilidae > Trichonephila > Trichonephila clavipes. The sequence continues at coordinate 3,688 of BMAU01021214.1, read as the reverse complement.
CACTGCTTGGCGCGATTAAGGAATCGTGCCAAGCAATGCCAGTCTGATAATTAGGCCGATGACATGCTGCTCAATTGTTTTTGGTAAGAAGGTAATTCTACTTTATCCATCGTATAGTTGAGACACAAATTTCATACATTATTGGTTTTTAGACTACTGCAGGATTTGAGCAAAATATTGCCTTAATACACAAAATGTTTTATTCTTATTTTTATTTCTTGCAGCACTTGATGATATCAATCATTAAAGTGGAAACACTCCGCACAGACACACATGGAGTAACAACAAATTAAATAACAAATATAAACAATAAAACAAAGAATAAAAAAGTACAGAAGCACAAACACAATCAGAAAGTCACTCAGATTACAGAGCTTGTAAATGCTCCATGGCCCTCCTGTATCTATCATACATGTTACCAGAGTTAGCAGGGCAAATCTCCAGGTGATCAGAATTCATTAGGGAATTCTCTCTGCACAAAACACAATTAGGGTAGGAAAGGAACTTTAGTCTCTCTCTATACATATATATATATATGTAAGTGACCAGCAAGGCAGTTCTGCCCTGTTTCCAACCCGAAAGCAGCAACTGCATGCCGTCTTGGAAAATCTGGGATCTCATTTGGCGTCTCCCTCCAAGACTTATCTCAAATTTGACATCCTCGTGGCGCACCCTGGACGCTAATTCTATCACAATCTGCAGAGGGCAATTGTACACAAAATGTAAGAACTGGGATAAATTACATATATTTTTTTCAAAACCAAATTAAATTTCTTTAAAGTAAAAATTAAAAAAAGCTAATGCTAAATGAATAAATATTTAAGAAAATTGTGGTGGCTGCATTAATGATTAATTTTAAAATCGAGTCATGTTCTCACAAAATGCCTATTTTTCTATACATAAAGAACATACCTATCACTATTAAAGGTGTTTAATAGTGTTTCTGATGTTGAAAAACTAACTGGATCAAATTTGTTTTTAATTGTCTTTTCTCCCGAAAAAAATATTTTGTAAGTAAGAAAGAGTGCTATTGAAAATGTGAGAATGAAGCAAAATAACTAGGATGGAAATAGACTGGTAACACGTTTTAATAAAAACGTAAGTTTCAGAATAAATAAATTCTAAAAAGAATGAGTTTTTATGTCCTAAGAGCTTGGAATGAATTAGTACAGAGTTTTACATAATATTGTTTGTATATATACAGAAAGTATTCACAACTGAGTAATTTCTCTTCGGATAGAAAACTTTCTTAAGAAATCAGTCGCCATGCGAATAATATTTCTGGAAAACTCTGTCACTTCCTTGAAAGTTAGTTTGACAACTTCTTTTATGCTTACCAACACACTATCGAACTAGTTTCAAAATATGAATCAATGTTGTGTTGCCTGCTGGTTTCTGGAACTCACATTAAATCAACGACAACTTGAATTTTCGTTCGAAATTGCAGTTAGAATGTCTTCTTAGTGTGATTTTTTTTATTCTCACCTTTCTTTTTTTATTTATTCTTCCGTAGCTGGAAAACTTTTGTAGCGCAAAGTTTTTCGTTTTTCTGTTCGAAAGACTCCCTCCCCCTCCTTCCGCCGATGTCGGCCCCGTAGCTGTTTTTTGATGCGTACCATCTGTTGAAAGGGAAAAAGCGCCACTGAATTGATTTTATGGGTTTCGGCTAAAATTTACAGATGCTTCACGGACAAGTAACATGATGGGCAGTGGATTTTATTTCTTTATTTTTTCTACCGTTCTTTGCTTGGAGATGTAGTGTTTGAGGGTAAAGAATCACAAATACCGAAAAAAAAAATTGTTGCGTTTTATAGATTATCAAGTCGAAATGTTTTGTAAAGACGTTTTACTTGCACTACTCGAAAAGTCCTCAATAATGTTTCCTAGACAATTCTTTTTAACGTATTTTTCTTGATTCGGGATATTAAGCAGAGCTTATCATGTAAAATGTTAGGTTCTTCCGATGCTATTTTGGAATGGATAATACCATTCATTGCCGCTTTATTTGGAAATATTTTGAAAATGAATATTGCATAGAAGAAATAAGAAAATAATAACAGTAGTGAAAATGCGCAAGCAATTGGAGCTTAAAACAATCTAAAGCGTTTTCTTCCTTATAATGAAGCTTCTTTTTACAAAAAAAAATTCTAAATTCTAAAACCGAACTTTACAAGGAATTGCAGAACCTTAAGCTTTGGACCTAATAGAATCCTGCCCCTCCCCCTCGATGCAGGAGTGCACGTTAAGCCAATGCCCCCCACTCATCACACAAATTTGTCGAACTAGGCCTTCTTTGAGAACTGAGGTTGTAGGTAAAGTCTCATTCCAACTGAGCTGGAGAGTAATAAGAAATAATTTTCGTGCGATGTCTTGAGAGTATTCAGAACCACATATGCATGGGCCTCGCTCAGCCGATACGTTAATTGCTCTTACCAGTTAACTGGCCTTTCAGCGAATGACCTTTTCGAATTAAAAAAGTTTTGGGATGCAGTACAATGACCTTGATTGAGTTTCTAAAGGATCATGTTCTTATTTATGCCTTTCCTTTGCCTACAATGCATAGCGGAACTACATCAAAATCAGCGGCAATCGGGAACAGATCGTGCATTTGTTCTTTGGCAGTTAACAGGTAAAAATAATTCTCTCCCAAGAGAAAACTGTATGTAAACGTGATTTTTAATCATATCCACTAGGGATTGCAATAGCGGTATACCGGTATTTTGATCCATTTGGGCAATTTTATAATACCGGTTTTTCGGTGTTAACTGGAAACTTTTTTAATTGTCACCACTATATGTTCAGAGATTGCCAACATAGTAAAATAATATACGTTTTGGTTTTCATGCCTCCCTAACGGGCGAAATTAATTAGACTGTGAATATAAAGTTGCATCGTACAATCAAGAGAAATGATAAATATATGAATCATCAAAGGAGGCAAGCCAAAACAATCCTATTACAGCTGAGGGCGATACTCAGCCCTATCCGTAGGATCCGTAGTCTGATATTCGTATCTCTGACAACAAAATTGTAGTTGTGACAAAAGTGCCTAATATTTTAATTTTTTTTTAATTGGTTAGTTTGTTATTCACATTTGTATTTGAATATTATACCTTAGGGTTTAAAATATATTTTTCAGATATATATATACATACTTATAAATAATAACCCATAATAATGAATAAGAATAACTATACAGAACACAAAAAATCATTTGGTAATACTTCGATTTGGTTTCATTATTTATAAGATAATACCGAGCATTTTAAAAGTATATCATGCATTACTAACAGCACCAACAACTAGCGTAGATGCCGAAAGAGCGTTTTCGACAGCTGGTAATTTTTACACAATATTACGTTCCAGGCTTATTGACGGTACAATTGATGCATTATGTTTTTTAAGACCACATTTCAAAAATTTGTAATAGTACCACAGACTGAATAGTGATATTTACACTTCTTTGTGATTTAAATAAATACCTTTACTGTTTTGTGATTCTTTTAACTGTTAAAATTTATAAGTTCTAAATTATTTTTTGTGATATTTACACTCTATAATAAAACTGGCAAATAAAACAAAGAAAAAAACACCTGTTTCCTTTCTTTTTCTAAAATTTCTACTACCGTTATTAAAGCCGGTATCCCGGCATTAAGACCTAAAAATTACCGAATACCGGTATTGCACTT